>JANJXV010000067.1:4000000-4055000 GCA_024803745.1 Megascapheus bottae | reverse complement strand
TAAGGGTTAGGGGTAGGTTGGGGTAAGGGTTAAGTTTAGGGTAACGGTTAGGGTTAAGGTTAGGTTTAGGTTAAGGGTAAGTGTTAGGGTTAGGGTTAGGGTAATTGTTAGGGTTAGGGTTAGGGTAAGGGTAAGTGTTTGGGTTAGGGTTAGGGTTAGGGTAAGGGTAAGGGTTAGGTTTAGGGTTAGGGTTAGGGATATGGTTAGTGTTGGGGTTAGGGTTAGAGTAAGGGTAAGTGTTAGGGTTAGGGTTAGGGTTAGGGTTAGGTTTAGGGTAAGCGTAAATGTTAAGGTTAGGGTAAGGGTTAGGGTCAGGATTGGGGTTTGGGTTAGGGTTAGGGTAAGGGTAAGGTTTAGGGTTAGGGTTAGGGTTAGGGTTAGCATCACGTTTAGGTTAAGGGTTAGGGTTAGGGTTAGGGTAAGGGTTAGGTTTAGGCTTATGGTTAGGGTTAGGGTTAAGGTTGGGTTAGAGTTAGGGTTAGGGTTTGGGTTAGGGTAAGTTTTAGGGTTAGGGTTAGGGTTAGGGTAAGGATTAGGCTTAGAGTTATGGTTAGGTAAGGGTAAGGGTTAGGGTAAGGGTTAGGTTTATGGTAAGGGTGAGGGTTAGGGTTAAGGTTAGGGTTAGGGTTAGGGTTAGGTTTAGGGTTAGGGTTAGTTTAAGGGAAAGGGTAAGGGTTAGGGTTAGATTAAGGTTTAGGGTTAGGGTTAGGTTTAGGTGGTGGGTTAGGGTTAGAGTTAGAGTTAGGGTTAGGGTTAGGGTAAGGGTAAGGGTTAGGGTTAGGGTTAGGGCTAGGATTAGTTTTAGGGTTAGGGTTAGGGTAAGGGTAAGGGTTAGGGTTAGGGTTAGGGTTATGTTTAGGGTTAGGGTTAGGGTTAAGGTTGGTTTTAGGGTTAGGTTTAGGGTAAGGGTAAGGTTACGGTTAGGGTTAGGTTAAGGGTAAGTTTAGGGTTACAGTTAGGCTTAGGGTAAGGGTTAGGGTTAGTTTAGGGTAAGGGTTAGGGTTAGGGTTAGGTTAGGGTTAGAGTTAGGTTTATGGTTAGGTTAAGGTTGAGGGTTAGGGTTAGGGTTAGGGTTAGCGTTAGGTTAAAGGTTAGGGTCGGGGTTAGAGTTAGATTTAGGGTTGGTTAAGGGTAAGGGTTAGGGTTAGGGTTAGGGTTAGGTTAAGAGTTACTGTTAGGGGTTAGGGTTAGGGTCAGGGTTAGGGTTAGGGTTAGAGTTAGGGTAAGTGTTAGGGTTAGGGTTAGGGTTAGGGTAAGGGTTAGGGTTAGGGTTAGGGTTAGGGATATGGTTACTGTTGGGGTTAGGGTTAGGTTAAGGGTAAGGGTTAGGGTTAGGGTTAGGGTTAGGTTTAGGGTTAGGGTAAGGGTAAGGATAAGGGTAACGGTTAGAGTTAGGGTTAGGGTTAGGGTAAGGGTTAGTGTTAGGGTTAGGGTATGTGTAAGGTTTAGGGTTAGGGTTAGGGTTATGGTTAGGTTACGGGTAAGGGTAAGGGTTAGGGTTAGGGTTAGGTTTAGGGTACGGTAAGGGTTAGGGTTAGGGTTAGGGTAAGGGTTAGGTTTTGGGATAAACGTTAGGGTGAGGGTTAGTGTTAGTGTCAGGGGTTAGGGTTCGGGTTAGGGTTAGGGTTAGGGTAAGGGTTAGGGGTAGGTTGGGGTAAGGGTTAAGTTTAGGGTAACGGTTAGGGTTAAGGTTAGGTTTAGGTTAAGGGTAAGTGTTAGGGTTAGGGTTAGGGTAAGGGTTAGGGTTAGGGTTAGGGTAAGGGTAAGTGTTTGGGTTAGGGTTAGGGTTAGGGTAAGGGTAAGGGTTAGGTTTAGGGTTAGGGTTAGGGATATGGTTAGTGTTGGGGTTAGGGTTAGAGTAAGGGTAAGTGTTAGGTTTAGGGTTAGGGTTAGGGTTAGGTTTAGGGTAAGCGTAAGTGTTACGGTTAGGGTAAGGGTTAGGGTCAGGATTGGGGTTTGGGTTAGGGTTAGGGTAAGGGTAAGGTTTAGGGTTAGGGTTAGGGTTAGGGTTAGCATCAAGTTTAGGGTAAGGGTTAGGGTTAGGGTTAGGGTAAGGGTTAGGGTTATGCTCTTTGTTAGGGTTAGGGTTAAGGTTGGGTTAGAGTTAGGGATAGGGTAAGGGTAAGGGTAAGGGTAAGGTTTAGGGTTAGGGTTAGGGTTAGGGTTAGGGAAAGGATTAGGTTAGGGTTAGTGTTTGGGTGAGGGTTAGGTTTATGGTTAGGGTTAGTGTTAGCATTAAGTTTACGCTTAGGGTTAGGGTAAGGGTAAGGGGTAGTGTTAGGGTTAGGGTTAGGGTAAGGGTCAGGGTTAGGGTTAGGTTTAGGGTTAGGGTAAGGGTTAGGATTAGGGTTATGTTTAGGGCTAGGGTAAGGGTAAGTGTTAGGGTTAGGGTTAGGTTTAAGGTTAGGGTAAGGGTTAGGGTAACATTAGGTTTAGGGTGAGGTTTAGGGTAAGGGTTAGGGTTAGGGTTAAGTTAGGGTTAGAGTTAGGTTTATGGTTAGGTTAAGGGTAAGGGTTAGGGTTAGGGTTAGGGTTAGGTTTAGGTTAAGAGTTAGGGTTAGGGTTAGGGTTAGGCTTAGGGTAAGGGTTAGGGTTAGGTTAGGGTATGGGTCTGGGTTAGGGTTAGTTTAGGGTTAGAGTTAGGTTTATGGTGAGGTTAAGGGTAAGGGTTAGGGTTAGGGTTAGGTTAACGGTTAGGGTTAGGGTTAGAGTTAGATTTAGGGTTGGTTAAGGGTAAGGGTTAGGGTTAGGGTTAGGGTTAGTTTAAGCGTTACTGTTAGGGGTTAGGGTTAGGGTTAGGGTTAGGGGAAGGGTTAGAGTTATGGTTAGGTTTACGGTAAGGTTAAGTTTTAGAATTAGGTTTAGGGTTAGGGTAAGTGATAGGGTAAGGGTTAGGGTTAGGGTTAGGTTTAGGGTTGGGGTTAAGTTTAGTGTTAGGGTAAGGGTAAGGGTTAGTGTTAGGGTTAGAGTTAGGGTAAGTGTTAGGGTTAGGGTTGGGGTTAGGGTAAGGGTTAGGGTTAGGGTTAGGGTTAGGTTAAGGGTAAGGTTTAGGTTTAGGGTTAGGGTTAGGTTTAGGGTTAGGGTAAGGGTAAGGGTAAGGGTAACGGTTAGAGTTAGGGTTAGGGTTAGGGTAAGGGTAAGTGTTAGGGTTAGGGTTAGGTTTAGGGTAAGGGTAAGGGTTAGGGTTAAGGTTAAGGTTAGGTTAGGTTTAGGGTTAGTGTTAGGATTAGGGTTAGGTTTAGCGTTAGGGTAGCGTAATGGTTAGGGTTAGGGTTAGGGTTAGGTTTAGGGTTAGAGTTAGGGTTATGGTTAGGGTAAGGATAAGGGTTAGTATTAGGGTTAGGATTAGGTTTAGGAAAAGGGTTAGGGTTAAGGTTAGGGTTAGGGTTAGGTTTAGGGTGATGGTTAGGATTAGGGATTGGGTTAGGGTTAGGGTTTTGGTAAGGATAAGTGTTAGGTTTAGGGTTAGGTTTAGGGTTAGGGTTAAGTTAAGTTTAGGGTGAGGAAAACAGTAAGGTTTAGGGTTAGGTTTAGGGTTATGGTTAGGGTAAGCTTTAGTGTTAGGGTTAGGGTTATGGTAAGGGTAAGGTTTAGGGTTAGGGTTAGGGTTAGGGTAAGGGTTATGGTTAGCGTTAGGTTTAGGGTTAGAGTTATGGTTAGGGTTAGGGTTAGGGTAAGGGTATGTGTTCAGGTTAGGGTTAGGGTTAGGGTTAGGTTTAGTGTTAGGGTAAGCGTAAGGGTTAGGGTTAGGTTTAGGGTTAAGATAAGGGCAAGGTTTAGGATTAGGGTTAGAGTTAGGTTTAGGGTTCGGTTTAGGGTTAGGGTAAGTGTAAGGGTTAGGGTTAGGGTTAGGGTTAGGGTTAGGGTAAGGGTAAGGGTTAGGGTTAGGGTTAGGTTTAGGGTAAGGGTTAGGGTTAGGTTAGGGTTAGGGTTAGAGTGGGGTTAAGGGTAAGGGTAAGTATTAATGTTAGGGTTAGGTTTAGGATAAGGGTAAGGATTAGGGTTAGGTTTAGGGTTAGGTTTAGAGGTTAGGGTTAGGGTTAGCGTTAGGGTGAGGTTAGGTTTAGGGTTAGGGTTAGGATAAAGGTGAGGGTTCGGGTTCGGGTTAGGGTTAGAGTTAGTGGTAGGTTTAGGGTTAGGGTTAGGGTAAGGGCAAGGGTTAGGGTTAGGGTTAGGGTTAAGGTTAGGATTAGGATTCGGGTTAGGGTTAGGTCTAAGATTAGGGTTAGGGTAAGGGTTAGGGTTAGGGTTAGGGTAAGGGTTAGAGTTAGGATTAGGGTTAGGGTAAAGTTAAGTGTTAGGGTTAGGCTTAGGGTTAGGGTTAAAATTAGGGTTAGGGTTAGGGTTAGTGTAAGGGTTAGGGTTAGGTTAGGGTAAGGGTTAGGGTTAGGGTTAGGTTTAGGGTAGGGTTTAGGGTAAGGGTAAGTGTTAGTGGGAGGGTTAGGTTTAGGATAAGGGTAAGGATTAGGGTTAGGTTTAGGTTTAGGGTAAGGGGTAGGTTTAGGGTTAGGGTAGGGTTTAGGGTAAGGGTAAGTGTTAGTGTTAGGGTTAGGTTTAGGATAAGGGTAAGGATTAGGTTAAGTTTAGGGTTAGGTTAGAGGTTAGGGTTAGGGTTAGGGTTAGGGTGAGGGTTATGTTTAGGGTTAGGGTTAGGGTAAGGGTAAGTGTTAGGGTTAGGGTTAGGGTTAGGGTTAGGGTTAGTGTTAGGTTTTGGGTTAGGGTTAGGGTAAGGGCAAAGGTTAGGGTTAGGGTTAGGTTTAAGGTTAGGGTTAGGCTTAAGGTTAGGGTTAGGGTTAGGGTTAGGGTTAGGTTAAGGTTTATGGTTAGGGTTAGGGTTAAGGTTTGGGGATAGGCTTAGGGTTAGGGTTAGGGTAAAGGTTAGGTTTAGGGTTAGGGTTTGTTTAAGGGTTAGGGTTAGGGTTATGGTAAGTGTAAGGGTTAGGATTAGGGTAAGAGATAGGGTTAGGTTTAGGGTTAGGGTTAGGTTAAGGGTAAGGTTAGGGTTAGGATTAGCGTTAGGGTTAGGGTAATGGTTAGGGTTAGGGTTAGGGTTAGGGTAAGGGTAAGGTTAGGGTTAGGATTAGGGTTAGGTTCAGGGTAAGGGTAAGTGTTAGGGTTAGGGTTAGGGTTAGGTTTGGGTTTGGGGTTAAGGATAGGTTTAGGGATAGGGTACGTTTAAGGATTAGGATTAGGGTTAGGGTTAGGGTTAGGCTAAGGTTATGAGTTAGGGTTAGGGTTAGGGTTAGGGTTAGGGTAAGTGTTAGGGTTAGGGTTAGGGTTACGGTTAGGGTTAGGTAAGGTTAAGGTTTACGGTTAAATTTAGGGTCAGGGTTAGGGTTAGGTTTAGGTTTAGGGTTAGGGTTAGGGTAAGGGTAAGGGTTAGGGTTAGGTTTAGGGTTACGGTAAGGGTAGGGGTTAGGTTTAGATTTAGGGTTAGGGTTAGGTTTAGGGTTAGGGTTAGGGTAAGGGCATGGGTTAGGGTTAGGGTTAGGGTTAGGTTTAGATTTAGGTTTGGTTAAGGGTAAGGGTTAGGGTTAGGGTTAGGTTTAGGTTAAGGGTTAGGGTTAGGGGTTAGGGTTAGGGTTAGGGTTTGGGTAAGGGTTAGGGTTAGGTTTAGGGTTACGTTAAGTGTTATGTTTAGGGTTAGAGTTAGGGTTAGGGTTACGGTAAGGGTTAGGGTTAGCGTTAGGGTTAGAGTAAGGGTAAGTGTTAGGGTTTGTGTTAGGGTTAGGGTTAGGGTTATGGTAAGTGGTAGGGTAAGGGTTAGGGTTAGGGTTAGGTTTAGGGTTGGGTTTAAGTTTAGGGTTAGGGTGAGGGTAAGGGTAAGGGTTAGGTTTAGGGTTAGAGTTAGGGTAAGTGTTAGGGTTAGGGTTAGGGTTAGGGTAAGAGTTAGGGTTAGGGTTAGGGTCAGGGTAAGGGTAAGGATTAGGGTTAGGGTTTGGGTTGGGTTTAGGGTTAGGGTAAGGGTAAGGGTAAGGCTAAGGGTAGGGGCTAGGTTTAGGGTTAGGGTTAGGGTAGGGTAAGGGTTAGGGTTAGGTTTAGGGTTAGGGTATGGGTAAGGTTTAGGGTTAAGGTTTAGGGTGAGGGTTAGTGTTAGGGTTAGGGGTAGGGTTCGGTTTAGGGTTAGGGTTAGGGTAAGGGTTAGGGTTTGGTTGGCGTAAGGCTTAGGGTTAGGGTAAGGTTTAGGGATAGGGTTAGTTTTAGGTTAAGGGTAAGTGTTAGGGATAGGTTAGGGTAAGGGTTAGGGTTAGGGTTAGGGTTAGGGAAAGCGTAAGGGTTAGAGTAAGGGTTAGGGTTAGCATTAAGTTCACGGTTAGTGTTAGTGTTAGAGTTAGGGGAAGGGTTAATGTTAGGCTTAAGGTTAGGGTTAGGGTTAAGGTAGGGTTAGGGTTAGGATTAGGGATAGGGTAAGGGTTAGGGTTAGGGTAAGTGTTAGTGTTAGGGTTAGGTTTAGGGTTAGGGTTAGGGTAAAGGTAAGTGTTAGGTTTAGGGTTAGGGTTAGTGTTAGGTTTTGGGTTAGGGTTAGGGTAAGGGCAAAGGTTAGGCTTTCGGTTAGGGTTAAGGTTACAGTTAAGGTTAGGGTTAGGCTTAAGGTTAGGGTTAGGGTTCGGGTTAGGGTAAGGTTTATGGTTAGGGTTAAGGTTAGGGTTTGGGGATAGGCTTAGGGTTAGGGTTAGGGTTTGTTTATTGGTTAGGGTTAGGGTTAGGGTAAAGGTAAGGGTTAGGATTAGGGTAAGAGATAGGGTTAGGTTTAGGGTTAGGGTTAGGTTAAGGGTAAGGTTAGGGTTAGGATTAGCGGTAGGGTTAGGGTAATGGTTAGGGTTAGGGTTAGGGTTAGGGTAAGGGTAAGGTTAGGGTTAGGATTAGGGTTAGGGTTAGGGTAAGGGTAAGTGTTAGGGTTAGGGTTAGGGTTAGGTTTGGGGTTGGGGTTAAGGATAGGTTTAGGGATAGGGTACGTTTAAGGATTAGGGTTAGGGTTATGGTTAGGGTTACACTTAGGGTTAGGGTTAGGGTTAGGCTGACGTTATGTGTTAGGGTTAGGGTTAGGGTTAGAGTTAGGGTAAGTGTTAGGGTTAGGGTTAGGGTTACGGTTAGGGTTAGGGCAAGGTTAAGGGTTAGAGTTAAAGTTAGGGTCAGGGTTAGGGTTAGGGTTAGGGTTAGGGTAAGGGTAAGGGTTAGGGTTAGGTTTAGGGTTAGGTTAAGGGTAAGGGTTAGGTTTAGGGTTAGGGTTAGGTTTAGGGTTAGGGTTAGGGTAAGGGTAAGGGTTAGGTTTAGGTTTAGGGTTAGGGTTAGGGTTAGGGTTAGGGTTGGCGTTAAGGTTAGGGTTAGGGTTAGGCTTAGGGTTAGGCTTAGGGTTAGGGTTAGGGTTAGGGTAAGGGTTGGGTAGGGTTAGGAATAGGGTTAGGGTTTGTTTTAGGGTTAGGGTTAAGGTTAGGGTTAGGCTTAGGGTAAGGGTTAGGGTTAGGTTAGTGTAAGGGTTAGAGTTAGGTTTAGGTTAGCGTTAGAATTAGGTATAAGGTTAGGGTAAGGGTAAGGGTTAGGGTTAGGGTTAGGATTATTTTAAGGGTTATGGTTAGGGTTAGGGTTAGATTTAGATTTAGTTTTGGTTAAGGGTAAGGGTTAGGTTTAGGTTTAGGGTTATTTTAAGGGTTAGGGTTAGGGTTAGATTTAGATTTAGTTTTGGTTAAGGGTAAGGGTTAGGGTTAGTGTTAGGTTTAGGTTAAGGGTTAGGGTTAGGGTTAGGGTAAGTGTTAGGGTTAGGGTTAGGGTTTGGGTAAGGGTTAGTGTTAGGTTTAGGGTTACGTTAAGTGTTAGGCTTAGGGTTAGAGTTAGGGTTAGGTTTACGGTAAGGGTTAGGGTTAGGGTTAGGGTTAGAGTAAGGGTAAGTGTTAGGGTTAGGGTTAGGGTTAGGGTGTGGGTTAGTGTAAGTGTTAGGGTAAGGGTTAGGGTTAGGGTTAGGGTTAGGTTTATGGTTGGGGTTAAGTTTAGGGTTAGGGTCAGGGTAAGGGTAAGGGTTAGGGTTAGGGTTAGAGTTAGGGTAAGTGTTAGGGGTAGGGTTCGGGTTAGGGTTAGGGTAAGGGTTAGGGTTAGGGTTATTGTCAGTGTAAGTGTAAGGATTAGGGTTAGGGTTTGGGTTAGGTTTAGGGTTAGGGTAGGGTAAGGGTAAGGGTAAGGGTAGGGGTTAGGTTTAGGGTTAGGGTTAGGGTAGGGTAAGGGTTAGGGTTAGGGTTAGGGTTATGGTATGGGTAAGGTTTAGGGTTAAGGTTTAGGGTGAGGGTTAGTGTTAGGGTTAGGGTTAGGGTTAGGTTAGGGTTAGGGTTAGGGTAAGGGTTAGGGTTAAGGTTAGGTTTAGGGTTAGGGTTAGGGTTAGGGTAAGGGTAAGGGTTAGGGTTAGATTTAGGTTTAGGTTTAGGGTAAGGGTAAGGGTAAGGATTAGGTTTAGGGTTAGGGTTAGGGTTAGGCATAGGGTTAGGGTTAGGGTTTGGGTAAGGATAAGGGATACAGTTGGGGCTATTGTTAAGGTTAGGGTTATGGTGAGGGTAAGGGTAAGGGTTAGGGTTAGGTTTAGGGTTTGGGTTAGGGGAAGGGTTAGGGTTATTTTTAGTTTAAGGGTAAGGGTTAGGGTTAGGGTGAGTGTTAGGTTCAGGGTTAGCGTTAGGGTTAGGGTAAGGGTAAGGGTTAGGGTTATGGTTAGGGTTAGGGTTAGGTTTAGGGTTAGGGTTAGGGTTAGGGTAAGTGTAAGGGTTAGGTTTAGGATTAGCGTTAGGGTTAAGTTTAGGTTTAGGGTTAGGGGAAGTGTAAGGGTTAGGGTTGGGGTTAGGGTTAGGTTTAGTGTTGGGGTTAAGTATAGGGTTAGGTTTAGGATTAGAGTTAGGGTTGGGGTTATGGTTATGGTTAGGGTTAGGGTTAGTGTTAGGGTTTTAGTTAGGGTTAGGGTTATGGTTAGGGTTAAGGTTAGGGTTATAGTTAGGGTTAGGGTTAAGGTTAGGGTTAGGGTTAGGCTTAGGATAAGGGTTATGGTTAGGGTTAGGGTTAGGGTTATGGTTATGGTTAGGGTTAGGGTTAGGGTTAGGGTTAGGGTTATGGTTAGGGTTAGGGTTAGGGTTAGGTTTAGTGTTGGGGTTAAGGTTAGGGTTAGGGTTAGGGTTAGGGTAAGGGTAAGGGTTAGGGTAAGGGTTAGGGTTAGGGTTAGGGTTACGGTATGAGTTAGGGTAAGGGTAAGTGTTAGGGTTAGGGTTAGGGTTAGGGTAAGGGTAAGGGTTTTGGTTATGTTTAGGGTTAGGTTAGGGGTTAGGGTTAGGGTTAGAGTTACGGTAAGGGGTTAGTGTTAGAGTTATGGCTAGGTTAAGGGTTAGGGTTAGGGTGTCGTTAAGGGTAACTGTTAGGGTTAGGGTTAGGGTTAGGGTTAGGTTTAGGGTTAGGGTTAGGTTTAGGGTTAGGTTTAGGGTTACGTTTAGGTTAAGGGTAAGGATTAATGTTAGGAATAGTTTTAGGGTTGGTGTTAGGGTTAGGGTAAGGGTAACGGTTAGGGTTAGGGTAAGGCTTAGGGTTAGGGTTAGGGTTAGGGTAGTTGTTAGGGTAAGGGTAAGTGTTAGTGTTAGGGTTAAGTTTAGGATAAGGGTAAGGATTAGGGTTAGGTTTAGGGTTAGCGTTAGAGGTTAGGATTAGGGTTAGGGTTAGGGTGAGGGTTAGGTTTAGGCTTCAGGTTAGGGTAAGGGTAAGGGTAAGGGTTAGGTTTAGGGTTAGGGTTAGTGTTAGGTTTAGGGTTAGGGTTAGGTTTAGGGTTAGGGTTAGGGTAAGGGTAAGGTTTAGGGTTAGGGTTACATTTAGGGTAAGGGTTAGGGTTAGGGGTTAGGGTTAGGTGGTAGGTTAGGTTTAGGGTTAGAGTTAGGGTTAGGTTTAGAGTTAGGGTTAGGATTAGTTTTAGAGTTAGGGTTAGGGTAAGGGTAAGGGTAAGGGTTAGGTTTAGGGTTAAGTTTAGGGTAGGGTTAGGGTTAGGGTTAGTTTTATGGTAAGGGTTAGGGTAAGAGTAAGGGTTAGGGTTAGGGTTAAGGTTAGGTTTATGGTTAGGGTTATGGTAAGGGTAAGGGTTAGTTTTAGGGTTAGGGTTAAGGTTAAGGTTAGGGTTAGGGTTAGGGTTAGAGTTAGGGTAAGGGTTAGGGTAAGGGTTAGAGTTAGGGTAAGGGTAACTGTTAGAATTAGGGTTAGGGTTAGGGTATGAGTTAGGGTAAGGTTTAGGGTTAAGGTTAGGTTTATGGTTGGTGTTAAGTTTAGGTTTAGGATTAGGGTAACTGTAAGGGTTAGGGTTAGGGTTAGGGTAAGTGTTAGGGGTAGGGTTAGGGTTAGGGTTTGGGTAAGGGTTAGGGTTAGGGTTAGGGTTAGGGTTAGGGTAAGGGTAAGGGTTAGGGTTAGGTTTAGGGTTAGGGTAACGTTAAGGGTAAGGGTAAGGGTAACGGTTAGGTTTAGGGTTAGAGTTAGGGTAAGGGTTAGTGTTAGGGTTAGGGTAAGTGTAGGGTTTAGGTTTAGGGTTAGGGTTAGGGTTAGGGTACGTGTAAGGGTAAGTATTAGGGTTAGGTTTAGATTTAGGGTAAGGGTAAGGGTTTGGGTTAAGGTTAGGGTTAGGGTTAGGTTTAGGGTTAGAGTTAGGGTTAGGTTTAGCGTTAGGAAAGCGTAAGGGTTAGGGTTAGGGTTAGGGATAGGTTAGGGTTAGGGTTAAGGTTAGGGTTAGGGTTAGGGTTAGGATAAGGTTAAGTGTTAGGGTTAGGGTTAGGTTAGGGGTTATGGTTGTGGTTAGGGTTAGGGTAAGTGGAAATGTTAGGGTTAGGGTTAGGGTTAGGGTAAGGGTAAAGGTTAGGGTTAGGGTTAGTGTTAGGGTTAGCGTTAGGGTTAGGGTAAGGTTAAGGTTTTCGGTTAGGGTTAGGGTTAGGGTTAGGGTTAGGGTTAGGGTTAGTTTAGGGTTAGGGTTAGGGTTAGGGTTAGGATAAGGTTTATCGTTAGGGTTAGGGTTAGGGTTAGGGTTAGAGTTTGGGTAAGGGTAGGGGTTAGGGTTAGGGTTATTGTTAGGGTTAGGGTTAAGTTTAGGGTTAGCGTTAGGTTAAGGTAAGGGTTAGGGTTAGGGTTAGGGTTAGGGGTTAGGGTTAGGGTTAGTGTAAGGGTAAGATTTAGGGTTAGGGTTAGGGTTAGGGTTAGGGTAAGGGTAAGGGTTAGGGTTAGGGTTATTGTTAGGTTTAGGGTTATGTTTAGGGTTAGGGAAAGTGTTAGGTTTAGGGTTAGGGTTAGGGTAAGGTTTTGGGTTAGGGTTAAGTTTAGTGTTAGGGTTTGGGTTAGGGTTAGGGAAAGTGTAAGGGTTTGGGTAAGGGTTAGGTTTAGGGTAAGGATTGGGGTTAGGGTTAGGGTTAGGGTAAGGGTAAGGTTTAGGTTTAGGGTTAGGTTTAGTATTAAATTAGGGTGAGGGTTAGGGTTAGGGTTAGAGTAAGTGTAGGGTTAGGCTTCTGGTTAGGGTTAGGGTTAAGGTAGGGTTAGGGTTAGTGTTAGGGTTAGGGTTAGGGTTAATGTAAGGGTAAGGGTTAAGTTTAGGGTTAGGATTAGCGTTACGGTAGGGGTTATGGTTAGGGTTACGGTTAGGTTTAGGGTTAGGGTTAAGGTAAGGGTAAGGGTTAGGGTTAGGGGATAGGGTTAGGGTTAGGTATAGGTTTAGGGTAAGGGTAAGAGTTAGTGTTAGGGTTAGGGTAAGGGTTAAGTTTAGGGTTAGGGTTAGGGTAAGGGTAAGGGTTAGGGTTAGGGTTAGGTTTAGGGTTATGTTTAGAGTTAGGGTTAGCATTATGTTTAGGGTTTGGGTTAGGGTTAGGGTAAGGGTTAGGGTTAGGCTTATGTTTAGGTTTATGGTTAAGGTAGGGTTAGGGTTAGGGTTAGGGTTAGGGTAAGGTTTAGGGTTAGGGTAAGTGTTAGTGTTAGGGTTCGGGTTAGGTTTAGGGTTAGGGTAAGGGTAAGTGTTAGGTTTAGGGTTAGGGTTAGGGTAGGTTAAGGGTTAGGGTTAGGGTTAGGGTTAGTGTTAGGTTTAGGGTTACGTTTAGGATTAGGGTTAGGGTTAGGGTTAGGGGTTAGGGTTAGGATTAGGGGTAGGGTTAGGGTTAAGGTTAGGTTTAGGGTTAGGTTTAGGTTTAGGTTAAGGGTAATGGTAAGGTTTAGGGTTAGGTTTAGTGTTAGGGTTAGGGTTAGTGTTAGAGTAAGGGTGAGGTTTAGGTTTAGGTTTAGGGTTACCATTAAGGTTAGGGTTAGGGTTAGGGTAAGGGTAAGGGTGAGTGTTACGGTTAGGGGAAGGGTAAGGTTTAGGGTTATGGTTAGGTTTAGGGTTAGTGTAAGGGTTAGGGTTAGGGTTACGGTTAGGTTTAGGGTTAGTATTAGGGTAAGGGTAAGGGTTAAGTTTAGGGTTATTTTTAGGGTTAGGGTTAGGGTAAGGGTTAGGGTTAGGGTTAGTGTTAGGTTTAGGGTTACGTTTAGGATTAGGGTTAGGGTTAGGGTTAGGGGTTAGGGTTAGGATTAGGGGTAGGGTTAGGGTTATGGTAAGGTTAGGGTTAGATTTTGGGGAAGAGTAAGGTTTAGGTTTAGGATTAGGGTTAGGTTTAGGGTTAGGGTTAGGGAAAGAGTAAGGGTTAGGGTTAGAATTAGCGTTAGGGTTAGGCTAAGGGTAAGTGTTAGGGGTAGGGTTAGGGTTAAGGTTAGGGTAAGGGTAAGGGTTAGGGTTAGGGTTAGGTTTAAGTTTAATGTTATGGTTAGGGTTAGGGTTAGGGAAGGGGTAAGGATTGGAGTTAGGTTTAGGGTTAGGGTAAGAGTAAGGGTTAGGGTTAGGGTTAGGGTGTGCATTAAGTTCACGGTTAGGGTTAGGGTTAGAGTTAGGGGAAGGGTTTATGTTAGGCTTATGGTTAGGGTTAGGGTTAAGGGAGGGTTAGGGTTAGGGTTAGGGTTAGGGTAAGGGTTAGGGTTAGGGTAAGTGTTAGTGTTACGGTTAGGGTTAGGTTTATGCTTAGGGTAAGGTTAAGGGTTAGGTTTAGGGTTAGGGTTAGGGTACGGTAAGGGTTAGGGTTAGGGTTAGGTTTAGGGTAAGGGTAAGGTTTAGGGATAAAGGTTATGGTGAGTTTTAGTGTTAGGGTTAGGGGTTAGGGTTCGGGTTAGGGTTAGGGTTAGGGTAAAGGTTAGGGTTAGGTTGGGGTAAAGGTTAAGGCTAGGGTAAGGGTTAGGGTTAGGGTTAGGTTTAGGGTAAGGGTAAATGTTAGGGTTAGGGTTAGGGTTATGGATAGGGTTAGGGTAAGGGTAAGTGTTAGGGTTACGGTTAGGGTTAGGGTTAGGGTACGGGTAAGGGATAGGATTAGGTTTAGCGTTAGGATTAGGGTTAGTGTTGGGGTTAGAGTTAGAGTAAGGGTAAGTGTTAGGGTTTGGGTTAGGGTTAGGGTTAGGTTTAGGGTAAGCGTAAGTGTTAGGGTTAGGGTAAGGGCTAGGGTAAGGTTTGGGGTTAGGGTTAGGGTTAGGGTAAGGGTTAGATTTAGGGTTAGGGTTAGGGTTAGGGTTAGCATCACGTTTAGGTTAAGGGTTAGGGTTAGGGTTAGGGTAAGGGTTAGGTTTAGGCTTATGGTTAGGGTTAGGGTTAAGGTTGGGTTAGAGTTAGGGTTAGGGTTAGGGTAATGGTAAGAGTAAGGTTTAGGGTTACGGTTATGGTTAGGGTTATGGAAAGGGTAAGGGTTAGGGTTAGGGTTAGGGTAAGGATTAGGGTTAGGGTTAGTGTTAGGGTATGGGTTAGGTTTAGGTTTAGGGTTAGGGTTAGCATTAAGTTTAGGGTTAGGTTTAGGGTAAGGGTAAGGGTTAGTGTTAGGGTTAGGCTTAGGGTAAGGGTTAGGGTTAGGTTTAGGTTTAGGGTTAGGGTAAGGGTTAGGGTTAGGTTTAGGGTTAGGGTTAGGTTTAGGGTAAGGGTTAGGGTTTGTGTTAGGGTTAGGGTAAGGGTAAGTGTTAGGGTTAGGGTTATGGTTAAGGTTAGGGTAAGTGTTAGGGTAACGTTAGGTTTAGGGTTAGGTTTAGGGTTGGGGTTAAGTTTAGGGTTAGGGTTAGGGTAAGGGTAAGGTTTAGG
Source organism: Megascapheus bottae (assembly GCA_024803745.1). Classification (NCBI taxonomy): domain Eukaryota; kingdom Metazoa; phylum Chordata; class Mammalia; order Rodentia; family Geomyidae; genus Megascapheus; species Megascapheus bottae. Next base: position 4,040,881 of record JANJXV010000067.1, on the reverse strand, counting down.
GTTAGGGTTAGGGTAAGGGTTAGGCTTAGGGTTACTTTTAGGTATGGGTAAGGGTTAGGGTTAGGGTTAGGTTTAGGTTTAGGGTTAGGGTAAGGGTAAGGGTAAGGGTTAGTTTTAGACTTAGGGTTAGGTTTAGGGTAAGGGTTAGTGTTAGGGTTAGGGTAATTGTAAGGTTTAGGGTTATTGTTAGGTTAGGGTAAGGGTAAGGGTAAGGGTTAGTGTTAGGGTTAGGTTTAGGGTAAGGGTGAGGGTTAGGGTTCGGGTTAGGTTTAGGGTTAGGGTTAGGGTTAGGGTAAGGATAAGTGTTAGGGTTAGGTTTAGGTTTAGGGTTATGGTTAGGGTTAGGGTTAGGGTTAAGATTAGGTTTAGGGTTACGTTTAGGTTTAGGGTAAGGTTAAGGGTTAGGGTTAGGCTTAGGGTTAGGTTTAGAGTAAGGGTAAGAGTTAGGTGTAGGGTTAGGGTTAGGGTTAGGGATAGGGTCAGGTTTAGGGGTAGGGTTAGGGTTAGAGTTAGGGTTAATGTTAGGGTAAGTGTAATGGTTTGGGTTAGGGTTAGGGTTAGGGTAAGGTTAGGGTTAGGGTTAGGGTTAGGGTTAGCGTTTGGGTTATGGTTAGGGTAGGGGTTAGTGTAAGGGTTAGGGTTAGTGTTAGGGTTAAGGTTAGGGTTAGATTTTGTGTTAGGGTAAGCATGAGGGTTAGGGTGAAGGTTAGAGTTAGGGTAAGGGTTAGGGTTAGGGTTAGCGTTAGGGTAGGGGTTAGGGTAAGGGTAACTGTTAGTGTTAGTGTTAGATTTAGGATAAGGGTAAGGATTAGGGTTAGGTTTAGTGTTAGGGTTAGAGGTTAGGGTTAAGGTTAGGGTTAGGGAGAGGCTTAGGTTTAGGGTTAGGGTTAGGGTAAGGGTAAGTGTTAGGGTTAGTTTTAGGGTTAGGGTTAGTGTTAGGTTTAGGGTTAGGGTTAGTGTAAGGGCAAGGGTTTGGGTTAGTGTTAGGCTTAAGTTTAGGGTCATGGTTAGGGTTAGGGTTAAGGTTAGGGTTAGGGTTAGGGTAAGGGTTAGGTTTAGGGTTAGGGTAAGGGTTATTGTTAGGGTTAGAGTTAGGGTTAGGGTTAGAGTTATGTTGAGGGTTAGTGTTATGGGTAGGCTTAGGGTTAGTGTTAGGGTATGGGTTAGGATTAGGGTTAGAGTAAGGGTTAGGTTTATTGTTAGTTTAAGGGTGAGGGTTAGGGTTAGGGTAAGGGTTAGGTTTAGGGTTAGGGTTAGGGATAGGGTAAGGGTAAGGGTTAGGTTTAGGATTATCATTAGGGTTAAGTTTAGGGTTAGGGTTAGGGTAAGGGTAAGGGTTAGGGTTAGGGTTAGGGTTAGGGTTATGGTTAGGGTTATGGTTATGGTTATGGTTCGGGTTAGGTTTAGGGTTAGGTTTAGGTTTAGGTTTAGTGTTGGGTTTAAGGTTAGGGTTAGGGTTAGGGTTCGGGTAAGGGAAAGGGTTAGGGTTAGGGTAAGGGTTAGGTTAGGGTTAGGGTTAGGGTAGGGGTTAGGGTAAGGATAAGTGTTAGGGTTAGGGTTAGGATTAGGGTAAGGGTAAGGGGTTAGGATTAGGGTTAGATTTAGGGTAAGGGGTTAGGGTTAGTGTTAGGTTTAGGTTAAGGGTTAGGGTTAGGGTTAGGGTAAGGGTCACTCTTAGGGTTAGGGTTAGGGTTAGGGTTAGTTTTAGGGTTAGGGTTAGGGTTATCGTTAGGGTAAGGGTAAGTGTTAGGGTTAGAGTTAAGGTAAGGGTCAGGGTTAGGGTTAGGGTTAGGGTTAGGTTTAGGGTAAGGGTTAGGGTTAGATTTAGGGTAAGGGTTAGAGGTTATGGTTAGGGGTAGGGTTAGGTTTAGGGTTAGAGTTAGGGTAAGCGGTTAGTGTTAGGGTTAGGGTTAGGGTTAAGGTTAGGGGTTAGGGTTAGGTTTAGGGTAAGGTGTAGGGTTAGGGTTAGGGTTAGGGTTAGGGTAAGGGTAAGTGTTAGGGTTAGGTTTAGGTTTAAGGTTAGGTTAAGTGTTAGGGTAACATTAGGGTTAGGGTTAGGTTTAGGGTTGGGGATAAGCTTAGGGTTAGGGTTAGGGTAAGGGTAAGGGTTAGAGTTAGGGTTAGGTTTAGGGTAAGTTTTAGGGTTAGGGTTAGGATTAGGGTTAGGGTAAGGGTTAGGCTCAGGGTTATGGTTAGGTAAGGGTAAGGGTTAGGGTTAGGGTTAGGGTTAGGGTAAGGTTTAGGGTTAGGGTTAGCGTTAGGGTAGGGGTTAGGGTAAGGGTAACTGTTAGTGTTAGTGTTAGATTTAGGATAAGGGTAAGGATTAGGGTTAGGTTTAGTGTTAGGGTTAGAAGTTAGGGTTAAGTTTAGGGTTAGGGAGAGGCTTAGGTTTAGGGTTAGGGTTAGAGTAAGGGTAAGTGTTAGGGTTAGGTTTTGGGTTAGGGTTAGTGTTAGGTTTAGGTTTAGGGTTAGGGTAAGGGCAAGGGTTAGGGTTAGGGTTAGGGTTAAGTTTAGGGTCAGGGTTAGGGTTAGGGTTAAGGTTAGGGTTAGGGTTAGGGTTAGGGTAAGGGTTAGGTTTAGGGTTAGGGTAAGGGTTAGGGTTAGGGTTAGAGTTAGGTTTAGGTTTAGAGTTACGTTGAGTGTTAGTGTTATGGGTTAGGCTTATGGTTAGGGTTAGGGTAAGTGTAAGGTTTAAGGTTATTGTTAGTTTAAGGGTGAGGGTTAGGGTTTGGGTTAGGGTTATGGTTAGGGTTAGGGTTAGGGATAGGGTAAGGGTAAGGGTTAGGGTTATGGTTAGGGTTAGGGTTACATTTAGGGTTAGGGTTAGGGTTAGGGTAAGTGTAAGGGTTAGGTTTAGGATTAGCATTAGGTGTAGGTTTAGGGTTAGGGTTAGGGTATGGGTAAGGGTTAGGGTTAGGGTTAGGGTTAGGTTTAGTGTTGGGTTTAAGGTTAGGGTTAGGTTTAGGGTTAGGGTTAGGGTTAGGGTTATGTTTATGGTTATGGTTAGGGTTAGGGTTATGTTTAGGGTTATGGTTCGGGTTAGGGTTAGGGTTAGAGTTAGGGTTATGGTTAGGGTTAGGTTTAGGTTTAGTGTTGGATTTAAGTTTAGGGTGAGGATTAGGGTTAGGGTAAGGGTAAGGGTTAGGGTTAGGGTAAGGGTTAGGGTTAGGGTTAGGGTTAGGGCAGGGGTTAGGGTAATTGTAAGTGTTAGGGTTAGTGTTAGGATTAGAGTAAGGGTAAGGGGTTAGGGTTAGGGTTAGATTTAGGGTAAGGGGTTAGGGTTAGTGTTAGGGTTAGTTTAAGGGTTAGGGTTAGGGTTAGGGTAAGGGTAACTGTTAGGGTTAGGGTTAGGGTTAGTTTTAGGTTTAGAGTTAGGGTTATCGTTAGGGTAAGGGTAAGGGTTAGGGTGAGGGTAAAGTTAAGGGTCAGGGTTAGGGTTAGGGTTAGGGTTAGGTGTAGGTTAAGGGTTAGGGTTAGATTTAGGGTAAGGGTTAGAGGTTATGGTTAGGGGTAGGGTTAGGTTTAGGGTTAGAGCTAGGGTAAGGTGTTAGGGTTAGGGTTAGGGTTAGGGTAAGGGTTAGGGGTTAGGGTTAGGTTTAGGGTAAGGGTTAGGGTTAGGGTTAGGTTTAGGGTTAGGGTTAGGGTTAGGGTAAGGGTAAGGGTAAGGGTTATTGTTATGGTTAGGGTTAGGGTTAGGTTTAGGGTTAGGGTTAGGTTTAGGGTAAGTGTAAGGTTTAGGTTTAGGATTAGCGTTAGGGTTAAGTTTAGGGTTAGGGTTAGGGTAAGGGTAAGGATTAGGGTTGGGGTTAGGGTTAGGTTTAGTGTTGGGATTAAGGATAGGGTTATAGTTAGGGTTAGGGTTAGGGTTGGGGTTATGGTTATGGTTAGGGTTACGGTTAGAGTTAGGGTTATGGTTAGGGTTAGGGTTATGGTTAGGGTTAAAGTTAGGGTTAGGGTTAAAGTTAGGGTTAGGGTTCGGGTTAGGCTTAGGATAAGGGTTAGGGTTAGGGTTAGTGTTATAGTTACGGTTATGGTTATGGTTATGGTTAGGGTTAGGGTTAGGGTTATGGTTATGTTTAGGGTTAGGGTTAGGGTTAGGTTTAGTGTTGGGGTTAAGGTTTGGGTTAGGGTTAGGTTAGGGTAAGGGTAAGGGTTAGGGTAAGGATTAGGGTTAGGGTTAGGGTTAGGGTTAGGGTAGGAGTTAGGGTAAGTGTAAGTGTTAGGGTTAGGTTTAGGGTGAGGGTAAGGGTAAGGGTTTTGGTTATGGTTAGGGTTAGGTTTAGGGGTTAGGGTTAGGGTTAGAGTTACGGTAAGGGGTTAGTGTTAGTGTTAGGGTTAGGTTAAGGGTTACGGTTAGGGTGAGGGTAAGGGTAAGGTTTAGGGTTAGGGTTAGGGTTAGGGTAAGTGTAAGGGTAAGGGTAGGGTTAGAGTTAGGTTTAGGGTAAGGGTGAGGGTTAGGGTTAAGGTTAGGGTTAGGCTTAGGTTTAGGGTTAGGGTTAGGGTTAGGGTAAGGATAAGGGTTAGGGGTTAGTGTTAGGTTTAGGGTTAGGTTTAGGGTTAGGGTTAGGATAAGGGTAAGGGTGAAGGTTAGGTTTAGGGTTAGCATTAGGGTTAGGATTAGGGTTAGGGTTAGGGTAAGGGTAAAGTTTAGGGTTAGGGTTAGGGTTAGGGTTAAGGTTAGGGTTAGGGTTAGGGTTAGGTTTAGGGAAAGGGTAAGCCTTAGGGTAAGGGTAAGTTTTAAGGTTAGGGTGAGGGTTAGATTTAGCATTAAGTTTAGGGTTAGGGTTAGGGTAAGGGTAATGTTTAAGTTTAGGGTTTGGGTTACGGTTAGTTTCAGGGTAAGGATTAAGGTTAGGGTTAGCGTTAGGATAAGGCTTATGGTTAGGATTAGGGTTAGCATTAAGGTTAGGGTTAGTGTTAGGGTTAAGGTTAAGGTTAGGGTTAGGGTTAGGGTTAGGGTTACAGAAATGGTAAGGGTTAGGGTAATGGTAAGGGTTAGGTTTAGGGTTAGGGTTAGGGTTAGGGTTAGGGGATAGGGTTAGGGTTAGGTACAGGATTAGGGTAAGGGTAAGGATTGGGGTTAGTGTTAGTGTTAGGTTTAAGGTAAGGGTAAGGGTTAGGGTTAGGGTTAGGGTAAGGATAAGGGTTAGGGTTAGGGTTAGGGTTAGGGTTAGGTTTAGAGTTAGGGTTAGGATTAGGGTTAGGTTAGGGTAAGGGTAAGGTTAAGGTTAGGGTTAGGGTTAGGTTTAGCATTAGTGTAAAGGTACGGGTTAAGTTTAGGAGTAGTGTTAGTGTTAAAGGTAGGTTTAGGGTTAGGGTTAGGATAGGGATAAGGGTTAGGGTTAGGGTTAGGTTTAGGGTTAGGGAAGGAGTAAGGTTTAGGGTTAGGGTTAGGGTTAGGGTAAGGATTAGGGTTAGGGTTAGGTTTAGGGTAAGGGTTTGCGTTAGGGTTAGGGTTAGGGAAAGGGTAAGGGTTAGGATTAGGCTTAGGGCTAGGTTAAGGTTAAGGGTTAGGGTTAGGGTTAGGGTTAGGGTAAGGGTAAGTGTTAGGGTTAGGGTTAAGTGTAGGGTTAGTGTTATGTTTAGGGTTAGGGTTAGGGTAAGGGTAAGGGTAAGGTTTAGGGTTAGGGTTAGGGAAAGGGTAATGGTTAGGTTTAGGGTTAGGGTTATGGTAAGGATTAGGGTTAGGGTTAGGGTTAGGGAAGGGTTTGAGTTAGGGTTAGGGTTAGCAATAAGGTTAGGGTTAGGGTTAGGGTAAGGGTAAGGGTTAGGTTTAGGTTTAGGGGTTATGGTTAGGCTTAGGGTTAGGGTAAGGTTTAGGGTTAGGGTTAGGGTTAGGTTAGGGGTTAGGCTTAGGTTTAGGGTTAGGGTTAGCGTAAGGGTAAGGGTTAGGGTTAGGTTTAGAGTTGGGGTTAAGATTAGGGTTAGGGTTACGCTAAGGGTAAGGTTTAAGGTTAGGGTTAGGGTAAGGGTAAGGGTTATGTTTAAGTTTAGGTTAAGGTTAGGGTTAGGGTTAGGGTTAGGGTTAGGGTAAGGGTTAGGGTTAGGGTTAGGTTTAGGATAAGGGTAAGGATTAGGGTTAGGGTTAGGGTTAGGGTTAGCATTAAGTTTAGGTTTAGGGTTAGGGTTAGGGTAAGGGTTAAGGTAAGGGTTAGGGTTAGAGTTAGGTTTAGGTTAGCGTTAGGGTAAGGGCAAGGGTTAGGGTTAGGGTTAGCGTTAAATTTAGGGTTAGGGTTAGGGTTAGGGTAAGGGTTAAGGTTAGGGTTAGGGTTAGGGTTAGGATTAGGGTTAGGTTTAGGGTTAGGGTTAGGGTTAGTTTTAGGGTTAGGCTAAGGTTATGTGTTAGGGTTAGGGTTAGGGTTAGGGTTAGTGTTACGATTACAGTTAGGGTTAGGGTAAGGATATGGGTTATGGTTAAAGTTAGGGTCAGGGTTAGGTTTAGGGTTAGGTTTAGGGTTAGGGTGAGGGTTAGGGTAAGGGTAAGGTTTAGGGTTAGGGTTACGGTTAGGGTAAGGGTTAGGGTTAGAGGTTAGGGTTCGTGTTAGCGTTAGGTTAAGGTTTAGGGTTAGGGTTAGGGTTAGGATAAGGGTTAGGGTTAGGATAAGGGTAAGTGTTAGGGTTAGGGTTAGGGTTAGATAAAGGTTTAGGGTTAGGGTTAGGTTTAGGTGGTGGGTTAGGGTTAGAGTTAGAGTTAGGGTTAGGGTTAGGGTAAGGGTAAGGGTTAGGGTTAGGGTTAGGGCTAGGATTAGTTTTAGGGTTAGGGTTAGGGTAAGGGTAAGGGTTAGGGGTAGGGTTAGGGTTATGTTTAGGGTTAGGGTTAGGGTTAAGGTTAGTTTTAAGGTTAGGTTTAGGGTAAGGGTAAGGTTAGGGTTAGGGTTAGGTTAAGGGTAAATTTAGGGTTAGAGTTAGGCTTAGGGTAAGGGTTAGGGTTAGGTTAGGGTAAGGGTTAGGGTTAGGGTTAGGTTAGGGTTAGAGTTAGGTTTATGGTTAGGTTAAGGGTAAGGGTTAGGGTTAGGGTAAGGGTTAGCGTTAGGTTAAAGGTTAGGGTCGGGGTTAGAGTTAGATTTAGGGTTGGTTAAGGGTAAGGGTTAGGGTTAGGGTTAGGGTTAGATTAAGAGTTACTGTTAGGGGTTAGGGTTAGGGTTAGGGTTAGGGTAAGGGTTAGAGTTAGGGTTAGGTTTAGGGTAAGGGTAAGTGTTAGAATTAGGGTTAGGTTTAGGGTAAGTGTTAGGGTAAGGGTTAGGGTTAGGGTTAGGTTTAGGGTTGGGCTTAAGTTTAGGGTTAGGTAAGGGTAAGGGTTAGGGTTAGGGTTAGAGTTAGGGTAAGTGTTAGGGTTAGGGTTAGGGTTAGGGTAAGGGTTAGGTTTAGGGTTAGGGTTAGGGATATGTTTAGTGTTGGGGTTAGGGTTAGGTTAAGGGTAAGGGTTAGGGTTAGGGTTAGGGTTAGGTTTAGGGTTAGGGTAAGGGTAAGGATAAGGGTAACGGTTAGAGTTAGGGTTAGGGTTAGGGTAAGGGTTAGTGTTAGGGTTAGGGTATGTGTAAGGTTTAGGGTTAGGGTTAGGGTTATGGTTAGGTTACGGGTAAGGGTAAGGGTTAGGGTTAGGGTTAGGTTTAGGGTACGGTAAGGGTTAGGGTTAGGGTTAGGGTAAGGGTTAGGTTTTGGGATAAACGTTAGGGTGAGGGTTAGTGTTAGTGTTAGGGGTTAGGGTTCGTGTTAGGGTTAGAGTTAGGGTAAGGGTTAGGGGTAGGTTGGGGTAAGGGTTAAGTTTAGGGTAACGGTTAGGGTTAAGGTTAGGTTTAGGTTAAGGGTAAGTGTTAGGGTTAGGGTTAGGGTAATTGTTAGGGTTAGGGTTAGGGTAAGGGTAAGTGTTTGGGTTAGGGTTAGGGTTAGGGTAAGGGTAAGGGTTAGGTTTAGGGTTAGGGTTAGGGTTAGGGATATGGTTAGTGTTGGGGTTAGGGTTAGAGTAAGGGTAAGTGTTAGGGTTAGGGTTAGGGTTAGGGTTAGGTTTAGGGTAAGCGTAAATGTTAAGGTTAGGGTAAGGGTTAGGGTCAGGATTGGGGTTTGGGTTAGGGTTAGGGTAAGGGTAAGGTTTAGGGTTAGGGTTAGGGTTAGGGTTAGCATCACGTTTAGGTTAAGGGTTAGGGTTAGGGTTAGGGTAAGGGTTAGGTTTAGGCTTATGGTTAGGGTTAGGGTTAAGGTTGGGTTAGAGTTAGGGTTAGGGTTTGGTTTGGGTAAGTTTTAGGGTTAGGGTTAGGGTTAGGGTAAGGATTAGGCTTAGAGTTATGGTTAGGTAAGGGTAAGGGTTAGGGTAAGGGTTAGGTTTATGGTAAGGGTGAGGGTTAGGGTTAAGGTTAGGGTTAGGGTTAGGGTTAGGTTTAGGGGTAGGGTTAGTTTAAGGGAAAGGGTAAGGGTTAGTGTTAGATTAAGGTTTAGGGTTAGGGTTAGGTTTAGGTGGTGGGTTAGGGTTAGAGTTAGAGTTAGGGTTAGGGTTAGGGTAAGGGTAAGGGTTAGGGTTAGGGTTAGGGCTAGGATTAGTTTTAGGGTTAGGGTTAGGGTAAGGGTAAGGGTTAGGGTTAGGGTTAGGGTTATGTTTAGGGTTAGGGTTAGGGTTAAGGTTGGTTTTAGGGTTAGGTTTAGGGTAAGGGTAAGGTTACGGTTAGGGTTAGGTTAAGGGTAAGTTTAGGGTTACAGTTAGGCTTAGGGTAAGGGTTAGGGTTAGTTTAGGGTAAGGGTTAGGGTTAGGGTTAGGTTAGGGTTAGAGTTAGGTTTATGGTTAGGTTAAGGTTGAGGGTTAGGGTTAGGGTTAGGGTTAGCGTTAGGTTAAAGGTTAGGGTCGGGGTTAGAGTTAGATTTAGGGTTGGTTAAGGGTAAGGGTTAGGGTTAGGGTTAGGGTTAGGTTAAGAGTTACTGTTAGGGGTTAGGGTTAGGGTTAGGGTTAGGGTTAGGGTTAGAGTTAGGGTAAGTGTTAGGGTTAGGGTTAGGGTTAGGGTAAGGGTTAGGTTTAGGGTTAGGGTTAGGGATATGGTTACTGTTGGGGTTAGGGTTAGGTTAAGGGTAAGGGTTAGGGTTAGGGTTAGGGTTAGGTTTAGGGTTAGGGTAAGGGTAAGGATAAGGGTAACGGTTAGAGTTAGGGTTAGGGTTAGGGTAAGGGTTAGTGTTAGGGTTAGGGTATGTGTAAGGTTTAGGGTTAGGGTTAGGGTTATGGTTAGGTTACGGGTAAGGGTAAGGGTTAGGGTTAGGGTTAGGTTTAGGGTACGGTAAGGGTTAGGGTTAGGGTTAGGGTAAGGGTTAGGTTTTGGGATAAACGTTAGGGTGAGGGTTAGTGTTAGTGTCAGGGGTTAGGGTTCGGGTTAGGGTTAGGGTTAGGGTAAGGGTTAGGGGTAGGTTGGGGTAAGGGTTAAGTTTAGGGTAACGGTTAGGGTTAAGGTTAGGTTTAGGTTAAGGGTAAGTGTTAGGGTTAGGGTTAGGGTAAGGGTTAGGGTTAGGGTTAGGGTAAGGGTAAGTGTTTGGGTTAGGGTTAGGGTTAGGGTAAGGGTAAGGGTTAGGTTTAGGGTTAGGGTTAGGGATATGGTTAGTGTTGGGGTTAGGGTTAGAGTAAGGGTAAGTGTTAGGTTTAGGGTTAGGGTTAGGGTTAGGTTTAGGGTAAGCGTAAGTGTTACGGTTAGGGTAAGGGTTAGGGTCAGGATTGGGGTTTGGGTTAGGGTTAGGGTAAGGGTAAGGTTTAGGGTTAGGGTTAGGGTTAGGGTTAGCATCAAGTTTAGGGTAAGGGTTAGGGTTAGGGTTAGGGTAAGGGTTAGGGTTATGCTCTTTGTTAGGGTTAGGGTTAAGGTTGGGTTAGAGTTAGGGATAGGGTAAGGGTAAGGGTAAGGGTAAGGTTTAGGGTTAGGGTTAGGGTTAGGATTAGGGAAAGGATTAGGTTAGGGTTAGTGTTTGGGTGAGGGTTAGGTTTATGGTTAGGGTTAGTGTTAGCATTAAGTTTACGCTTAGGGTTAGGGTAAGGGTAAGGGGTAGTGTTAGGGTTAGGGTTAGGGTAAGGGTCAGGGTTAGGGTTAGGGTTAGGTTTAGGGTTAGGGTAAGGGTTAGGATTAGGGTTATGTTTAGGGCTAGGGTAAGGGTAAGTGTTAGGGTTAGGGTTAGGTTTAAGGTTAGGGTAAGGGTTAGGGTAACATTAGGTTTAGGGTGAGGTTTAGGGTAAGGGTTAGGGTTAGGGTTAAGTTAGGGTTAGAGTTAGGTTTATGGTTAGGTTAAGGGTAAGGGTTAGGGTTAGGGTTAGGGTTAGGTTTAGGTTAAGAGTTAGGGTTAGGGTTAGGGTTAGGCTTAGGGTAAGGGTTAGGGTTAGGTTAGGGTATGGGTCTGGGTTAGGGTTAGTTTAGGGTTAGAGTTAGGTTTATGGTGAGGTTAAGGGTAAGGGTTAGGGTTAGGGTTAGGTTAACGGTTAGGGTTAGGGTTAGAGTTAGATTTAGGGTTGGTTAAGGGTAAGGGTTAGGGTTAGGGTTAGGGTTAGTTTAAGCGTTACTGTTAGGGGTTAGGGTTAGGGTTAGGGTTAGGGGAAGGGTTAGAGTTATGGTTAGGTTTAGGGTAAGGTTAAGTTTTAGAATTAGGTTTAGGGTTAGGGTAAGTGATAGGGTAAGGGTTAGGGTTAGGGTTAGGTTTAGGGTTGGGGTTAAGTTTAGTGTTAGGGTAAGGGTAAGGGTTAGTGTTAGGGTTAGAGTTAGGGTAAGTGTTAGGGTTAGGGTTGGGGTTAGGGTAAGGGTTAGGGTTAGGGTTAGGGTTAGGTTAAGGGTAAGGTTTAGGTTTAGGGTTAGGGTTAGGTTTAGGGTTAGGGTAAGGGTAAGGGTAAGGGTAACGGTTAGAGTTAGGGTTAGGGTTAGGGTAAGGGTAAGTGTTAGGGTTAGGGTTAGGTTTAGGGTAAGGGTAAGGGTTAGGGTTAAGGTTAAGGTTAGGTTAGGTTTAGGGTTAGTGTTAGGATTAGGGTTAGGTTTAGCGTTAGGGTAGCGTAATGGTTAGGGTTAGGGTTAGGGTTAGGTTTAGGGTTAGAGTTAGGGTTATGGTTAGGGTAAGGATAAGGGTTAGTATTAGGGTTAGGGTTAGGTTTAGGAAAAGGGTTAGGGTTAAGGTTAGGGTTAGGGTTAGGTTTAGGGTGATGGTTAGGATTAGGGATTGGGTTAGGGTTAGGGTTTTGGTAAGGATAAGTGTTAGGTTTAGGGTTAGGTTTAGGGTTAGGGTTAAGTTAAGTTTAGGGTGAGGGAAACAGTAAGGTTTAGGGTTAGGTTTAGGGTTATGGTTAGGGTAAGCTTTAGTGTTAGGGTTAGGGTTATGGTAAGGGTAAGGTTTAGGGTTAGGGTTAGGGTTAGGGTAAGGGTTATGGTTAGCGTTAGGTTTAGGGTTAGAGTTATGGTTAGGGTTAGGGTTAGGGTAAGGGTATGTGTTCAGGTTAGGGTTAGGGTTAGGGTTAGGTTTAGTGTTAGGGTAAGCGTAAGGGTTAGGGTTAGGTTTAGGGTTAAGATAAGGGCAAGGTTTAGGATTAGGGTTAGAGTTAGGTTTAGGGTTCGGTTTAGGGTTAGGGTAAGTGTAAGGGTTAGGGTTAGGGTTAGGGTTAGGGTTAGGGTAAGGGTAAGGGTTAGGGTTAGGGTTAATGTTAGGGTAAGGGTTAGGGTTAGGTTAGGGTTAGGGTTAGAGTGGGGTTAAGGGTAAGGGTAAGTATTAATGTTAGGGTTAGGTTTAGGATAAGGGTAAGGATTAGGGTTAGGTTTAGGGTTAGGTTTAGAGGTTAGGGTTAGGGTTAGCGTTAGGGTGAGGTTAGGTTTAGGGTTAGGGTTAGGATAAAGGTGAGGGTTCGGGTTCGGGTTAGGGTTAGAGTTAGTGGTAGGTTTAGGGTTAGGGTTAGGGTAAGGGCAAGGGTTAGGGTTAGGGTTAGGGTTAAGGTTAGGATTAGGATTCGGGTTAGGGTTAGGTCTAAGATTAGGGTTAGGGTAAGGGTTAGGGTTAGGGTTAGGGTAAGGGTTAGAGTTAGGATTAGGGTTAGGGTAAAGTTAAGTGTTAGGGTTAGGCTTAGGGTTAGGGTTAAAATTAGGGTTAGGGTTAGGGTTAGTGTAAGGGTTAGGGTTAGGTTAGGGTAAGGGTTAGGGTTAGGGTTAGGTTTAGGGTAGGGTTTAGGGTAAGGGTAAGTGTTAGTGGGAGGGTTAGGTTTAGGATAAGGGTAAGGATTAGGGTTAGGTTTAGGTTTAGGGTAAGGGGTAGGTTTAGGGTTAGGGTAGGGTTTAGGGTAAGGGTAAGTGTTAGTGTTAGGGTTAGGTTTAGGATAAGGGTAAGGATTAGGTTAAGTTTAGGGTTAGGTTAGAGGTTAGGGTTAGGGTTAGGGTTAGGGTGAGGGTTATGTTTAGGGTTAGGGTTAGGGTAAGGGTAAGTGTTAGGGTTAGGGTTAGGGTTAGGGTTAGGGTTAGTGTTAGGTTTTGGGTTAGGGTTAGGGTAAGGGCAAAGGTTAGGGTTAGGGTTAGGTTTAAGGTTAGGGTTAGGCTTAAGGTTAGGGTTAGGGTTAGGGTTAGGGTTAGGTTAAGGTTTATGGTTAGGGTTAGGGTTAAGGTTTGGGGATAGGCTTAGGGTTAGGGTTAGGGTAAAGGTTAGGTTTAGGGTTAGGGTTTGTTTAAGGGTTAGGGTTAGGGTTATGGTAAGTGTAAGGGTTAGGATTAGGGTAAGAGATAGGGTTAGGTTTAGGGTTAGGGTTAGGTTAAGGGTAAGGTTAGGGTTAGGATTAGCGTTAGGGTTAGGGTAATGGTTAGGGTTAGGGTTAGGGTTAGGGTAAGGGTAAGGTTAGGGTTAGGATTAGGGTTAGGTTCAGGGTAAGGGTAAGTGTTAGGGTTAGGGTTAGGGTTAGGTTTGGGTTTGGGGTTAAGGATAGGTTTAGGGATAGGGTACGTTTAAGGATTAGGATTAGGGTTAGGGTTAGGGTTAGGCTAAGGTTATGAGTTAGGGTTAGGGTTAGGGTTAGGGTTAGGGTAAGTGTTAGGGTTAGGGTTAGGGTTACGGTTAGGGTTAGGTAAGGTTAAGGTTTACGGTTAAATTTAGGGTCAGGGTTAGGGTTAGGTTTAGGTTTAGGGTTAGGGTTAGGGTAAGGGTAAGGGTTAGGGTTAGGTTTAGGGTTACGGTAAGGGTAGGGGTTAGGTTTAGATTTAGGGTTAGGGTTAGGTTTAGGGTTAGGGTTAGGGTAAGGGCATGGGTTAGGGTTAGGGTTAGGGTTAGGTTTAGATTTAGGTTTGGTTAAGGGTAAGGGTTAGGGTTAGGGTTAGGTTTAGGTTAAGGGTTAGGGTTAGGGGTTAGGGTTAGGGTTAGGGTTTGGGTAAGGGTTAGGGTTAGGTTTAGGGTTACGTTAAGTGTTATGCTTAGGGTTAGAGTTAGGGTTAGGGTTACGGTAAGGGTTAGGGTTAGCGTTAGGGTTAGAGTAAGGGTAAGTGTTAGGGTTTGTGTTAGGGTTAGGGTTAGGGTTATGGTAAGTGGTAGGGTAAGGGTTAGGGTTAGGGTTAGGTTTAGGGTTGGGTTTAAGTTTAGGGTTAGGGTGAGGGTAAGGGTAAGGGTTAGGTTTAGGGTTAGAGTTAGGGTAAGTGTTAGGGTTAGGGTTAGGGTTAGGGTAAGAGTTAGGGTTAGGGTTAGGGTCAGGGTAAGGGTAAGGATTAGGGTTAGGGTTTGGGTTGGGTTTAGGGTTAGGGTAAGGGTAAGGGTAAGGCTAAGGGTAGGGGCTAGGTTTAGGGTTAGGGTTAGGGTAGGGTAAGGGTTAGGGTTAGGTTTAGGGTTAGGGTATGGGTAAGGTTTAGGGTTAAGGTTTAGGGTGAGGGTTAGTGTTAGGGTTAGGGGTAGGGTTCGGTTTAGGGTTAGGGTTAGGGTAAGGGTTAGGGTTTGGTTGGCGTAAGGCTTAGGGTTAGGGTAAGGTTTAGGGATAGGGTTAGTTTTAGGTTAAGGGTAAGTGTTAGGGATAGGGTTAGGGTAAGGGTTAGGGTTAGGGTTAGGGTTAGGGAAAGCGTAAGGGTTAGAGTAAGGGTTAGGGTTAGCATTAAGTTCACGGTTAGTGTTAGTGTTAGAGTTAGGGGAAGGGTTAATGTTAGGCTTAAGGTTAGGGTTAGGGTTAAGGTAGGGTTAGGGTTAGGATTAGGGATAGGGTAAGGGTTAGGGTTAGGGTAAGTGTTAGTGTTAGGGTTAGGTTTAGGGTTAGGGTTAGGGTAAAGGTAAGTGTTAGGTTTAGGGTTAGGGTTAGTGTTAGGTTTTGGGTTAGGGTTAGGGTAAGGGCAAAGGTTAGGGTTACGGTTAGGGTTAAGGTTACAGTTAAGGTTAGGGTTAGGCTTAAGGTTAGGGTTAGGGTTCGGGTTAGGGTAAGGTTTATGGTTAGGGTTAAGGTTAGGGTTTGGGGATAGGCTTAGGGTTAGGGTTAGGGTTTGTTTATTGTTTAGGGTTAGGGTTAGGGTAAAGGTAAGGGTTAGGATTAGGGTAAGAGATAGGGTTAGGTTTAGGGTTAGGGTTAGGTTAAGGGTAAGGTTAGGGTTAGGATTAGCGGTAGGGTTAGGGTAATGGTTAGGGTTAGGGTTAGGGTTAGGGTAAGGGTAAGGTTAGGGTTAGGATTAGGGTTAGGGTTAGGGTAAGGGTAAGTGTTAGGGTTAGGGTTAGGGTTAGGTTTGGGGTTGGGGTTAAGGATAGGTTTAGGGATAGGGTACGTTTAAGGATTAGGGTTAGGGTTATGGTTAGGGTTACACTTAGGGTTAGGGTTAGGGTTAGGCTAACGTTATGTGTTAGGGTTAGGGTTAGGGTTAGAGTTAGGGTAAGTGTTAGGGTTAGGGTTAGGGTTACGGTTAGGGTTAGGGCAAGGTTAAGGGTTAGGGTTAAAGTTAGGGTCAGGGTTAGGGTTAGGGTTAGGGTTAGGGTAAGGGTAAGGGTTAGGGTTAGGTTTAGGGTTAGGGTAAGGGTAAGGGTTAGGTTTAGGGTTAGGGTTAGGTTTAGGGTTAGGGTTAGGGTAAGGGTAAGGGTTAGGTTTAGGTTTAGGGTTAGGGTTAGGGTTAGGGTTAGGGTTGGCGTTAAGGTTAGGGTTAGGGTTAGGCTTAGGGTTAGGCTTAGGGTTAGGGTTAGGGTTAGGGTAAGGGTTGGGTAGGGTTAGGAATAGGGTTAGGGTTTGTTTTAGGGTTAGGGTTAAGGTTAGGGTTAGGCTTAGGGTAAGGGTTAGGGTTAGGTTAGTGTAAGGGTTAGAGTTAGGTTTAGGTTAGCGTTAGAATTAGGTATAAGGTTAGGGTAAGGGTAAGGGTTAGGGTTAGGGTTAGGATTATTTTAAGGGTTATGGTTAGGGTTAGGGTTAGATTTAGATTTAGTTTTGGTTAAGGGTAAGGGTTAGGTTTAGGTTTAGGGTTATTTTAAGGGTTAGGGTTAGGGTTAGATTTAGATTTAGTTTTGGTTAAGGGTAAGGGTTAGGGTTAGTGTTAGGTTTAGGTTAAGGGTTAGGGTTAGGATTAGGGTAAGTGTTAGGGTTAGGGTTAGGGTTTGGGTAAGGGTTAGTGTTAGGTTTAGGGTTACGTTAAGTGTTAGGCTTAGGGTTAGAGTTAGGGTTAGGTTTACGGTAAGGGTTAGGGTTAGGGTTAGGGTTAGAGTAAGGGTAAGTGTTAGGGTTAGGGTTAGGGTTAGGGTGTGGGTTAGTGTAAGTGTTAGGGTAAGGGTTAGGGTTAGGGTTAGGGTTAGGTTTATGGTTGGGGTTAAGTTTAGGGTTAGGGTCAGGGTAAGGGTAAGGGTTAGGGTTAGGGTTAGAGTTAGGGTAAGTGTTAGGGGTAGGGTTCGGGTTAGGGTTAGGGTAAGGGTTAGGGTTAGGGTTATTGTCAGTGTAAGTGTAAGGATTAGGGTTAGGGTTTGGGTTAGGTTTAGGGTTAGGGTAGGGTAAGGGTAAGGGTAAGGGTAGGGGTTAGGTTTAGGGTTAGGGTTAGGGTAGGGTAAGGGTTAGGGTTAGGGTTAGGGTTATGGTATGGGTAAGGTTTAGGGTTAAGGTTTAGGGTGAGGGTTAGTGTTAGGGTTAGGGTTAGGGTTAGGTTAGGGTTAGGGTTAGGGTAAGGGTTAGGGTTAAGGTTAGGTTTAGGGTTAGGGTTAGGGTTAGGGTAAGGGTAAGGGTTAGGGTTAGATTTAGGTTTAGGTTTAGGGTAAGGGTAAGGGTAAGGATTAGGTTTAGGGTTAGGGTTAGGGTTAGGCATAGGGTTAGGGTTAGGGTTTGGGTAAGGATAAGGGATACAGTTGGGGCTATTGTTAAGGTTAGGGTTATGGTGAGGGTAAGGGTAAGGGTTAGGGTTAGGTTTAGGGTTTGGGTTAGGGGAAGGGTTAGGGTTATTTTTAGTTTAAGGGTAAGGGTTAGGGTTAGGGTGAGTGTTAGGTTCAGGGTTAGCGTTAGGGTTAGGGTAAGGGTAAGGGTTAGGGTTATGGTTAGGGTTAGGGTTAGGTTTAGGGTTAGGGTTAGGGTTAGGGTAAGTGTAAGGGTTAGGTTTAGGATTAGCGTTAGGGTTAAGTTTAGGTTTAGGGTTAGGGGAAGTGTAAGGGTTAGGGTTGGGGTTAGGGTTAGGTTTAGTGTTGGGGTTAAGTATAGGGTTAGGTTTAGGATTAGAGTTAGGGTTGGGGTTATGGTTATGGTTAGGGTTAGGGTTAGTGTTAGGGTTTTAGTTAGGGTTAGGGTTATGGTTAGGGTTAAGGTTAGGGTTATAGTTAGGGTTAGGGTTAAGGTTAGGGTTAGGGTTAGGCTTAGGATAAGGGTTATGGTTAGGGTTAGGGTTAGGGTTATGGTTATGGTTAGGGTTAGGGTTAGGGTTAGGGTTAGGGTTATGGTTAGGGTTAGGGTTAGGGTTAGGTTTAGTGTTGGGGTTAAGGTTAGGGTTAGGGTTAGGGTTAGGGTAAGGGTAAGGGTTAGGGTAAGGGTTAGGGTTAGGGTTAGGGTTACGGTATGAGTTAGGGTAAGGGTAAGTGTTAGGGTTAGGGTTAGGGTTAGGGTAAGGGTAAGGGTTTTGGTTATGTTTAGGGTTAGGTTAGGGGTTAGGGTTAGGGTTAGAGTTACGGTAAGGGGTTAGTGTTAGAGTTATGGCTAGGTTAAGGGTTAGGGTTAGGGTGTCGTTAAGGGTAACTGTTAGGGTTAGGGTTAGGGTTAGGGTTAGGTTTAGGGTTAGGGTTAGGTTTAGGGTTAGGTTTAGGGTTACGTTTAGGTTAAGGGTAAGGATTAATGTTAGGAATAGTTTTAGGGTTGGTGTTAGGGTTAGGGTAAGGGTAACGGTTAGGGTTAGGGTAAGGCTTAGGGTTAGGGTTAGGGTTAGGGTAGTTGTTAGGGTAAGGGTAAGTGTTAGTGTTAGGGTTAAGTTTAGGATAAGGGTAAGGATTAGGGTTAGGTTTAGGGTTAGCGTTAGAGGTTAGGATTAGGGTTAGGGTTAGGGTGAGGGTTAGGTTTAGGCTTCAGGTTAGGGTAAGGGTAAGGGTAAGGGTTAGGTTTAGGGTTAGGGTTAGTGTTAGGTTTAGGGTTAGGGTTAGGTTTAGGGTTAGGGTTAGGGTAAGGGTAAGGTTTAGGGTTAGGGTTACATTTAGGGTAAGGGTTAGGGTTAGGGGTTAGGGTTAGGTGGTAGGTTAGGTTTAGGGTTAGAGTTAGGGTTAGGTTTAGAGTTAGGGTTAGGATTAGTTTTAGAGTTAGGGTTAGGGTAAGGGTAAGGGTAAGGGTTAGGTTTAGGGTTAAGTTTAGGGTAGGGTTAGGGTTAGGGTTAGTTTTATGGTAAGGGTTAGGGTAAGAGTAAGGGTTAGGGTTAGGGTTAAGGTTAGGTTTATGGTTAGGGTTATGGTAAGGGTAAGGGTTAGTTTTAGGGTTAGGGTTAAGGTTAAGGTTAGGGTTAGGGTTAGGGTTAGAGTTAGGGTAAGGGTTAGGGTAAGGGTTAGAGTTAGGGTAAGGGTAACTGTTAGAATTAGGGTTAGGGTTAGGGTATGAGTTAGGGTAAGGTTTAGGGTTAAGGTTAGGTTTATGGTTGGTGTTAAGTTTAGGTTTAGGATTAGGGTAATTGTAAGGGTTAGGGTTAGGGTTAGGGTTAGGGTAAGTGTTAGGGGTAGGGTTAGGGTTAGGGTTTGGGTAAGGGTTAGGGTTAGGGTTAGGGTTAGGGTTAGGGTAAGGGTAAGGGTTAGGGTTAGGTTTAGGGTTAGGGTAACGTTAAGGGTAAGGGTAAGGGTAACGGTTAGGTTTAGGGTTAGAGTTAGGGTAAGGGTTAGTGTTAGGGTTAGGGTAAGTGTAGGGTTTAGGTTTAGGGTTAGGGTTAGGGTTAGGGTACGTGTAAGGGTAAGTATTAGGGTTAGGTTTAGATTTAGGGTAAGGGTAAGGGTTTGGGTTAAGGTTAGGTTTAGGGTTAGGTTTAGGGTTAGAGTTAGGGTTAGGTTTAGCGTTAGGAAAGCGTAAGGGTTAGGGTTAGGGTTAGGGATAGGTTAGGGTTAGGGTTAAGGTTAGGGTTAGGGTTAGGGTTAGGATAAGGTTAAGTGTTAGGGTTAAGGTTAGGTTAGGGGTTATGGTTGTGGTTAGGGTTAGGGTAAGTGGAAATGTTAGGGTTAGGGTTAGGGTTAGGGTAAGGGTAAAGGTTAGGGTTAGGGTTAGTGTTAGGGTTAGCGTTAGGGTTAGGGTAAGGTTAAGGTTTTCGGTTAGGGTTAGGGTTAGGGTTAGGGTTAGGGTTAGTTTAGGGTTAGGGTTAGGGTTAGGGTTAGGATAAGGTTTATCGTTAGGGTTAGGGTTAGGGTTAGGGTTAGAGTTTGGGTAAGGGTAGGGGTTAGGGTTAGGGTTATTGTTAGGGTTAGGGTTAAGTTTAGGGTTAGCGTTAGGTTAAGGTAAGGGTTAGGGTTAGGGTTAGGGTTAGGGGTTAGGGTTAGGGTTAGTGTAAGGGTAAGATTTAGGGTTAGGGTTAGGGTTAGGGTTAGGGTAAGGGTAAGGGTTAGGGTTAGGGTTATTGTTAGGTTTAGGGTTATGTTTAGGGTTAGGGAAAGTGTTAGGTTTAGGGTTAGGGTTAGGGTAAGGTTTTGGGTTAGGGTTAAGTTTAGTGTTAGGGTTAGGGTTAGGGTTAGGGAAAGTGTAAGGGTTTGGGTAAGGGTTAGGTTTAGGGTAAGGATTGGGGTTAGGGTTAGGGTTAGGGTAAGGGTAAGGTTTAGGTTTAGGGTTAGGTTTAGTATTAAATTAGGGTGAGGGTTAGGGTTAGGGTTAGAGTAAGTGTAGGGTTAGGCTTCTGGTTAGGGTTAGGGTTAAGGTAGGGTTAGGGTTAGTGTTAGGGATAGGGTTAGGGTTAATGTAAGGGTAAGGGTTAAGTTTAGGGTTAGGATTAGCGTTACGGTAGGGGTTATGGTTAGGGTTACGGTTAGGTTTAGGGTTAGGGTTAAGGTAAGGGTAAGGGTTAGGGTTAGGGGATAGGGTTAGGGTTAGGTATAGGTTTAGGGTAAGGGTAAGAGTTAGTGTTAGGGTTAGGGTAAGGGTTAAGTTTAGGGTTAGGGTTAGGGTAAGGGTAAGGGTTAGGGTTAGGGTTAGGTTTAGGGTTAGGTTTAGAGTTAGGGTTAGCATTATGTTTAGGGTTTGGGTTAGGGTTAGGGTAAGGGTTAGGGTTAGGCTTATGTTTAGGTTTAGGGTTAAGGTAGGGTTAGGGTTAGGGTTAGGGTTAGGGTAAGGTTTAGGGTTAGGGTAAGTGTTAGTGTTAGGGTTCGGGTTAGGTTTAGGGTTAGGGTAAGGGTAAGTGTTAGGTTTAGGGTTAGGGTTAGGGTAGGTTAAGGGTTAGGGTTAGAGTTAGGGTTAGTGTTAGGTTTAGGGTTACGTTTAGGATTAGGGTTAGGGTTAGGGGTTAGGGTTAGGATTAGGGGTAGGGTTAGGGTTAAGGTTAGGTTTAGGGTTAGGTTTAGGTTTAGGTTAAGGGTAATGGTAAGGTTTAGGGTTAGGTTTAGTGTTAGGGTTAGGGTTAGTGTTAGAGTAAGGGTGAGGTTTAGGTTTAGGTTTAGGGTTACCATTAAGGTTAGGGTTAGGGTTAGGGTAAGGGTAAGGGTGAGTGTTAGGTTTAGGGGAAGGGTAAGGTTTAGGGTTATGGTTAGGTTTAGGGTTAGTGTAAGGGTTAGGGTTAGGGTTACGGTTAGGTTTAGGGTTAGTATTAGGGTAAGGGTAAGGGTTAAGTTTAGGGTTATTTTTAGGGTTAGGGTTAGGGTAAGGGTTAGGGTTAGGGTTAGTGTTAGGTTTAGGGTTACGTTTAGGATTAGGGTTAGGGTTAGGGTTAGGGGTTAGGGTTAGGATTAGGGGTAGGGTTAGGGTTATGGTAAGGTTAGGGTTAGATTTTGGGGAAGAGTAAGGTTTAGGTTTAGGATTAGGGTTAGGTTTAGGGTTAGGGTTAGGGAAAGAGTAAGGGTTAGGGTTAGAATTAGCGTTAGGGTTAGGCTAAGGGTAAGTGTTAGGGGTAGGGTTAGGGTTAAGGTTAGGGTAAGGGTAAGGGTTAGGGTTAGGGTTAGGTTTAAGTTTAATGTTATGGTTAGGGTTAGGGTTAGGGAAGGGGTAAGGATTGGAGTTAGGTTTAGGGTTAGGGTAAGAGTAAGGGTTAGGGTTAGGGTTAGGGTGTGCATTAAGTTCACGGTTAAGGTTAGGGTTAGAGTTAGGGGAAGGGTTTATGTTAGGCTTATGGTTAGGGTTAGGGTTAAGGGAGGGTTAGGGTTAGGGTTAGGGTTAGGGTAAGGGTTAGGGTTAGGGTAAGTGTTAGTGTTACGGTTAGGGTTAGGTTTATGCTTAGGGTAAGGTTAAGGGTTAGGTTTAGGGTTAGGGTTAGGGTACGGTAAGGGTTAGGGTTAGGGTTAGGTTTAGGGTAAGGGTAAGGTTTAGGGATAAAGGTTATGGTGAGTTTTAGTGTTAGGGTTAGGGGTTAGGGTTCGGGTTAGGGTTAGGGTTAGGGTAAAGGTTAGGGTTAGGTTGGGGTAAAGGTTAAGGCTAGGGTAAGGGTTAGGGTTAGGGTTAGGTTTAGGGTAAGGGTAAATGTTAGGGTTAGGGTTAGGGTTATGGATAGGGTTAGGGTAAGGGTAAGTGTTAGGGTTACGGTTAGGGTTAGGGTTAGGGTACGGGTAAGGGATAGGATTAGGTTTAGCGTTAGGATTAGGGTTAGTGTTGGGGTTAGAGTTAGAGTAAGGGTAAGTGTTAGGGTTTGGGTTAGGGTTAGGGTTAGGTTTAGGGTAAGCGTAAGTGTTAGGGTTAGGGTAAGGGCTAGGGTAAGGTTTGGGGTTAGGGTTAGGGTTAGGGTAAGGGTTAGATTTAGGGTTAGGGTTAGGGTTAGGGTTAGCATCACGTTTAGGTTAAGGGTTAGGGTTAGGGTTAGGGTAAGGGTTAGGTTTAGGCTTATGGTTAGGGTTAGGGTTAAGGTTGGGTTAGAGTTAGGGTTAGGGTTAGGGTAATGGTAAGAGTAAGGTTTAGGGTTACGGTTATGGTTAGGGTTATGGAAAGGGTAAGGGTTAGGGTTAGGGTTAGGGTAAGGATTAGGGTTAGGGTTAGTGTTAGGGTATGGGTTAGGTTTAGGTTTAGGGTTAGGGTTAGCATTAAGTTTAGGGTTAGGTTTAGGGTAAGGGTAAGGGTTAGTGTTAGGGTTAGGGTTAGGGTAAGGGTTAGGGTTAGGTTTAGGTTTAGGGTTAGGGTAAGGGTTAGGGTTAGGTTTAGGGTTAGGGTTAGGTTTAGGGTAAGGGTTAGGGTTTGTGTTAGGGTTAGGGTAAGGGTAAGTGTTAGGGTTAGGGTTATGGTTAAGGTTAGGGTAAGTGTTAGGGTAACGTTAGGTTTAGGGTTAGGTTTAGGGTTGGGGTTAAGTTTAGGGTTAGGGTTAGGGTAAGGGTAAGGTTTAGGGCTAGGGTTAGGGTAAGGGTTAGGCTTAGGGTTACTTTTAGGTATGGGTAAGGGTTAGGGTTAGGGTTAGGTTTAGGTTTAGGGTTAGGGTAAGGGTAAGGGTAAGGGTTAGTTTTAGACTTAGGGTTAGGTTTAGGGTAAGGGTTAGTGTTAGGGTTAGGGTAATTGTAAGGTTTAGGGTTATTGTTAGGGTTAGGGTAAGGGTAAGGGTAAGGGTTAGTGTTAGGGTTAGGTTTAGGGTAAGGGTGAGGGTTAGGGTTCGGGTTAGGTTTAGGGTTAGGGTTAGGGTTAGGGTAAGGATAAGTGTTAGGGTTAGGTTTAGGTTTAGGGTTATGGTTAGGGTTAGGGTTAGGGTTAAGATTAGGTTTAGGGTTACGTTTAGGTTTAGGGTAAGGTTAAGGGTTAGGGTTAGGCTTAGGGTTAGGTTTAGGGTAAGGGTAAGGGT
The DNA here is from genome assembly GCA_024803745.1 of Megascapheus bottae. NCBI lineage: Eukaryota > Metazoa > Chordata > Mammalia > Rodentia > Geomyidae > Megascapheus > Megascapheus bottae. The sequence goes on along the minus strand of JANJXV010000067.1, from coordinate 4,018,580 downwards.
TAGGTGTAGGGTTAGGGTTAGGGTTAGGGATAGGGTCAGGTTTAGGGGTAGGGTTAGGGTTAGAGTTAGGGTTAATGTTAGGGTAAGTGTAATGGTTTGGGTTAGGGTTAGGGTTAGGGTAAGGTTAGGGTTAGGGTTAGGGTTAGGGTTAGCGTTTGGGTTATGGTTAGGGTAGGGGTTAGTGTAAGGGTTAGGGTTAGTGTTAGGGTTAAGGTTAGGGTTAGATTTTGTGTTAGGGTAAGCATGAGGGTTAGGGTGAAGGTTAGAGTTAGGGTAAGGGTTAGGGTTAGGGTTAGCGTTAGGGTAGGGGTTAGGGTAAGGGTAACTGTTAGTGTTAGTGTTAGATTTAGGATAAGGGTAAGGATTAGGGTTAGGTTTAGTGTTAGGGTTAGAGGTTAGGGTTAAGGTTAGGGTTAGGGAGAGGCTTAGGTTTAGGGTTAGGGTTAGGGTTAGGGTTAGGGTAAGGGTAAGGGTTAGGGTTAGGTTTAGGGTTAGGGTAACGTTAAGGGTAAGGGTAAGGGTAACGGTTAGGTTTAGGGTTAGAGTTAGGGTAAGGGTTAGTGTTAGGGTTAGGGTAAGTGTAGGGTTTAGGTTTAGGGTTAGGGTTAGGGTTAGGGTACGTGTAAGGGTAAGTATTAGGGTTAGGTTTAGATTTAGGGTAAGGGTAAGGGTTTGGGTTAAGGTTAGGGTTAGGGTTAGGTTTAGGGTTAGAGTTAGGGTTAGGTTTAGCGTTAGGAAAGCGTAAGGGTTAGGGTTAGGGTTAGGGATAGGTTAGGGTTAGGGTTAAGGTTAGGGTTAGGGTTAGGGTTAGGATAAGGTTAAGTGTTAGGGTTAAGGTTAGGTTAGGGGTTATGGTTGTGGTTAGGGTTAGGGTAAGTGGAAATGTTAGGGTTAGGGTTAGGGTTAGGGTAAGGGTAAAGGTTAGGGTTAGGGTTAGTGTTAGGGTTAGCGTTAGGGTTAGGGTAAGGTTAAGGTTTTCGGTTAGGGTTAGGGTTAGGGTTAGGGTTAGGGTTAGGGTTAGTTTAGGGTTAGGGTTAGGGTTAGGGTTAGGATAAGGTTTATCGTTAGGGTTAGGGTTAGGGTTAGGGTTAGAGTTTGGGTAAGGGTAGGGGTTAGGGTTAGGGTTATTGTTAGGGTTAGGGTTAAGTTTAGGGTTAGCGTTAGGTTAAGGTAAGGGTTAGGGTTAGGGTTAGGGTTAGGGCTTAGGGTTAGGGTTAGTGTAAGGGTAAGATTTAGGGTTAGGGTTAGGGTTAGGGTTAGGGTAAGGGTAAGGGTTAGGGTTAGGGTTATTGTTAGGTTTAGGGTTATGTTTAGGGTTAGGGAAAGTGTTAGGTTTAGGGTTAGGGTTAGGGTAAGGTTTTGGGTTAGGGTTAAGTTTAGTGTTAGGGTTAGGGTTAGGGTTAGGGAAAGTGTAAGGGTTTGGGTAAGGGTTAGGTTTAGGGTAAGGATTGGGGTTAGGGTTAGGGTTAGGGTAAGGGTAAGGTTTAGGTTTAGGGTTAGGTTTAGTATTAAATTAGGGTGAGGGTTAGGGTTAGGGTTAGAGTAAGTGTAGGGTTAGGCTTCTGGTTAGGGTTAGGGTTAAGGTAGGGTTAGGGTTAGTGTTAGGGTTAGGGTTAGGGTTAATGTAAGGGTAAGGGTTAAGTTTAGGGTTAGGATTAGCGTTACGGTAGGGGTTATGGTTAGGGTTACGGTTAGGTTTAGGGTTAGGGTTAAGGTAAGGGTAAGGGTTAGGGTTAGGGGATAGGGTTAGGGTTAGGTATAGGTTTAGGGTAAGGGTAAGAGTTAGTGTTAGGGTTAGGGTAAGGGTTAAGTTTAGGGTTAGGGTTAGGGTAAGGGTAAGGGTTAGGGTTAGGGTTAGGTTTAGGGTTAGGTTTAGAGTTAGGGTTAGCATTATGTTTAGGGTTTGGGTTAGGGTTAGGGTAAGGGTTAGGGTTAGGCTTATGTTTAGGTTTAGGGTTAAGGTAGGGTTAGGGTTAGGGTTAGGGTTAGGGTAAGGTTTAGGGTTAGGGTAAGTGTTAGTGTTAGGGTTCGGGTTAGGTTTAGGGTTAGGGTAAGGGTAAGTGTTAGGTTTAGGGTTAGGGTTAGGGTAGGTTAAGGGTTAGGGTTAGAGTTAGGGTTAGTGTTAGGTTTAGGGTTACGTTTAGGATTAGGGTTAGGGTTAGGGTTAGGGGTTAGGGTTAGGATTAGGGGTAGGGTTAGGGTTAAGGTTAGGTTTAGGGTTAGGTTTAGGTTTAGGTTAAGGGTAATGGTAAGGTTTAGGGTTAGGTTTAGTGTTAGGGTTAGGGTTAGTGTTAGAGTAAGGGTGAGGTTTAGGTTTAGGTTTAGGGTTACCATTAAGGTTAGGGTTAGGGTTAGGGTAAGGGTAAGGGTGAGTGTTAGGTTTAGGGGAAGGGTAAGGTTTAGGGTTATGGTTAGGTTTAGGGTTAGTGTAAGGGTTAGGGTTAGGGTTACGGTTAGGTTTAGGGTTAGTATTAGGGTAAGGGTAAGGGTTAAGTTTAGGGTTATTTTTAGGGTTAGGGTTAGGGTAAGGGTTAGGGTTAGGGTTAGTGTTAGGTTTAGGGTTACGTTTAGGATTAGGGTTAGGGTTAGGGTTAGGGGTTAGGGTTAGGATTAGGGGTAGGGTTAGGGTTATGGTAAGGTTAGGGTTAGATTTTGGGGAAGAGTAAGGTTTAGGTTTAGGATTAGGGTTAGGTTTAGGGTTAGGGTTAGGGAAAGAGTAAGGGTTAGGGTTAGAATTAGCGTTAGGGTTAGGCTAAGGGTAAGTGTTAGGGGTAGGGTTAGGGTTAAGGTTAGGGTAAGGGTAAGGGTTAGGGTTAGGGTTAGGTTTAAGTTTAATGTTATGGTTAGGGTTAGGGTTAGGGAAGGGGTAAGGATTGGAGTTAGGTTTAGGGTTAGGGTAAGAGTAAGGGTTAGGGTTAGGGTTAGGGTGTGCATTAAGTTCACGGTTAAGGTTAGGGTTAGAGTTAGGGGAAGGGTTTATGTTAGGCTTATGGTTAGGGTTAGGGTTAAGGGAGGGTTAGGGTTAGGGTTAGGGTTAGGGTAAGGGTTAGGGTTAGGGTAAGTGTTAGTGTTACGGTTAGGGTTAGGTTTATGCTTAGGGTAAGGTTAAGGGTTAGGTTTAGGGTTAGGGTTAGGGTACGGTAAGGGTTAGGGTTAGGGTTAGGTTTAGGGTAAGGGTAAGGTTTAGGGATAAAGGTTATGGTGAGTTTTAGTGTTAGGGTTAGGGGTTAGGGTTCGGGTTAGGGTTAGGGTTAGGGTAAAGGTTAGGGTTAGGTTGGGGTAAAGGTTAAGGCTAGGGTAAGGGTTAGGGTTAGGGTTAGGTTTAGGGTAAGGGTAAATGTTAGGGTTAGGGTTAGGGTTATGGATAGGGTTAGGGTAAGGGTAAGTGTTAGGGTTACGGTTAGGGTTAGGGTTAGGGTACGGGTAAGGGATAGGATTAGGTTTAGCGTTAGGATTAGGGTTAGTGTTGGGGTTAGAGTTAGAGTAAGGGTAAGTGTTAGGGTTTGGGTTAGGGTTAGGGTTAGGTTTAGGGTAAGCGTAAGTGTTAGGGTTAGGGTAAGGGCTAGGGTAAGGTTTGGGGTTAGGGTTAGGGTTAGGGTAAGGGTTAGATTTAGGGTTAGGGTTAGGGTTAGGGTTAGCATCACGTTTAGGTTAAGGGTTAGGGTTAGGGTTAGGGTAAGGGTTAGGTTTAGGCTTATGGTTAGGGTTAGGGTTAAGGTTGGGTTAGAGTTAGGGTTAGGGTTAGGGTAATGGTAAGAGTAAGGTTTAGGGTTACGGTTATGGTTAGGGTTATGGAAAGGGTAAGGGTTAGGGTTAGGGTTAGGGTAAGGATTAGGGTTAGGGTTAGTGTTAGGGTATGGGTTAGGTTTAGGTTTAGGGTTAGGGTTAGCATTAAGTTTAGGGTTAGGTTTAGGGTAAGGGTAAGGGTTAGTGTTAGGGTTAGGGTTAGGGTAAGGGTTAGGGTTAGGTTTAGGTTTAGGGTTAGGGTAAGGGTTAGGGTTAGGTTTAGGGTTAGGGTTAGGTTTAGGGTAAGGGTTAGGGTTTGTGTTAGGGTTAGGGTAAGGGTAAGTGTTAGGGTTAGGGTTATGGTTAAGGTTAGGGTAAGTGTTAGGGTAACGTTAGGTTTAGGGTTAGGTTTAGGGTTGGGGTTAAGTTTAGGGTTAGGGTTAGGGTAAGGGTAAGGTTTAGGGTTAGGGTTAGGGTAAGGGTTAGGCTTAGGGTTACTTTTAGGTATGGGTAAGGGTTAGGGTTAGGGTTAGGTTTAGGTTTAGGGTTAGGGTAAGGGTAAGGGTAAGGGTTAGTTTTAGACTTAGGGTTAGGTTTAGGGTAAGGGTTAGTGTTAGGGTTAGGGTAATTGTAAGGTTTAGGGTTATTGTTAGGGTTAGGGTAAGGGTAAGGGTAAGGGTTAGTGTTAGGGTTAGGTTTAGGGTAAGGGTGAGGGTTAGGGTTCGGGTTAGGTTTAGGGTTAGGGTTAGGGTTAGGGTAAGGATAAGTGTTAGGGTTAGGTTTAGGTTTAGGGTTATGGTTAGGGTTAGGGTTAGGGTTAAGATTAGGTTTAGGGTTACGTTTAGGTTTAGGGTAAGGTTAAGGGTTAGGGTTAGGCTTAGGGTTAGGTTTAGGGTAAGGGTAAGGGTTAGGTGTAGGGTTAGGGTTAGGGTTAGGGATAGGGTCAGGTTTAGGGGTAGGGTTAGGGTTAGAGTTAGGGTTAATGTTAGGGTAAGTGTAATGGTTTGGGTTAGGGTTAGGGTTAGGGTAAGGTTAGGGTTAGGGTTAGGGTTAGGGTTAGCGTTTGGGTTATGGTTAGGGTAGGGGTTAGTGTAAGGGTTAGGGTTAGTGTTAGGGTTAAGGTTAGGGTTAGATTTTGTGTTAGGGTAAGCATGAGGGTTAGGGTGAAGGTTAGAGTTAGGGTAAGGGTTAGGGTTAGGGTTAGCGTTAGGGTAGGGGTTAGGGTAAGGGTAACTGTTAGTGTTAGTGTTAGATTTAGGATAAGGGTAAGGATTAGGGTTAGGTTTAGTGTTAGGGTTAGAGGTTAGGGTTAAGGTTAGGGTTAGGGAGAGGCTTAGGTTTAGGGTTAGGGTTAGGGTTAGGGTTAGGGTAAGGGTAAGGGTTAGGGTTAGGTTTAGGGTTAGGGTAACGTTAAGGGTAAGGGTAAGGGTAACGGTTAGGTTTAGGGTTAGAGTTAGGGTAAGGGTTAGTGTTAGGGTTAGGGTAAGTGTAGGGTTTAGGTTTAGGGTTAGGGTTAGGGTTAGGGTACGTGTAAGGGTAAGTATTAGGGTTAGGTTTAGATTTAGGGTAAGGGTAAGGGTTTGGGTTAAGGTTAGGGTTAGGGTTAGGTTTAGGGTTAGAGTTAGGGTTAGGTTTAGCGTTAGGAAAGCGTAAGGGTTAGGGTTAGGGTTAGGGATAGGTTAGGGTTAGGGTTAAGGTTAGGGTTAGGGTTAGGGTTAGGATAAGGTTAAGTGTTAGGGTTAAGGTTAGGTTAGGGGTTATGGTTGTGGTTAGGGTTAGGGTAAGTGGAAATGTTAGGGTTAGGGTTAGGGTTAGGGTAAGGGTAAAGGTTAGGGTTAGGGTTAGTGTTAGGGTTAGCGTTAGGGTTAGGGTAAGGTTAAGGTTTTCGGTTAGGGTTAGGGTTAGGGTTAGGGTTAGGGTTAGGGTTAGTTTAGGGTTAGGGTTAGGGTTAGGGTTAGGATAAGGTTTATCGTTAGGGTTAGGGTTAGGGTTAGGGTTAGAGTTTGGGTAAGGGTAGGGGTTAGGGTTAGGGTTATTGTTAGGGTTAGGGTTAAGTTTAGGGTTAGCGTTAGGTTAAGGTAAGGGTTAGGGTTAGGGTTAGGGTTAGGGCTTAGGGTTAGGGTTAGTGTAAGGGTAAGATTTAGGGTTAGGGTTAGGGTTAGGGTTAGGGTAAGGGTAAGGGTTAGGGTTAGGGTTATTGTTAGGTTTAGGGTTATGTTTAGGGTTAGGGAAAGTGTTAGGTTTAGGGTTAGGGTTAGGGTAAGGTTTTGGGTTAGGGTTAAGTTTAGTGTTAGGGTTAGGGTTAGGGTTAGGGAAAGTGTAAGGGTTTGGGTAAGGGTTAGGTTTAGGGTAAGGATTGGGGTTAGGGTTAGGGTTAGGGTAAGGGTAAGGTTTAGGTTTAGGGTTAGGTTTAGTATTAAATTAGGGTGAGGGTTAGGGTTAGGGTTAGAGTAAGTGTAGGGTTAGGCTTCTGGTTAGGGTTAGGGTTAAGGTAGGGTTAGGGTTAGTGTTAGGGTTAGGGTTAGGGTTAATGTAAGGGTAAGGGTTAAGTTTAGGGTTAGGATTAGCGTTACGGTAGGGGTTATGGTTAGGGTTACGGTTAGGTTTAGGGTTAGGGTTAAGGTAAGGGTAAGGGTTAGGGTTAGGGGATAGGGTTAGGGTTAGGTATAGGTTTAGGGTAAGGGTAAGAGTTAGTGTTAGGGTTAGGGTAAGGGTTAAGTTTAGGGTTAGGGTTAGGGTAAGGGTAAGGGTTAGGGTTAGGGTTAGGTTTAGGGTTAGGTTTAGAGTTAGGGTTAGCATTATGTTTAGGGTTTGGGTTAGGGTTAGGGTAAGGGTTAGGGTTAGGCTTATGTTTAGGTTTAGGGTTAAGGTAGGGTTAGGGTTAGGGTTAGGGTTAGGGTAAGGTTTAGGGTTAGGGTAAGTGTTAGTGTTAGGGTTCGGGTTAGGTTTAGGGTTAGGGTAAGGGTAAGTGTTAGGTTTAGGGTTAGGGTTAGGGTAGGTTAAGGGTTAGGGTTAGAGTTAGGGTTAGTGTTAGGTTTAGGGTTACGTTTAGGATTAGGGTTAGGGTTAGGGTTAGGGGTTAGGGTTAGGATTAGGGGTAGGGTTAGGGTTAAGGTTAGGTTTAGGGTTAGGTTTAGGTTTAGGTTAAGGGTAATGGTAAGGTTTAGGGTTAGGTTTAGTGTTAGGGTTAGGGTTAGTGTTAGAGTAAGGGTGAGGTTTAGGTTTAGGTTTAGGGTTACCATTAAGGTTAGGGTTAGGGTTAGGGTAAGGGTAAGGGTGAGTGTTAGGTTTAGGGGAAGGGTAAGGTTTAGGGTTATGGTTAGGTTTAGGGTTAGTGTAAGGGTTAGGGTTAGGGTTACGGTTAGGTTTAGGGTTAGTATTAGGGTAAGGGTAAGGGTTAAGTTTAGGGTTATTTTTAGGGTTAGGGTTAGGGTAAGGGTTAGGGTTAGGGTTAGTGTTAGGTTTAGGGTTACGTTTAGGATTAGGGTTAGGGTTAGGGTTAGGGGTTAGGGTTAGGATTAGGGGTAGGGTTAGGGTTATGGTAAGGTTAGGGTTAGATTTTGGGGAAGAGTAAGGTTTAGGTTTAGGATTAGGGTTAGGTTTAGGGTTAGGGTTAGGGAAAGAGTAAGGGTTAGGGTTAGAATTAGCGTTAGGGTTAGGCTAAGGGTAAGTGTTAGGGGTAGGGTTAGGGTTAAGGTTAGGGTAAGGGTAAGGGTTAGGGTTAGGGTTAGGTTTAAGTTTAATGTTATGGTTAGGGTTAGGGTTAGGGAAGGGGTAAGGATTGGAGTTAGGTTTAGGGTTAGGGTAAGAGTAAGGGTTAGGGTTAGGGTTAGGGTGTGCATTAAGTTCACGGTTAAGGTTAGGGTTAGAGTTAGGGGAAGGGTTTATGTTAGGCTTATGGTTAGGGTTAGGGTTAAGGGAGGGTTAGGGTTAGGGTTAGGGTTAGGGTAAGGGTTAGGGTTAGGGTAAGTGTTAGTGTTACGGTTAGGGTTAGGTTTATGCTTAGGGTAAGGTTAAGGGTTAGGTTTAGGGTTAGGGTTAGGGTACGGTAAGGGTTAGGGTTAGGGTTAGGTTTAGGGTAAGGGTAAGGTTTAGGGATAAAGGTTATGGTGAGTTTTAGTGTTAGGGTTAGGGGTTAGGGTTCGGGTTAGGGTTAGGGTTAGGGTAAAGGTTAGGGTTAGGTTGGGGTAAAGGTTAAGGCTAGGGTAAGGGTTAGGGTTAGGGTTAGGTTTAGGGTAAGGGTAAATGTTAGGGTTAGGGTTAGGGTTATGGATAGGGTTAGGGTAAGGGTAAGTGTTAGGGTTACGGTTAGGGTTAGGGTTAGGGTACGGGTAAGGGATAGGATTAGGTTTAGCGTTAGGATTAGGGTTAGTGTTGGGGTTAGAGTTAGAGTAAGGGTAAGTGTTAGGGTTTGGGTTAGGGTTAGGGTTAGGTTTAGGGTAAGCGTAAGTGTTAGGGTTAGGGTAAGGGCTAGGGTAAGGTTTGGGGTTAGGGTTAGGGTTAGGGTAAGGGTTAGATTTAGGGTTAGGGTTAGGGTTAGGGTTAGCATCACGTTTAGGTTAAGGGTTAGGGTTAGGGTTAGGGTAAGGGTTAGGTTTAGGCTTATGGTTAGGGTTAGGGTTAAGGTTGGGTTAGAGTTAGGGTTAGGGTTAGGGTAATGGTAAGAGTAAGGTTTAGGGTTACGGTTATGGTTAGGGTTATGGAAAGGGTAAGGGTTAGGGTTAGGGTTAGGGTAAGGATTAGGGTTAGGGTTAGTGTTAGGGTATGGGTTAGGTTTAGGTTTAGGGTTAGGGTTAGCATTAAGTTTAGGGTTAGGTTTAGGGTAAGGGTAAGGGTTAGTGTTAGGGTTAGGGTTAGGGTAAGGGTTAGGGTTAGGTTTAGGTTTAGGGTTAGGGTAAGGGTTAGGGTTAGGTTTAGGGTTAGGGTTAGGTTTAGGGTAAGGGTTAGGGTTTGTGTTAGGGTTAGGGTAAGGGTAAGTGTTAGGGTTAGGGTTATGGTTAAGGTTAGGGTAAGTGTTAGGGTAACGTTAGGTTTAGGGTTAGGTTTAGGGTTGGGGTTAAGTTTAGGGTTAGGGTTAGGGTAAGGGTAAGGTTTAGGGTTAGGGTTAGGGTAAGGGTTAGGCTTAGGGTTACTTTTAGGTATGGGTAAGGGTTAGGGTTAGGGTTAGGTTTAGGTTTAGGGTTAGGGTAAGGGTAAGGGTAAGGGTTAGTTTTAGACTTAGGGTTAGGTTTAGGGTAAGGGTTAGTGTTAGGGTTAGGGTAATTGTAAGGTTTAGGGTTATTGTTAGGGTTAGGGTAAGGGTAAGGGTAAGGGTTAGTGTTAGGGTTAGGTTTAGGGTAAGGGTGAGGGTTAGGGTTCGGGTTAGGTTTAGGGTTAGGGTTAGGGTTAGGGTAAGGATAAGTGTTAGGGTTAGGTTTAGGTTTAGGGTTATGGTTAGGGTTAGGGTTAGGGTTAAGATTAGGTTTAGGGTTACGTTTAGGTTTAGGGTAAGGTTAAGGGTTAGGGTTAGGCTTAGGGTTAGGTTTAGGGTAAGGGTAAGGGTTAGGTGTAGGGTTAGGGTTAGGGTTAGGGATAGGGTCAGGTTTAGGGGTAGGGTTAGGGTTAGAGTTAGGGTTAATGTTAGGGTAAGTGTAATGGTTTGGGTTAGGGTTAGGGTTAGGGTAAGGTTAGGGTTAGGGTTAGGGTTAGGGTTAGCGTTTGGGTTATGGTTAGGGTAGGGGTTAGTGTAAGGGTTAGGGTTAGTGTTAGGGTTAAGGTTAGGGTTAGATTTTGTGTTAGGGTAAGCATGAGGGTTAGGGTGAAGGTTAGAGTTAGGGTAAGGGTTAGGGTTAGGGTTAGCGTTAGGGTAGGGGTTAGGGTAAGGGTAACTGTTAGTGTTAGTGTTAGATTTAGGATAAGGGTAAGGATTAGGGTTAGGTTTAGTGTTAGGGTTAGAGGTTAGGGTTAAGGTTAGGGTTAGGGAGAGGCTTAGGTTTAGGGTTAGGGTTAGGGTTAGGGTTAGGGTAAGGGTAAGGGTTAGGGTTAGGTTTAGGGTTAGGGTAACGTTAAGGGTAAGGGTAAGGGTAACGGTTAGGTTTAGGGTTAGAGTTAGGGTAAGGGTTAGTGTTAGGGTTAGGGTAAGTGTAGGGTTTAGGTTTAGGGTTAGGGTTAGGGTTAGGGTACGTGTAAGGGTAAGTATTAGGGTTAGGTTTAGATTTAGGGTAAGGGTAAGGGTTTGGGTTAAGGTTAGGGTTAGGGTTAGGTTTAGGGTTAGAGTTAGGGTTAGGTTTAGCGTTAGGAAAGCGTAAGGGTTAGGGTTAGGGTTAGGGATAGGTTAGGGTTAGGGTTAAGGTTAGGGTTAGGGTTAGGGTTAGGATAAGGTTAAGTGTTAGGGTTAAGGTTAGGTTAGGGGTTATGGTTGTGGTTAGGGTTAGGGTAAGTGGAAATGTTAGGGTTAGGGTTAGGGTTAGGGTAAGGGTAAAGGTTAGGGTTAGGGTTAGTGTTAGGGTTAGCGTTAGGGTTAGGGTAAGGTTAAGGTTTTCGGTTAGGGTTAGGGTTAGGGTTAGGGTTAGGGTTAGGGTTAGTTTAGGGTTAGGGTTAGGGTTAGGGTTAGGATAAGGTTTATCGTTAGGGTTAGGGTTAGGGTTAGGGTTAGAGTTTGGGTAAGGGTAGGGGTTAGGGTTAGGGTTATTGTTAGGGTTAGGGTTAAGTTTAGGGTTAGCGTTAGGTTAAGGTAAGGGTTAGGGTTAGGGTTAGGGTTAGGGCTTAGGGTTAGGGTTAGTGTAAGGGTAAGATTTAGGGTTAGGGTTAGGGTTAGGGTTAGGGTAAGGGTAAGGGTTAGGGTTAGGGTTATTGTTAGGTTTAGGGTTATGTTTAGGGTTAGGGAAAGTGTTAGGTTTAGGGTTAGGGTTAGGGTAAGGTTTTGGGTTAGGGTTAAGTTTAGTGTTAGGGTTAGGGTTAGGGTTAGGGAAAGTGTAAGGGTTTGGGTAAGGGTTAGGTTTAGGGTAAGGATTGGGGTTAGGGTTAGGGTTAGGGTAAGGGTAAGGTTTAGGTTTAGGGTTAGGTTTAGTATTAAATTAGGGTGAGGGTTAGGGTTAGGGTTAGAGTAAGTGTAGGGTTAGGCTTCTGGTTAGGGTTAGGGTTAAGGTAGGGTTAGGGTTAGTGTTAGGGTTAGGGTTAGGGTTAATGTAAGGGTAAGGGTTAAGTTTAGGGTTAGGATTAGCGTTACGGTAGGGGTTATGGTTAGGGTTACGGTTAGGTTTAGGGTTAGGGTTAAGGTAAGGGTAAGGGTTAGGGTTAGGGGATAGGGTTAGGGTTAGGTATAGGTTTAGGGTAAGGGTAAGAGTTAGTGTTAGGGTTAGGGTAAGGGTTAAGTTTAGGGTTAGGGTTAGGGTAAGGGTAAGGGTTAGGGTTAGGGTTAGGTTTAGGGTTAGGTTTAGAGTTAGGGTTAGCATTATGTTTAGGGTTTGGGTTAGGGTTAGGGTAAGGGTTAGGGTTAGGCTTATGTTTAGGTTTAGGGTTAAGGTAGGGTTAGGGTTAGGGTTAGGGTTAGGGTAAGGTTTAGGGTTAGGGTAAGTGTTAGTGTTAGGGTTCGGGTTAGGTTTAGGGTTAGGGTAAGGGTAAGTGTTAGGTTTAGGGTTAGGGTTAGGGTAGGTTAAGGGTTAGGGTTAGAGTTAGGGTTAGTGTTAGGTTTAGGGTTACGTTTAGGATTAGGGTTAGGGTTAGGGTTAGGGGTTAGGGTTAGGATTAGGGGTAGGGTTAGGGTTAAGGTTAGGTTTAGGGTTAGGTTTAGGTTTAGGTTAAGGGTAATGGTAAGGTTTAGGGTTAGGTTTAGTGTTAGGGTTAGGGTTAGTGTTAGAGTAAGGGTGAGGTTTAGGTTTAGGTTTAGGGTTACCATTAAGGTTAGCGTTAGGGTTAGGGTAAGGGTAAGGGTGAGTGTTAGGTTTAGGGGAAGGGTAAGGTTTAGGGTTATGGTTAGGTTTAGGGTTAGTGTAAGGGTTAGGGTTAGGGTTACGGTTAGGTTTAGGGTTAGTATTAGGGTAAGGGTAAGGGTTAAGTTTAGGGTTATTTTTAGGGTTAGGGTTATGGTAAGGGTTAGGGTTAGGGTTAGTGTTAGGTTTAGGGTTACGTTTAGGATTAGGGTTAGGGTTAGGGTTAGGGCTTAGGGTTAGGATTAGGGGTAGGGTTAGGGTTATGGTAAGGTTAGGGTTAGATTTTGGGGAAGAGTAAGGTTTAGGTTTAGGATTAGGGTTAGGTTTAGGGTTAGGGTTAGGGTTAGAATTAGCGTTAGGGTTAGGCTAAGGGTAAGTGTTAGGGGTAGGGTTAGGGTTAAGGTTAGGGTAAGGGTAAGGGTTAGGGTTAGGGTTAGGTTTAAGTTTAATGTTATGGTTAGGGTTAGGGTTAGGGAAGGGGTAAGGATTGGAGTTAGGTTTAGGGTTAGGGTAAGAGTAAGGGTTAGGGTTAGGGTTAGGGTGTGCATTAAGTTCACGGTTAGGGTTAGGGTTAGAGTTAGGGGAAGGGTTTATGTTAGGCTTATGGTTAGGGTTAGGGTTAAGGGAGGGTTAGGGTTAGGGTTAGGGTTAGGGTAAGGGTTAGGGTTAGGGTAAGTGTTAGTGTTACGGTTAGGTTTAGGTTTATGCTTAGGGTAAGGTTAAGGGTTAGGTTTAGGGTTAGGGTTAGGGTACGGTAAGGGTTAGGGTTAGGGTTAGGTTTAGGGTAAGGGTAAGGTTTAGGGATAAAGGTTATGGTGAGTTTTAGTGTTAGGGTTAGGGGTTAGGGTTCGGGTTAGGGTTAGGGTTAGGGTAAAGGTTAGGGTTAGGTTGGGGTAAAGGTTAAGGCTAGGGTAAGGGTTAGGGTTAGGGTTAGGTTTAGGGTAAGGGTAAATGTTAGGGTTAGGGTTAGGGTTATGGATAGGGTTAGGGTAAGGGTAAGTGTTAGGGTTACGGTTAGGGTTAGGGTTAGGGTACGGGTAAGGGATAGGATTAGGTTTAGCGTTAGGATTAGGGTTAGTGTTGGGGTTAGAGTTAGACTAAGGGTAAGTGTTAGGGTTTGGGTTAGGGTTAGGGTTAGGTTTAGGGTAAGCGTAAGTGTTAGGGTTAGGGTAAGGGCTAGGGTAAGGTTTGGGGTTAGGGTTAGGGTTAGGGTAAGGGTTAGATTTAGGGTTAGGGTTAGGGTTAGGGTTAGCATCACGTTTAGGTTAAGGGTTAGGGTTAGGGTTAGGGTAAGGGTTAGGTTTAGGCTTATGGTTAGGGTTAGGGTTAAGGTTGGGTTAGAGTTAGGGTTAGGGTTAGGGTAATGGTAAGAGTAAGGTTTAGGGTTACGGTTATGGTTAGGGTTATGGAAAGGGTAAGGGTTAGGGTTAGGGTTAGGGTAAGGATTAGGGTTAGGGTTAGTGTTAGGGTATGGGTTAGGTTTAGGTTTAGGGTTAGGGTTAGCATTAAGTTTAGGGTTAGGTTTAGGGTAAGGGTAAGGGTTAGTGTTAGGGTTAGGGTTAGGGTAAGGGTTAGGGTTAGGTTTAGGTTTAGGGTTAGGGTAAGGGTTAGGGTTAGGTTTAGGGTTAGGGTTAGGTTTAGGGTAAGGGTTAGGGTTTGTGTTAGGGTTGGGGTAAGGGTAAGTGTTAGGGTTAGGGTTATGGTTAAGGTTAGGGTAAGTGTTAGGGTAACGTTAGGTTTAGGGTTAGGTTTAGGGTTGGGGTTAAGTTTAGGGTTAGGGTTAGGGTAAGGGTAAGGTTTAGGGTTAGGGTTAGGGTAAGGGTTAGGCTTAGGGTTACTTTTAGGTATGGGTAAGGGTTAGGGTTAGGGTTAGGTTTAGGTTTAGGGTTAGGGTAAGGGTAAGGGTAAGGGTTAGTTTTAGACTTAGGGTTAGGTTTAGGGTAAGGGTTAGTGTTAGGGTTAGGGTAATTGTAAGGTTTAGGGTTATTGTTAGGGTTAGGGTAAGGGTAAGGGTAAGGGTTAGTGTTAGGGTTAGGTTTAGGGTAAGGGTGAGGGTTAGGGTTCGGGTTAGGTTTAGGGTTAGGGTTAGGGTTAGGGTAAGGATAAGTGTTAGGGTTAGGTTTAGGTTTAGGGTTATGGTTAGGGTTAGGGTTAGGGTTAAGATTAGGTTTAGGGTTATGGTTAGGTTTAGGGTAAGGTTAAGGGTTAGGGTTAGGCTTAGGGTTAGGTTTAGGGTAAGGGTAAGGTTTAGGTGTAGGGTTAGGGTTAGGGTTAGGGATAGGGTCAGGTTTAGGGGTAGGGTTAGGGTTAGAGTTAGGGTTAATGTTAGGGTAAGTGTAATGGTTTGGGTTAGGGTTAGGGTTAGGGTAAGGGTTAGGGTTAGGGTTAGGGTTAGGGTTAGCGTTTGGGTTATGGTTAGGGTAGGGGTTAGTGTAAGGGTTAGGGTTAGTGTTAGGGTTAAGGTTAGGGTTAGATTTTGTGTTAGGGTAAGCATGAGGGTTAGGGTTAAGGTTAGAGTTAGGGTAAGGGTTAGGGTTAGGGTTAGCGTTAGGGTAGGGGTTAGGGTAAGGGTAACTGTTAGTGTTAGTGTTAGATTTAGGATAAGGGTAAGGATTAGGGTTAGGTTTAGTGTTAGGGTTAGAGGTTAGGGTTAAGGTTAGGGTTAGGGAGAGGCTTAGGTTTAGGGTTAGGGTTAGGGTAAGGGTAAGTGTTAGGGTTAGTTTTAGGGTTAGGGTTAGTGTTAGGTTTAGGGTTAGGGTTAGTGTAAGGGCAAGGGTTTGGGTTAGTGTTAGGCTTAAGTTTAGGGTCATGGTTAGGGTTAGGGTTAAGGTTAGGGTTAGGGTTAGGGTAAGGGTTAGGTTTAGGGTTAGGGTAAGGGTTATTGTTAGGGTTAGAGTTAGGGTTAGGGTTAGAGTTATGTTGAGGGTTAGTGTTATGGGTAGGCTTAGGGTTAGTGTTAGGGTATGGGTTAGGATTAGGGTTAGAGTAAGGGTTAGGTTTATTGTTAGTTTAAGGGTGAGGGTTAGGGTTAGGGTAAGGGTTAGGTTTAGGGTTAGGGTTAGGGATAGGGTAAGGGTAAGGGTTAGGTTTAGGATTATCATTAGGGTTAAGTTTAGGGTTAGGGTTAGGGTAAGGGTAAGGGTTAGGGTTAGGGTTAGGGTTAGGGTTATGGTTAGGGTTATGGTTATGGTTATGGTTCGGGTTAGGTTTAGGGTTAGGTTTAGGTTTAGGTTTAGTGTTGGGTTTAAGGTTAGGGTTAGGGTTAGGGTTCGGGTAAGGGAAAGGGTTAGGGTTAGGGTAAGGGTTAGGTTAGGGTTAGGGTTAGGGTAGGGGTTAGGGTAAGGATAAGTGTTAGGGTTAGGGTTAGGATTAGGGTAAGGGTAAGGGGTTAGGATTAGGGTTAGATTTAGGGTAAGGGGTTAGGGTTAGTGTTAGGTTTAGGTTAAGGGTTAGGGTTAGGGTTAGGGTAAGGGTCACTCTTAGGGTTAGGGTTAGGGTTAGGGTTAGTTTTAGGGTTAGGGTTAGGGTTATCGTTAGGGTAAGGGTAAGTGTTAGGGTTAGAGTTAAGGTAAGGGTCAGGGTTAGGGTTAGGGTTAGGGTTAGGTTTAGGGTAAGGGTTAGGGTTAGATTTAGGGTAAGGGTTAGAGGTTATGGTTAGGGGTAGGGTTAGGTTTAGGGTTAGAGTTAGGGTAAGCGGTTAGTGTTAGGGTTAGGGTTAGGGTTAAGGTTAGGGGTTAGGGTTAGGTTTAGGGTAAGGTGTAGGGTTAGGGTTAGGGTTAGGGTTAGGGTAAGGGTAAGTGTTAGGGTTAGGTTTAGGTTTAAGGTTAGGTTAAGTGTTAGGGTAACATTAGGGTTAGGGTTAGGTTTAGGGTTGGGGATAAGCTTAGGGTTAGGGTTAGGGTAAGGGTAAGGGTTAGAGTTAGGGTTAGGTTTAGGGTAAGTTTTAGGGTTAGGGTTAGGATTAGGGTTAGGGTAAGGGTTAGGCTCAGGGTTATGGTTAGGTAAGGGTAAGGGTTAGGGTTAGGGTTAGGGTTAGGGTAAGGTTTAGGGTTAGGGTTAGCGTTAGGGTAGGGGTTAGGGTAAGGGTAACTGTTAGTGTTAGTGTTAGATTTAGGATAAGGGTAAGGATTAGGGTTAGGTTTAGTGTTAGGGTTAGAAGTTAGGGTTAAGTTTAGGGTTAGGGAGAGGCTTAGGTTTAGGGTTAGGGTTAGAGTAAGGGTAAGTGTTAGGGTTAGGTTTTGGGTTAGGGTTAGTGTTAGGTTTAGGTTTAGGGTTAGGGTAAGGGCAAGGGTTAGGGTTAGGGTTAGGGTTAAGTTTAGGGTCAGGGTTAGGGTTAGGGTTAAGGTTAGGGTTAGGGTTAGGGTTAGGGTAAGGGTTAGGTTTAGGGTTAGGGTAAGGGTTAGGGTTAGGGTTAGAGTTAGGTTTAGGTTTAGAGTTACGTTGAGTGTTAGTGTTATGGGTTAGGCTTATGGTTAGGGTTAGGGTAAGTGTAAGGTTTAAGGTTATTGTTAGTTTAAGGGTGAGGGTTAGGGTTTGGGTTAGGGTTATGGTTAGGGTTAGGGTTAGGGATAGGGTAAGGGTAAGGGTTAGGGTTATGGTTAGGGTTAGGGTTACATTTAGGGTTAGGGTTAGGGTTAGGGTAAGTGTAAGGGTTAGGTTTAGGATTAGCATTAGGTGTAGGTTTAGGGTTAGGGTTAGGGTATGGGTAAGGGTTAGGGTAAGGGTTAGGGTTAGGTTTAGTGTTGGGTTTAAGGTTAGGGTTAGGTTTAGGGTTAGGGTTAGGGTTAGGGTTATGTTTATGGTTATGGTTAGGGTTAGGGTTATGTTTAGGGTTATGGTTCGGGTTAGGGTAAAGTTAAGGGTCAGGGTTAGGGTTAGGGTTAGGGTTAGGTGTAGGTTAAGGGTTAGGGTTAGATTTAGGGTAAGGGTTAGAGGTTATGGTTAGGGGTAGGGTTAGGTTTAGGGTTAGAGCTAGGGTAAGGTGTTAGGGTTAGGGTTAGGGTTAGGGTAAGGGTTAGGGGTTAGGGTTAGGTTTAGGGTAAGGGTTAGGGTTAGGGTTAGGTTTAGGGTTAGGGTTAGGGTTAGGGTAAGGGTAAGGGTAAGGGTTATTGTTATGGTTAGGGTTAGGGTTAGGTTTAGGGTTAGGGTTAGGTTTAGGGTAAGTGTAAGGTTTAGGTTTAGGATTAGCGTTAGGGTTAAGTTTAGGGTTAGGGTTAGGGTAAGGGTAAGGATTAGGGTTGGGGTTAGGGTTAGGTTTAGTGTTGGGATTAAGGATAGGGTTATAGTTAGGGTTAGGGTTAGGGTTGGGGTTATGGTTATGGTTAGGGTTACGGTTAGAGTTAGGGTTATGGTTAGGGTTAGGGTTATGGTTAGGGTTAAAGTTAGGGTTAGGGTTAAAGTTAGGGTTAGGGTTCGGGTTAGGCTTAGGATAAGGGTTAGGGTTAGGGTTAGTGTTATAGTTACGGTTATGGTTATGGTTATGGTTAGGGTTAGGGTTAGGGTTATGGTTATGTTTAGGGTTAGGGTTAGGGTTAGGTTTAGTGTTGGGGTTAAGGTTTGGGTTAGGGTTAGGGTTAGGGTAAGGGTAAGGGTTAGGGTAAGGATTAGGGTTAGGGTTAGGGTTAGGGTTAGGGTAGGAGTTAGGGTAAGTGTAAGTGTTAGGGTTAGGTTTAGGGTGAGGGTAAGGGTAAGGGTTTTGGTTATGGTTAGGGTTAGGTTTAGGGGTTAGGGTTAGGGTTAGAGTTACGGTAAGGGGTTAGTGTTAGTGTTAGGGTTAGGTTAAGGGTTACGATTAGGGTGAGGGTAAGGGTAAGGTTTAGGGTTAGGGTTAGGGTTAGGGTAAGTGTAAGGGTAAGGGTAGGGTTAGAGTTAGGTTTAGGGTAAGGGTGAGGGTTAGGGTTAAGGTTAGGGTTAGGCTTAGGTTTAGGGTTAGGGTTAGGGTTAGGGTAAGGATAAGGGTTAGGGTTAGGTTTAGGTTTAGGGTTAGGGTAATGGAAAGCGTAAGGGTTAGGTTTAGGGTTACGGATAGGTTTAGGATTAGGGTTAGGGTTAGGGTTAGGTTTAGGGTAAGGGTTAGGGTTAAGGTTAGTTTTAGGGTTACGGTTAGGGTTAGGGTAAGGTTAAGGGTTAGGGTTAGGCTTAGGGTTAGGTTTAGGGTAAGGGTAAGGGTTAGGTGTACGGTTAGGGTTAGGGTTAGGGATAGGGTCAGGTTTAGGGTTCGGGTTAGTTTTAGGGTTAGGGTTAATGTTAGGGTAAGTGTAAGGGTTTGGGTTAGGTTTAGGGTTAGGGTAAGGGTTAGGGTTAGGGTTAGCGTTTGGGTTAGGTTTAGGGTAGGGGTTAGGGTAAGGGTTAGGGATAGTGTTAGGGTAAGGGTAAGGGTTAGGGTTAGGGTAAGGGTTAGGGTTAGGGTTAGGGTTAGGGTAGGGGTTATGGTAAGTGTAAGTGTTAGGGTTAGGGTTAGGATTAGGGTAAAAGTAAGGGGTTAGGGTTAGGGTTAGGGTTAGGTTAAGGTTTAGGGTTAGGGTTAGGGTAAGGGTAACTGTAAGGGTTATGGTTAGATTTAGGGTTAGGTTTAGGGTAAGGGTTAGGGTTAGATTTAGGGTAAGGGTTAGAGGTTATGGTTAGGGGTAGGGTTAGGTTTAGGGTTAGAGTTAGGGTAAGGGGTTAGGGTTAGGGTTAGGGTTAGGGTAAGGGTTAGGGGTTAGGGTTAGGTTTAGCGTAAGGGTTAGGGTTAGGGTTAGGGTTAGGGTTAGGGTAAGGGTAAGTGTTAGGTTTAGGGTTAGGTTTAAGGTTTGGGTAAGTGTTAGGGTAACATTAGGGTTAGGGTTAGGTTTAGGGTTAGGGTTAACTTTAGGGTTAGGTTTAGGGTTAGGGTAAGTTTTAGGGTTAGGGTTAGGGTTAGGGTTAGGGTAAGGGTTAGGCATAGGGTTATGGTTAGGTAAGGG
>JANJXV010000067.1:3992500-3995000 GCA_024803745.1 Megascapheus bottae | reverse complement strand
TAGGTTAGGGTAAGGGTTAGTGTTAGGGTTAGGTTAGGGTTAGTGTTAGGTTTATGGTTAGGTTAAGGGTAAGGGTTAGGGTTAGGGTTAGGGTTAGGGTTAGGTTAAGGGTTAGGGTTAGAGTTAGATTTACGGTTGGTTAAGGGTAAGGGTTAGGGTTAGGGTTAGCGTTAGGTTAAGAGTTACTGTTAGGGGTTAGGGTTAGGGTTAGGGTAAGGGTTAGAGTTAGGGTTAGGTTTAGGGTAAGGGTAAGTTTTAGAATTAGGGTTAGGGTTAGGGTAAGTGTTAGGGTAAGGGTTAGGGTTAGGGTTAGGTTTAGGGTTGGGGTTAAGTTTAGGGTTAGGGTAAGGGTAAGGGTTAGGGTTAGGGTTAGATTTAGGATAAGTGTTAGGGTTAGGGTTAGGGTTAGGGTAAAGGTTAGGGTTAGGATTAGGGTTAGGTTAAGGGTAAGGGTTAGGGTTAGGGTTAGGGTTAGGTTTAGGGTTAGGGTAAGGGTAAGGGTAAGGGTAACGGTTAAACTAAGGGTTAGGGTTAGGGTAAGGGTTAGTGTTAGGGTTAGGGTATGTGTAAGGGTTAGGGTTAGGGTTAGGGTTAGGGTTAGGTTACGCGTAAGGGTAAGTGTTAGGGTTAGGGTTAGGTTTAGGGTAAGGGTAAGGATTAGGGTTAAGGTTAGGGTTAGGGTTAGGTTTAGGGTTAGTGTTAGGGTTAGGATTAGGGTTAGGTTTACCGTTAGGGTAAGCGTAAGGGTTAGGATTAGGGTTAGGTTTAGGGTTAGAGTTAGGGTTAGGGTTAGGGTAAGGATAAGGGTTAGCGTTAGGGTTAGGGTTAGGTTTAGGAAAAGGGTTAGGGTTAAGGTTAGGGTTATTGTTAGGTTTAGGGTGATGGTCAGGGTTAGGGATTGGGTTAGGGATAGGCTTTGAGTAAGGATAAGGGTTAGGTTTAGGGTTAGGGTTAAGGTTAGGGTTAGGGTGAGGGTAAGAGTAAGTTTTAGGATTAGGTTTAGGGTTATGGTTAGGATAAGGTTTAGTGTTAGTGTTATTGTTATGGTAAGGGTAAATGTTAGGGTTAGGGTTAGGGTTAGGGTAAGGGTTATGGTTAGCGTTAGGTTTAGGGTTAGTGTTATGTTTAGGATTAGGGTTGGGGTAAGGGTATGTGTTCAGGTTAGGGTTAGGGTTAGGGTTAGGTTTAGTGTTAGGGTAAGCTTAAGGGTTAGGTTTAGGGTAAGGGTTAAGGTAAGGACAAGGTTTAGGGTTAGGGTTAGAGTTAGGTTTAGGGTTAGGTTTAGGGTTTAGGTTAGGGTAAGTGTAAGGTTTAGGGTAAGGGTTAGGGTTAGGGTAAGGTTAAGGGTTAGGGTTAGGGTTAATGTTAGGGTAAGGGTTAGGGTTAGGTTAGGGTTAGGGTGGGGTTTAGGGTAAGGGTACGTATTAATGTTAGGGTTAGGTTTAGGATAAGGGTAAGGATTAGGGTTAGGTTTAGGGTTAGGTTTAGAGGTTAGGGTTAGGGTTAGGTTAGGGTGAGGTTATGTTTAGGTTTACTGTTAGGATAAGTGTAAGGGTTAGGGTTCGGGTTAGGGTTAGGGTTAGTGGTAGGTTTAGGGTTAGGGTAAGGGCAAGGCTTAGGGTTAGGGTTAGGGTTAAGGTTAGGGTTAGGATTCGGGTTAGGGTTAGGTCTAAGGTTAGGGTTAGGGTAAGGGTTAGGTTTAGGGTTAGGGTTAGGGTAAAGCTAAGGGTTAGGTTTAGGCTTAGGGTTAGTGTTAAAGTTAGGGTTAGGGTTAGGGTTAGTGTTAGTGTAAGAGTTAGTGTAAGGTTAGGGTAAGGGTTAGGGTTAGGGTTAGGTTTACGGTAGGGTTTAGTGTAAGGGTAAGTGTTAGTGTTAGGGTTAGGTTTAGGATAAGGGTAAGGATAAGGGTTAGGTTTAGGTTTAGGGTAAGGGGTAGGTTTAGGGTTAAGGTTAGGGTAGGGTTTAGGGTAAGGGTAAGTGTTAGTGTTAGGGTTAGGTTTAGGATAAGGGTAAGGATAAGGGTTAGGTTTAGGTTTAGGGTAAGGGGTAGGTTTAGGGTTAGGGTTAGGGTAGGGTTTAGGGTAAGGGTAAGTGTTAGTGTTAGTGTTAGGTTTAGGATAAGGGTAAGGGTTAGGTTTAGGGTTAGGGTTAGGTTTAGTGTTGGGTTTAAGGTTAGGGTTAGGGTTAGGGTTAGGGTAAGGGTAAGGGTTAGGGATAGGGTTAGGGTTAGGGTAGGGGTTAGGGTAAGGGTAAGTTTTAGGGTTAGGGTTAGTATTAGGGTAAGGGTAAGGGGTTAGGGTTAGGGTTAGATTCAGGGTAAGGGGTTAGGGTTAGTGTTAGGGTTAGGT
Organism: Megascapheus bottae; assembly: GCA_024803745.1. NCBI lineage: Eukaryota > Metazoa > Chordata > Mammalia > Rodentia > Geomyidae > Megascapheus > Megascapheus bottae. Next base: position 3,992,652 of record JANJXV010000067.1, on the reverse strand, counting down.
TAAGGGTTAGGGTAAGGGTAACTGTTAGGGTTACTGTTAGGGTTAGGGTTAGGTTTAGGGTTAGGGTTAGGGTTATCGTTAGGGTAAGGGTAAGGGTTAGGGTTAGGGTTAAGGTCAGGGTCAGGGTTAGGGTTAGGGTTAGGGTTAGGGTT
>JANJXV010000067.1:3957500-3990000 GCA_024803745.1 Megascapheus bottae | reverse complement strand
AAGGGTACGTATTAATGTTAGGGTTAGGTTTAGGATAAGGGTAAGGATTAGGGTTAGGTTTCGGGTTAGGTTTAGAGGTTAGGGTTAGGGTTAGTTTAGGGTGAGGTTATGTTTAGGTTTACTGTTAGGATAAGTGTAAGGGTTAGGGTTCGGGTTAGGGTTAGGGTTAGTGGTAGGTTTAGGGTTAGGGTAAGGGCAAGGCTTAGGGTTAGGGTTAGGGTTAAGGTTAGGGTTAGGATTCGGGTTAGGGTTAGGTCTAAGGTTAGGGTTAGGGTAAGGGTTAGGTTTAGGGTTAGGGTTAGGGTAAAGCTAAGGGTTAGGTTTAGGCTTAGGGTTAGTGTTAAAGTTAGGGTTAGGGTTAGGGTTAGTGTTAGTGTAAGAGTTAGGGTAAGGTTAGGGTAAGGGTTAGGGTTAGGGTTAGGTTTAGGGTAGGGTTTAGGGTAAGGGTAAGTGTTAGTGTTAGGGTTAGGTTTAGGATAAGGGTAAGGATAAGGGTTAGGTTTAGGTTTAGGGTAAGGGGTAGGTTTAGGGTTAAGGTTAGGGTAGGGTTTAGGGTAAGGGTAAGTGTTAGTGTTAGGGTTAGGTTTAGGATAAGGGTAAGGATAAGGGTTAGGTTTAGGTTTAGGGTAAGGGGTAGGTTTAGGGTTAGGGTTAGGGTAGGGTTTAGGGTAAGGGTAAGTGTTAGTGTTAGTGTTAGGTTTAGGATAAGGGTAAGGGTTAGGTTTAGGGTTAGGGTTAGGTTTAGTGTTGGGTTTAAGGTTAGGGTTAGGGTTAGGGTTAGGGTAAGGGTAAGGGTTAGGGATTGGGTTAGGGTTAGAGTTATGGTTATGGTTATGGTTATGGTTAGGGTTAGGTTTAGGTTTAGTGTTGGGTTTAAGGTTAGGGTTAGGGTTAGGGTTAGGGTAAGGGTAAGGGTTAGGGATAGGGTTAGGGTTAGGGTAGGGTTTAGGGTAAGGGTAAGTTTTAGGGTTAGGGTTAGTATTAGGGTAAGGGTAAGGGGTTAGGGTTAGGGTTAGATTCAGGGTAAGGGGTTAGGGTTAGTGTTAGGTTAGGTTAAGGGTTAGGGTTAGGGTAAGGGTAACTGTTAGGGTTACTGTTAGGGTTAGGGTTAGGTTTAGGGTTAGGGTTAGGGTTATCGTTAGGCTAATGGTAAGGGTTAGGGTTAGGGTTAAGGTAAGGGTCAGGATTAGGGTTAGGGTTAGGTTTAGGGGAAGGGTTAGGGTTAGATTTAGGGTAAGGGTTAGAGGTTAAGGTTAGGGGTAGGGTTAGGTTTAGGGTTAGAGTTAGGGTAAGGGGTTAGGGTTAGGGTTAGGGTAAGGTTTAGGGGTTAGGGTTAGGTTTAGGGTAAGGGTAAGGGTTAGGGTTAAGATTAGGGTTAGGGTAAGGTTTAGGGTTAGGGTTAGGGTTAGGGTAAGGGTTAGGGTTAGGGTTAGGGTAAGAGTAAGGGTAAGGGTTAGGGTTAGGGATAGGTTTAGGGTAAGGGTAAGGGTTAGGGGTAAGGTTATTGTTAGGGTTAGGTTTAAGCTTAGGGTTATGGTTAGGGTTAGGGTAAGTGTTAGGGTTAGATTTAGGTTTAGGGTTAGGGTAAGGGTAAGGGTTAGGTTTAGGGTTAGGGTTAGGTTTAGGGTTATGGTTAGGGTTAGGGTTAGGGTAAGGATAAGGTTTAGGGTAGAGTTAGGGTTACGGTTAGGTTTAGGATTAGGGTTAGGGTTAGGGTTAGGGTAAGGATAAGGGTTAGGGTTAGAGTTAGGGTTAGGTTAAGGGTTAGGGTTAAGGTTAGGTTTAGGGTTACGTTTAGGGTTAGGGTAAGTTTAAGGGTTAGGGTTAGGCTTAGGGTTAGGTTTAGGGTAAGGGTAAGGGTTAGGTGTAGGGTTAGGTTTAGGGTTAGGGATAGGGTCAGGTTTAGGGTTAGTGTTAGGGTTAGTGTTAGGGTTAGGGTTAGGTTTTGGGTAGGGTTAGGGTAGGGGTTAGGGTAAGGGTAACTGTTAGTGTTAGTGTTAGATTTAGGATAAGGGTAAGGATTAGGGTTAGGTTTAGTGTTAGGGTTAGAGGTTAGGGTTAAGATTAAGGTTAGGGAGAGGCTTAGGTTTAGGGTTAGGGTTAGGGTAAGGTTTAGGTTTAGGGTTAGGGTTAGGTTTAGGGTAAGGGTTAGGGTTAGGGTTAGGGTTAGGGTAGGGGTTAGGGTAATGGTAAGTGTTAGGTTTAGGGTTAGGATTAGGGTAAAGGTAAAGAGTTAGGGTTAGGGTTAGATTTTGGCTAAGGGGTTAGGGTTAGTGTTAGGGTTAGGTTAAGGGTTAGGGTTAGGGTTAGGGTAAGGGTAACTGCTAGGGTTTGGGTTAGGGTTAGGGTTAGGGTTAGGTTTAGGGTTAGGGTTAGGGTTATTGTTAGCGTAAGGGTAAGGGTTAGGTTTAGGGTTAAGGTAAGGGTCAGGGTTAGGGTTAGGTTTAGGTTTAGGTTTAGGGTAAGGGTTAGGGTTAGATTTAGGGTAAGGGTTAGAGGTTATGGTTAGGGGTAGGGTTAGGTTTAGGGTTAGAGTTAGGGTAAGGGGTTAGGGTTAGGGTTAGGGTTAGGGTAAGGGTTAGGGATAAGGGTTAGGTTTAGGGTAAGGGTTAGGGTTAGGGTTAGGGTTAGGTTTAGGTTTAGGGTAAGGGTAAGTGTTAGGGTTAGGGTTAGGTTTAAGGTTAGGGTAAGTTTTAGGGTAACATTAGGGTTAGGGTTAGATTTAGGGTTGGGGCTAAGTTTAGGGTTAGGGTTAGGGTAAGGGTAAGGGTAAGGGTTAGAGTTAGGGTTAGGGTTAGGGTTAGGGTAAGTTTTAGGGTTAGGGTTAGGGTTAGGGTTAGGGTAATGGTTAGGCTTAGGGTTATGGTTAGGTAAGGGTAAGGGTTACGTTAGGGCAAGGATTAGGTTTAGGGTTAGGGTAAGGGTAAGGGTGAGGGTTAGGTTAAGGGTTAGGGTTAGGGTAAGGGTAAGGGTTAGGGTTATGGTTAGGTTTAGGGTTAGGTTTAGGGTTAGGGTTAGGATTAGGGTAAGTGTAAGGGTTAGGTTTAGGATTAGCGTTAGGGTTAAGTTTAGGGTTAGGGTTAGGGGAAGGGTTAGGGGTTAGGGATAGGTTTAGGGTAAGGTTTAGGGTTAGGGTTAGGGTAAGGGTAAGTGTTAGGGTTAGGGTTAGGTTTAAGGTTAGGGTAAGTGTTAGGGTAACATTAGGGTTAGGGTTAGGTTTAGGGTTGGGGTTAAGTTTAGGGTTAGGGTTAGGGTAAGGGTAAGGGTTAGGGTTAGGTTTAGGTTTAGGGTTAGGGTAAGGGAAAGGGGAAGGTTAGGTTTAGGGTTACGGTTAGATTTAGGATTAGGGTTAGGTTTAGGGTAAGGATAAGGGTTAGGGTTAGGGTTAGGGTTAGGGTTAGGGTAAGGGTTAGGGTTAAGGTTAGGTTTAGGGTTACGGTTAGGCTTAGGGTTAGGGTAAGGTTAAGGGTTAGGGTTAGGCTTAGGGTTAGGTTTAGGGTAAGGGTAAGGGTTAGGTGTAGGGTTAGGGTTAGGTTTAGGGATAGGGTCAGGATTAGGGTTAGGGTTAGGGTTAATGTTAGGGTAAGTGTAAGTGTTTGGGTTAGGGTTAGGGTTAGGGTAAGGTTTAGGGTTAGGGTTAGCGTTTGGTTTAGGGTTAGGGTAGGGGTTAGGGTAAGGTTAGGGATAGTGTTAGGGTAAGGGTAAGGGTTAGGGTTAGGGTAAGGGTAAAGGGGAGGGTTAGGGTTAGGGTTAGGGTTAGGTTTAGTGTTAGGGTAAGCGTAAGGGTTAGGTTAAAGGTTAGGCTTAGGGTAAGGGTTAGGGTTAGGGTTAGCGTTAGGGTAGGGGTTAGGGTAAGGGTAACTGTTAGTGTTAGTGTTAGATTTAGGATAAGGGTAAGGATTAGGATTAGGTTTAGTGTTAGGGTTAGAGGTTAGGGTTAAGGTTAGGGTTAGGGAGAGGCTTAGGTTTAGGGTTAGGGTTAGGGTAAGGGTAAGTGTTAGGGTTAGGGTTAAGTTTAGGGTCAGGGTTAGGGTAAGGGCAAGGGTTAGGGTTAGGGTTAGGGTTAGTGTTAGGGTTAGGTTAGGGTTAGTTTTAGAGTTAGGGTTAGGGTTAGAGTTACGTTGAGGGTTAGTGTTATGGGTTAGGCTTAGGGTTAGGGTTAGGGTAAGGGTTAGGGTTAGGGTTAGGGTAAGGGTTAGGGTTATTGTTAGTTTAAGGGTGAGTGTTAGGGTTAGGGTTAGGTTTAGGGTTAGGGTTAGGGATAGGGTAAAGGTAAGGGTTATGGTTATGGTTAGGGTTAGGGTTAGGTTTAGGGTTAGGGTTAGGGTTAGGGTAAGTGTAAGGGTTAGGTTTAGGATTAGCGTTACGGTTAAGTTTAGGGTTAGGGTTAGGGTAAGGGTTAGGGTTAGGGTTAGGGTTAGGTTTAGTGTTGGGTTTAAGGTTAGGGTTAGGTTTAGGGTTAGGGTTAGGGTTAGGGTTATGGTTACTGTTAGGGTTACTGTTAGGGTTATTGTTAGGGTTATGGTTAGGTTATGGTTAGGGTTAGGGTTAGGGTTAGAGTTAGGGTTATGGTTATGTTTAGGTTTAGGTTTAGGTTTAGGTTTAGTGTTGGGTTTAAGGTTAGGGTTAGGGTTAGGGTAAGGGTAAGGGTTAGGGTTAGGGTAAGGGTTAGGATTAGGGTTAGGGTTAGGGTAGGGGTTAGGGTGAGGGTAAATGTTAGGGTTAGGTTTAGGATAAGGGTAAAAGTAAGGGGTTAGGGTTAGGTTTAGATTATGGTAAGGGGTTAGGGTTAGTGTTAGGGTTAGGTTAAGGGTTAGGTTTAGGATTAGGGTAAGGGTAACTGCTCGGGTTAGGGTTAGGATTAGGATTAGGTTTGGGTTAGGGTTAGGGTTATCATTAGGGTAAGGGTAATTGTTAGGGTTAGGGTTAAGGTAAGGGTCAGGGTTAGGGTTAGGGTTAGGGTTAGGGTAAGGGTTAGGGTTAGATTTAGGGTAAGGGTTAGAGGTTATGGTTAGGGTTAGGGTAAGGATAAGGGTTAGTGTTAGGGTTAGGGTTAGGGTAAGGGTTAGGGTTAAGGTTAGGTTTAGGGTTAGGGTTAGGGTTAGGGTTAGGGTAAGAGTAAGCGTTAGATTTTAGTTTAGGGTTAGGTTTAGGGTAAGGGTAAGGGTTAGGTTTAGGGTTAGGGTTAGGTTTAGGGATAGGGTTTGGTTAGGGTTTGGGTAAGGATAAGGGATACGGTTGGGGCTATTGTTAAGGTTAGGGTTAGGGTGAGGGTAAGGGTAAGGGTTAGGGTTAGGTTTAGGGTTTGGATAAGGGTAAGGGTTAGGGTTATTGTTAGTTTAAGGGTAAGGGTTATGGTTAGGGTTAGGGTTAGGTTTAGGGTTAGGGTTAGGGATAGGGTAAGGGTAAGTGTTAGGGTTATGGTTAGGGTTAGGGTTAGGTTTAGGGTTAGGGTTAGGGTTAGGGTAAGTGTAAGGTTTAGGTTTAGGATTAGCGTTACGGTTAAGTTTAGGGTTAGGGTTAGAGTAAGGGTAAGGGTTAGGGTTAGGGTTAGGGTTAGGTTTAGTGTTGGGTTTAAGGTTAGGGTTAGGTTTAGGTTTAGGGTTAGGTTTAGGGTTATGGTTATGGTTATGGTTAGGGTTAGGGTCAGGGTTATTGTTAGGGTTATGGTTAGGGTTATGGTTAGGGTTAGGGTTAGGGTTAGAGTTAGGGTTATGGTTAGGGTTAGGGTTAGGGTTAGGTTTAGGTTTAGTGTTGGGTTTAAGGTTAGGGTTAGGGTTAGGGTTAGGGTAAGGGTAAGGGTTAGGGTTAGGGTTAGGGTAGGGGTTAGGGTAAGGGTTAGGGACAGTGTTAGGGTAAGGGGAAGAGTTAGGGTTAGGGTAAGGGTAAAGGGGAGGGTTAGGGTTAGGGTTAGGGTTAGGTTTAGTGTTAGGGTAAGCGTAAGGGTTAGGTTTAAGGTTAGGCTTAGGGTAAGGGTTAGGGTTAGGGTTAGCATTAGGGTAGGGGTTAGGGTAAGGGTAACTGTTAGTGTTAGTGTTAGATTTAGGATAAGTGTAAGGATTAGGATTAGGTTTAGTGTGAGGTTTAGAGGTTAGGGTTAAGGTTAGGGTTAGGGAGAGGCTTAGGTTTAGGGTTAGGGTTAGGGTAAGGGTAAGTGTTAGGGTTAGGGTTAAGTTTAGGGTCAGGGTTAGGGTAAGGGCAAGGGTTAGGGTTAGCTTTAGGGTTAAGTTTAGGGTCAGGGTTAGGGTTAGGGTTAGTGTTAGAGTTAGGGTTAGGGTTAGAGTTACGTTGAGGGTTAGTGTTATGGGTTAGGCTTAGGGTTAGGGTTAGGGTAAGGGTTAGGGTTAGGGTTAGGGTAAGGGCTAGGGTTATTGTTAGTTTAAGGGTGAGTGTTAGGGTTAGGGTTAGGGTTAGGTTTAGGGTTAGGGTTAGGGATAGGGTAAAGGTAAGGGTTAGGGTTATGGTTAGGGTTAGGGTTAGGTTTAGGGTTAGGGTTAGGGTTAGGGTAAGTGTAAGGGTTAGGTTTAGGATTAGCGTTACGGTTAAGTTTAGGGTTAGGGTTAGGGTAAGGGTAAGGGTTAGGGTTAGGGTTAGGGTTAGGTTTAGTGTTGGGTTTAAGGTTAGGGTTAGGTTTAGGGTTAGGGTTAGGGTTAGGGTTATGGTTATGGTTAGGGTTACGGTTAGGGTTATTGTTAGGATAATGGTTAGGGTTAGGGTTAGGGTTAGAGTTAGGGTTATGGTTATGGTTAGGGTTAGGGTTAGGTTTAGGTTTAGTGTTGGGTTTAAGGTTATGGTTAGGGTTAGGGTTAGGGTAAGGGTAAGGGTTAGGGTTAGGGTAAGGGTTAGGATTAGGGTTAGGGTTAGGGTAGGGGTTAGGGTGAGGGTAAGTGTTAGGGTTAGGTTTAGGATAAGGGTAAAGGTAAGGGGTTAGGGTTAGGTTTAGATTTAGGGTAAGGGGTTAGGGTTAGTGTTAGGGTTAGGTTAAGGGTTAGGGTTAGGATTAGGGTAAGGGTAACTGCTCGGGTTAGGGTTAGGATTAGGTTTAGGTTTAGGGTTAAGGTTAGGGTTATCGTTAGGGTAAGGGTAATTGTTAGGGTTAGGGTTAAGGTAAGGGTCAGGGTTAGGGTTAGGGTTAGGTTTAGGGAAAGGGTTAGGGTTAGATTTAGGGTAAGGGATAGAGGTTATGGTTAGGGGTAGGGTTAGGTTTAGGGTTAGAGTTAGGGTAAGGGGTTAGGGTTAGGGTTAGGGTTAGGGTAAGGGTTAGGGGTTAGGGTTAGGTTTAGGGTAAGGGTTAGGCTTAGGGTTAGGGTTAGGGTTAGGGTAAGGGTAAGTGTTAGGGTTAGGGTTAGGTTTAAGGTTAGGGTAAATGTTAGGGTAACATTAGGGTTAGGGTTAGGTTTAGGGTTTGGTTAAGTTTAGGGTTAGGGTTAGGGTAAGGGTAAGTGTTAGAGTTAGGGTTAGGGTTAGGGTTAGGGTAAGTTTTAGGGTTAGGGTTAGGGTTACGGTTATGGTAAGGGTTAGGGTTAGGGTTATGGTTAGGTAAGGGTAAGGGTTAGGGTTAGGGTTACGGTTAGGGTTAGGTTTAGGTTTAGGGTAAGGGTAAGGGTAAGGTTTAGGTTTAGAGTTAGGGTTAGGGTTAGGGTAAGGGTTAGTGTTAGGGTTAGGGTAAGGGTAAGGTTTAGGGTTAGGGTTAGGGTTAGGTTAAGGGTAAGGGTAAGGGTTAGGGTTAGGGTTACTTTTATGATAAGGGTGAGGGTTAGGGTTATGGTTAGTGTTAGGGTTAGGTTTAGGGTTAGGTTTAGGGTTAGATTAAGGGTAAGGGTTAGGGTTAGGTTTAGGTTTAGGGTTAGTTTAAGGGAAAGGGTAAGGGTTAGGTTTAGAGTTACGGTTAGGTTTAGGGTTAGGGTTATGTTTAGGGTTAGGGTAAGGATAAGGGTTAGTGTTAGGGTTAGGGTTAGGGTAAGGGTTAGGGTTAAGGTTAGGTTTAGGTTTAGGGTTAGGGTTAGGGTTAGGGTAAGAGTAAGCGTTAGGTTTTAGTTTAGGGTTAGGTTTAGGGTAAGGGTAAGGGTTAGGTTTAGGGTTACGGTTAGGGTTAGGGATAGGGTTAGGGTTAGGGTTTGGGTAAGGATAAGGGATACGGTTGGGGCTATTGTTAAGGTTAGGGGTAGGGTGAGGGTAAGGGTAAGGGTTAGGGTTAGGTTTAGGGTTTGGGTAAGGGTAAGGGTTAGGGTTATTGTTAGTTTAAGGGTAAGGGTTATGGTTAGGGTTAGGATTAGGTTTAGGGTTAGGGTTAGGGATAGGGTAAGGGTAAGTGTTAGGGTTATGGTTAGGGTTAGGGTTAGGTTTAGGGTTAGGGTTAGGGTTAGGGTAAGTGTAAGGTTTAGTTTTAGGATTAGCGTTACGGTTAAGTTTAGAGTTAGGGTAAGGGTAAGGGTTAGGGTTAGGGTTAGGGTTAGGTTTAGTGTTGGGTTTAAGGTTAGGGTTAGGTTTAGGTTTAGGGTTAGGTTTAGGGTTATGGTTATGGTTAGGGTTACGGTCAGGGTTATTTTTAGGGTTATGGTTAGGGTTATGGTTAGGGTTAGGGTTAGGGTTAGAGTTAGGGTTATGGTTATGGTTAGGGTTATGGTTAGGTTTAGGTTTAGTGTTGGGTTTAAGGTTAGGGTTAGGGTTAGGGTTAGGGTAAGGGTAAGGGTTAGGGTTAGGGTAAGGGTTAGGGTTAGGGTTAGGGTTAGGGTAGGGGATAGGGTGAGGGTAAGTGTTAGGGTTAGGGTTGGGATTAGGGTAAGGGTAAGGGGTTAGGGTTAAGGTTAGATTTAGGGTAAGGGGTTAGGGTTAGTGTTAGGGTTAGGTTAAGGGTTAGGGTTAGGATTAGGGTAAGGGAAACTGCTAGGGTTAGGGTTAGGGTTAGGTTTAGGTTTAGGGTTAGGGTTAGGGTTATCGTTAGGGTAAGGTTAATTGTTAGGGTTAGGGTTAAGGTAAGGGTCAGGTTTAGGGTTAGGGTTAGGTTTAGGGTAAGGGTTACGGTTAGATTTAGGGTAATGGTTAGAGGTTATGGTTAGGGGTAGGGTTAGGTTTAGGGTTAGAGTTAAGGTAAGGGGTTAGGGTTAGGGTTAGGGTTAGGGTAAGTGTTAGGGGTTAGGGTTAGGTTTAGGGTAAGGGTTAGGGTTAGGGTTAGGGTTAGGTTAGGGTAAGGGTAAGTGTTACGGTTAGGGTTAGGTTTAAGGTTAGGGTAAGTGTTAGGGTAACATTAGGGTTAGGGTTAGGTTTAGGGTTGGGGTTAAGTTTAGGGTTAGGGTTAGGGTAAGGGTAAGGGTTAGAGTTAGGGTTAGAGTTAGGGTTAGGGTAAGTTTTAGGGTTAGGGTTAGGGTTAGGGTTAGGGTTAGGGTAAGGGTTAGGCTTAGGGTTATGGTTAGGTAAGGGTAAGGGTTAGGGTTAGGGTTAGGGTTAGGTTTAGGGTTAGGGTAAAGGTAAGGGTAAGGGTTAGGTTTAGAGTTAGGGTTAGGGTTAGGGTAAGGGTTAGTGTTAGGGTTAGGGTAAGGGTAAGGTTTAGGGTTAGGGTTAGGGTTAGGTTAAGGGTAAGGGTAAGGGTAAGGGTTAGGGTTAGTGTTATGTTTATGGTAACGGTGAGGGTTAGGGTTAAAGTTAGGGTTAGGGTTAGGTTTAGGGTTAGGTTTAGGGTTAGATTAAGGCTTAGGGTTAGGTTTAGGTTTAGGGTTAGTTTAAGGGAAAGGGTAAGGCTTAGGTTTAGAGTTACGGTTAGGTTTAGGGTTAGGGTTAGGGTTAGGGTTAGGGTAAGAGTAAGCGTTAGGGTTAGGTTTAGGGTTAGGTTTAGGGTAAGGGTAAGGGTTAGGTTTAGGGATAGGGGTTCGGTTAGGGATAGGGTTAGGGTTAGCGTTTGGGTAAGGATAAGGGATACGGTTGGGGCTATTGTTAAGGTTAGGGTTAGGGTGAGGGTAAGGGTAAGGGTTAGGGTTAGGTTTAGGGTTTGGGTTAGGGTAAGGGTTAGGGTTATTTTTAGTTTAAGGGTAAGTATTATGTTTAGGGTTAGGATTAGGTTTAGGGTTAGGGTTAGGGTTATGGTTATGGTTAGGGTTACGGTTAGGGTTATTGTTAGGGTTATGGTTAGGGTTATGTTTAGGGTTAGGGTTAGGGTTAGAGTTAGGTTTATGGTTATGGTTAGGGTTAGGGTTAGAGTTAGGTTTAGTGTTGGGTTTAAGGTTAGGGTTAGGGTTAGGGTTAGGGTAAGGGTAAGGGTTAGGGTTAGGGTAAGGGTTAGGGTTATGGTTAGGGTTAGGGTAGGGGTTAGGGTGAGGGTAAGTGTTAGGGTTAGGGTTAGGATTAGGTAAGGGTAAGGGGTTAGGTTTAGGGTTAGATTTAGGGTAAGGCTTTAGGGTTAGTGTTAGGGTTAGGTTAAGGGTTAGGGTTAGGATTAGGGTAAGGGTAACTGCTAGGTTTAGGGTTAGGGTTAGGTTTAGGTTTAGGGTTAGGGTTAGGGTTATCGTTAGGGTAAGGGTAATTGTTAGGGTTAGGGTTAAGGTAAGGGTCAGGTTTAGGGTTAGGGTTAGGTTTAGTGTAAGGGTTAGGGTTAGATTTAGGGTAATGGATAGAGGTTATGGTTAGGGGTAGGGTTAGGTTTAGGGTTAGAGTTAGGGTAAGGGGTTAGGGTTAGGGTTAGGGTTAGGGTAAGTGTTAGGGGTTAGGGTTAGGTTTAGGGTAAGGGTTAGGGTTAGGGTTAGGGTTAGGGTTAGGGTAAGGGTAAGTGTTAGGGTTAGGGTTAGGTTTAAGGTTAGGGTAAGTGTTTGGGTAACATTAGGGTTAGGGTTAGGTTTAGGGTTGGGGTTAAGTTTAGGGTTAGGGTAAGGGTAAGTGTAAGGGTTAGAGTTAGGGTTAGGGTTAGGGTTAGGGTAAATTTTAGGGTTAGGGTTAGGGTTAGGGTTAGGGTAAGGGTTAGGCTTAGGGTTATGGTTAGGTAAGGGTAAGGGTTAGGGTTAGGGTTAGGGTTAGGTTTAGGGTTAGGGTAAGGGTAAGGGTAAGGATTAGGTTTAGAGTTAGGGTTAGGGTTAGGGTAAGGGTTAGTGTTAGGGTTAGGGTAAGGGAAAGGTTTAGGGTTAGGGTTAGGGTTAGGTTAAGGGTAAGGGTAAGGGTTAGGGTTAGGGTTATGTTTATGGTAAGGGTGAGGGTTAGGGTTAAGGTTAGGGTTAGGGTTAGGTTTAGGGTTAGGTTTAGGGTTAGATTAAGGGTAAGGGTTATGGTTAGGTTTAGGTTTAGGGTTAGTTTAAGGGAAAGGGTAAGGGTTAGGTTTAGAGTTACGGTTAGGTTTAGGGTTAGGATTAGGGTTAGGGTAAGGGTTAGGGTTAAGGTTAGGTTTAGGGTTAGGGTTAGGGTTAGGGTTAGGGTAAGAGTAAGCGTTAGGGTTAGGTTTAGGGTTAGGTTTAGGGTAAGGGTAAGGGTTAGGTTTAGGGATAGGGTTAGGGTTAGGGATAGGGTTAGGGTTAGGGTTTGGGTAAGGATAAGGGATACGGTTGGGGCTATTGTTAAGGTTAGGGTTAGGGTGAGGGTAAGGGTAAGGGTTAGGGTTAGGTTTAGGGTTTGGGTTAGGGTAAGGGTTAGGGTTATTGTTAGTTTAAGGGTAAGGGTTATGGTTAGGGTTAGGATTAGGTTTAGGGTTAGGGTTAGGGTTAGGGTAAGGGTAAGGGTTAGGGTTATGGTTAGGGTTAGGGTTAGATTTAGGTTTAGGGTTATGGTCAGGGTAAGTGTAAGTGTTAGGTTTAGGATTAGCGTTACGGTTAAGTTTAGGGTTAGGGTTAGGGGAAGGGTAAGGGTTAGGGTTGGGGTTAGGGTTAGGTTTAGTGTTGGGGTTAAGGTTAGGGTTAGGTTTAGGGTTAGGTTTAGGGTTGGGGTTATGGTTATGTTTATGGTTAGTGTTAGTGTTTGGGTTATGTTTAGGCTTAGGGTTATGGTTAGGGTTAAGGTTGGGGTTAGGGTTAGGGTTAGGGTTAAGGTTAGGGTTAGGGTTAGGCTTAGGATAAGGGTTAGGGTTAGGGTTAGTGTTAGGGTTATGGTTATGGTTATGGTTAAGGTTAGGGTTAGGGTTAGGGTTAGGGTTAGGTTTAGTGTTGGGGTTAAGGTTTGGGTTAGGGTTTGGGTTAGGGTAAGGGTGAGGGTTAGGATAAGGGTTAGGGTTAGGGTTAGGGTTAGGTTTAGTGTTGGGGTTAAGGGTTGGGTTAGGGTTAGGGTTAGGGTAAGGGTAAGGGTTTTGGTTATGGTTAGGGTTAGGGTTAGGGGTTAGGGTTAGGGTTAGAGTTACGGTAAAGTGGTTAGTGTTAGTGTTAGGGTTAGGTTAAGGGTTAGGGTTAGGGTGAGGGTAAGGTAACTGTTAGGGTTAGGGTTAGGGTTAGGGTTGGGTTTAGGTTAAGTGTAAGGATTAATGTAAGGGATAGGTTTAGGGTTGGTGTTAGGGTTAGGGTAAGGGTAAGGGTTAGGGTTAGGTTTAGGGTAAGGCTTAGGGTTAGGGTTAGGGTTAGGGTTAGGGTAGTTGTTAGGGTAAGGTTAAGTGTTAGTGTTAGGGTTAAGTTTAGGATAAGGGTAAGGATTAGGTTTAGTTTTAGGGTTAGGTTTAGAGGTTAGGGTTAGGGTTAGGGTTAGGGTGAGGGTTAGGTTTAGGGTTAGGGTTAGGGTAAGGGTAAGGGTTAGGGTTAGGGTTAGGGTTAGTGTTAGGTTTAGGGTTAGGGTTAGGTTTAGGTTTAGGGTTAGGGTAAGGGTAAGGTTTAGGATTAGGGTTATGGTTAGGGTAAGGGTTAGGGTTAGGGGTTAGGGTTAGTGTTAGTGTTAGGTTAAGGGTTAGGGTTAGGGTGAGGGTTAGGATAATGGTTAGGGTTAGGGTAAGGGTAAGTGCTAGGGTTAGGGTTAGTGTTAGGTTAAGGGTTAGGATTAGGGTTAGGTTTAGGTGGTAGGTTAGGGTTATGGTTAGAGTTAGGGTGAGGTTTAGGGTAAGGGTAAGGGTTAGGGTTAGGGTTAGGGTTAGGGTTAGGATTAGTTTTAGGGTTAGAGTTAGGGTAAGGGTAAGGTTTAGGCTTAGGGTTAGGGTTAGGGTTAAGTTTAGGGTTAGGGTTAGGGTTAGGGTTAGTTTTAGGGTTAGGGTTAAGGTTAAGATTAGGATTAGGGTTAGGGTTAGGGTAAGGGTTAGGGTAAGGGTTAGAGTTAGGGTAAGGGTAAGTGTTAGGGTTAGGGTTAGGTTTAAGGTTAGGGTAAGTGTTTGGGTAACATTAGGGTTAGGGTTAGGTTTAGGGTTGGGGTTAAGTTTAGGGTTAGGGTAAGGGTAAGTGTAAGGGTTAGAGTTAGGGTTAGGGTTAGGGTTAGGGTAAATTTTAGGGTTAGGGTTAGGGTTAGGGTTAGGGTAAGGGTTAGGCTTAGGGTTATGGTTAGGTAAGGGTAAGGGTTAGGGTTAGGGTTAGGGTTAGGTTTAGGGTTAGGGTAAGGGTAAGGGTAAGGATTAGGTTTAGAGTTAGGGTTAGGGTTAGGGTAAGGGTTAGTGTTAGGGTTAGGGTAAGGGAAAGGTTTAGGGTTAGGGTTAGGGTTAGGTTAAGGGTAAGGGTAAGGGTTAGGGTTAGGGTTATGTTTATGGTAAGGGTGAGGGTTAGGGTTAAGGTTAGGGTTAGGGTTAGGTTTAGGGTTAGGTTTAGGGTTAGATTAAGGGTAAGGGTTATGGTTAGGTTTAGGTTTAGGGTTAGTTTAAGGGAAAGGGTAAGGGTTAGGTTTAGAGTTACGGTTAGGTTTAGGGTTAGGATTAGGGTTAGGGTAAGGGTTAGGGTTAAGGTTAGGTTTAGGGTTAGGGTTAGGGTTAGGGTTAGGGTAAGAGTAAGCGTTAGGGTTAGGTTTAGGGTTAGGTTTAGGGTAAGGGTAAGGGTTAGGTTTAGGGATAGGGTTAGGGTTAGGGATAGGGTTAGGGTTAGGGTTTGGGTAAGGATAAGGGATACGGTTGGGGCTATTGTTAAGGTTAGGGTTAGGGTGAGGGTAAGGGTAAGGGTTAGGGTTAGGTTTAGGGTTTGGGTTAGGGTAAGGGTTAGGGTTATTGTTAGTTTAAGGGTAAGGGTTATGGTTAGGGTTAGGATTAGGTTTAGGGTTAGGGTTAGGGTTAGGGTAAGGGTAAGGGTTAGGGTTATGGTTAGGGTTAGGGTTAGATTTAGGTTTAGGGTTATGGTCAGGGTAAGTGTAAGTGTTAGGTTTAGGATTAGCGTTACGGTTAAGTTTAGGGTTAGGGTTAGGGGAAGGGTAAGGGTTAGGGTTGGGGTTAGGGTTAGGTTTAGTGTTGGGGTTAAGGTTAGGGTTAGGTTTAGGGTTAGGTTTAGGGTTGGGGTTATGGTTATGTTTATGGTTAGTGTTAGTGTTTGGGTTATGTTTAGGCTTAGGGTTATGGTTAGGGTTAAGGTTGGGGTTAGGGTTAGGGTTAGGGTTAAGGTTAGGGTTAGGGTTAGGCTTAGGATAAGGGTTAGGGTTAGGGTTAGTGTTAGGGTTATGGTTATGGTTATGGTTAAGGTTAGGGTTAGGGTTAGGGTTAGGGTTAGGTTTAGTGTTGGGGTTAAGGTTTGGGTTAGGGTTTGGGTTAGGGTAAGGGTAAGGGTTAGGATAAGGGTTAGGGTTAGGGTTAGGGTTAGGGTTAGGTTTAGTGTTGGGGTTAAGGGTTGGGTTAGGGTTAGGGTTAGGGTAAGGGTAAGGGTTTTGGTTATGGTTAGGGTTAGGGTTAGGGGTTAGGGTTAGGGTTAGAGTTACGGTAAAGTGGTTAGTGTTAGTGTTAGGGTTAGGTTAAGGGTTAGGGTTAGGGTGAGGGTAAGGTAACTGTTAGGGTTAGGGTTAGGGTTAGGGTTGGGTTTAGGTTAAGTGTAAGGATTAATGTAAGGGATAGGTTTAGGGTTGGTGTTAGGGTTAGGGTAAGGGTAAGGGTTAGGGTTAGGTTTAGGGTAAGGCTTAGGGTTAGGGTTAGGGTTAGGGTTAGGGTAGTTGTTAGGGTAAGGTTAAGTGTTAGTGTTAGGGTTAAGTTTAGGATAAGGGTAAGGATTAGGTTTAGTTTTAGGGTTAGGTTTAGAGGTTAGGGTTAGGGTTAGGGTTAGGGTGAGGGTTAGGTTTAGGGTTAGGGTTAGGGTAAGGGTAAGGGTTAGGGTTAGGGTTAGGGTTAGTGTTAGGTTTAGGGTTAGGGTTAGGTTTAGGTTTAGGGTTAGGGTAAGGGTAAGGTTTAGGATTAGGGTTATGGTTAGGGTAAGGGTTAGGGTTAGGGGTTAGGGTTAGTGTTAGTGTTAGGTTAAGGGTTAGGGTTAGGGTGAGGGTTAGGATAATGGTTAGGGTTAGGGTAAGGGTAAGTGCTAGGGTTAGGGTTAGTGTTAGGTTAAGGGTTAGGATTAGGGTTAGGTTTAGGTGGTAGGTTAGGGTTATGGTTAGAGTTAGGGTGAGGTTTAGGGTAAGGGTAAGGGTTAGGGTTAGGGTTAGGGTTAGGATTAGTTTTAGGGTTAGAGTTAGGGTAAGGGTAAGGTTTAGGCTTAGGGTTAGGGTTAGGGTTAAGTTTAGGGTTAGGGTTAGGGTTAGGGTTAGTTTTAGGGTTAGGGTTAAGGTTAAGATTAGGATTAGGGTTAGGGTTAGGGTAAGGGTTAGGGTAAGGGTTAGAGTTAGGGTAAGGGTAAGTGTTAGAATTATGGTTAGGTTTAGGGTATGTGTTAGGGTAAGGGTTAGCGTTAGGGTTAGGTTTAGGGTTGGGGTTAAGTTTAGGTTTATGATTAGGGTAAGTGTAAGGGTTAGGGTTAGGGTTAGGGTTAGGGTAAGGGTAAGGGGTAGGGTTAGGATTAGGGGTTGGGTAAGGGTTAGGGTTAGAGTTAGGGTTAGGGTAAGGGTAAGGGTTAGGGTTAGGGTTAGGGTTAGGTTTAGTGTTAGGGTAACGTTAAGGGTAAGGGTAAGGGTAACGGTTAGAGTTAGGGTTAGGGTTAGGGTACGGGTTAGTGTTAGGGTTAGGGTAAGTGTAGTGTTTAGGGTTAGGGTTAGGGTTAGGGTTAGGGAACGGGTAAGGGTAAGTGTTAGGGTTAGGGTTAGTTTTAGGGTAAGGGTAAGGGTTAGGGTTAAGGTTAGGGTTAGGGTTAGGGTTAGGGTTAGGTTTAGGGTTAGGGTTCGGTTTGGCGTTAGGGTAAGCTTAAGGGTTAGGGTTAGGGTTAGGGTTAGGTTTAGGATTAGGGTTAGGGTTAGGATAAGGGTAAGTGTTAGGGTTAGGGTTAGGTTAGGGGTTATGGTTAGGGTTAGGGTTAGGGTAAGGGGAAGTGTTAGGGTTAGGGTTAGGGTTAGGGTAAGGGTAAGGTTTAGGGTTAGGGTTAGTGTTAGGGTTAGCGTTAGGGTTAGGGTAAGGGTAAGGATTTGGGTTAGGGTTAGGGTTAGAGTTTGGGTAAGGGTAGGGGTTAGGGTTAGGGTTATTGTTAGGGTTAGGGTTAAGGTTAGGGTTAGCGTTAGGTTAAGGTAAGGGTTAGGGTTAGGGTTACGGTTAGGGTTTAGGGTTAGTATTTAGGGTTAGGGTTAGTGTAAGGGTAAGGTTTAGGGTTAGGTTTAGGGTTAGGATTAGGGTAAGGGTAAGGGTTAGGGTTAGGGTTATTGTTACATTTAGGGTTATGGTTAGGGTTAGGGAAAGTGTTAGGGTTAGGGTTAGGGTTAGGGTTAGGGTAAGGTTTAGTGTTAGGGTTAAGTTTAGTGTTAGGGTTACGGTTAGGGTTAGGGAAAGTGTAAGGGTTCGGGTAAGGGTTAGGGTTAGGGTTAGGGTAAGGATTGGGGTTAAAGTTAAGGTTAGGGTAAGGGTAAGGGTAAGGGTTAGGGTTAGGGTTAGGGTTAGCATTAAGTTTAGGATGAGGGTTAGGGTTAGGGTTAGGGTAAGTGTAGGGTTAGGCTTCTGGTTTGGGTTAGGGTTAAGGTAGGGTTAGGGTTATGGTAAGGGTTAGGGTTAACATAAGGGTAAGGGTTAAGGTTATGGTTAGGATTAGTGTTACAGTATGGGTTAGGGTTAGGGTTATGGTTAGGTTTAGGGTTAGGGTTAGGGTAAGGGTAAGGGTTAGTGTTAGTGGATAGGGTTAGGGTTAGGTATAGGTGTAGGGTAAGGGTAAGTGTTAGTGTTAGGGTTAGGGTAAGGGTTAAGTTTAGGGTTAGGGTTAGGGTAAGGTTAAGGGTAATGGTTAGGGTTAGGGTTAGGTTTAGTGTTAGGTTTAGAGTTAGGGTTAGCATTAAGTTTCGGGTTAGGGTTAGGGTTAGGGTTAGGGTAAGGGTTAGGGTTAGGGTTAGGATTATGTTAAGGGTTATCGTTAGGGGTTAGGGTAAGGGTTAGGGTTAGGGTTAGGGTTTGGGTAAGTGTTAGGGTTAGGTTTAGGGTTGGGGTTAAGTTTAGGGTTAGGGTTAGGGTTAGGGTTAGGTTTAGGGTTAGGGGTTAGGGTTAAGGTAAGGGTAAGGGTTAGGGTTAGGTTTAGGGTTAGGGTAAGGTTTAGGGTTAGGGTTAGAGTTAGGGTTAGGGTTAAGGTTAGGGTTAAGGTTAGGGTTAGGTTTAGGGTTAGGGTTAGGGTAAGGGTAAGATTTAGGTTTAGGGTTAGGAATAGGGTTAGGGTTAGGTTTAAGGTTAGGGTTAGTGTAAGGGCAAGGGTTAGGCTTAGGGTTAAGGTTAGGGTTAGGGTTAGGGTTAGTGTTAGGTTTAGGGTTAGGGTTAGGGTAAGGGCAAGGGTTAGGGTTAGGGTTAGGGTTAGGGTTAGGGTAAGGGTTAGGGTGAGGATTGGGGTTAGGTTTAGGGTTAGGGTTAGGGTAAGGTTTAGGGTTAGGGTTAGGGTTAGCATTAAGTTTAGGGTAAGGGTTAGGGTTAGGGTTAGGGTAAGGGTTAGGGTTAGGCTTATGCTTAGGGTTAGGGTTAAGGTTAGGTTTAGGGTTAGGGTTAGGTAAGGGTAAGGGTAAGGTTCAGGGTTATGGTTTGAGTTAGGATTAGGAAAAGAGTAAGGGTTAGGGTTAGGGTTAGGGTTAGGGTGAGGATTAGGGTTAGGGTTAGTGTTAGGGTAAGGGTTAGGTGTAGGGTTAGGGTTAGGGTTAGCATTAAGGTTAGGGTTAGGGTTAGGGTAAGGGTAAGGGTTACTGTTAGGGTTCGGGTAAGGGTAAGGGTTAGGGTTAGGGTTAGGGTTATGTTAACGGTTAGGGTTAGGGGTTAGGGTTAGGGTTAGGGTTTGGGTAAGTGTTAGGGTTATGTTTAGGGTTAGGTTAAGTGTTAGGCTTAGGGTTAGGGTTAGGGTTAGGGTTACGGTACAGGTTAGGGTTAGGGTTAGGGTTAGGGTTAGAGTAAGGGTAAGTGTTAGGGTTTGGGTTAGGGTTAGGGTTAGGGTTAGGATAAGTGTTAGGGTAAGGGTTAGGGTTAGGCTTAGGTTTAGGGTTGGGGTTAAGTTTAGGGTTAGGGTGAGGATAAGGGTAAGGGTTAGGGTTAGGGTTAGAGTTAGGGTTAGGGTTAGGGTTAGGGTTAGGGTAAGGGTTAGGTTTAGGGTTAGGGTAAGGGTAAGCGTAAGGTTAAGGGCAGAGGTTAGGTTTAGGGTTAGGGTTAGGGTAGGGTAAGGGTTAGGGTTAGGGTTAGGGTTAGGTTTAGGGTAAGGGTAAGGTTTACGGTTAAGGTTTAGGGTGAGGGTTAGAGTTAGGGTTAGGGGTTAGGGTTCGGGTTAGGGTTAGGGTTAAGATAAGGGTTAGGGTTTGGTTGGAGTAAGGCTTAGGATTAGGGTAAGGGTTAGGTTTAGGGCTAGGTTTATGGTAAGGGTAAGTGTTAGGGTTAGGGTTAGGGTTAGGGTAAGTGTTAGGGTTAGGGTTTGGGTAAGGATAAGTGTTAGGGTTAGGGTTAGGGTTAGGTTAAGGGTAAGGGTAAGGGTTAGGGTTAGGGTTAGGTTTAGGGATAGGGTTGGGGTTAGGGTTAGAGTAAGGGTAAGTGTTAGGGTTAGGTTTAGGGTTAGGGTTAGGTTTAGATTAAGGGTTAGTGTAAGGATTGGGGTTAGGGTTAGGTTTAGGGTTAGGGTAAGGGTTAGGGTTAGGGTTAGGGTAAGGGTTAGGGTTAGGTTTAGGGTTAGAGTTAAGGTAAAGGTTAGGGTTAGGGTTAGGGTTAAGGTTAGGGTTAGGGTTAGGGTTAGGTTTAGGGTTAGGTTTAGGGTAAGGGTAGGGGTTAGGGTTAGTTTTAGGGTTAGGGTAAGGGTTAGGGATAGGGTTAGAGTTAGGGTTAGGGTTAAGATTAGGGTTAAGGTTAGGGTTAGGGTTAGGTTTAGGGTTAGGTTTAGGGTAAGGGTAAGGTTTAGGTTTAGGGTTAGGAATAGGGTTAGGGTTAGGTTCAAGGTTAGGGTTAGTGTAAGGGCAAGGGTTAGGCTTAGGGTTAAGGTTAGGGTTAGGCTTAGAGTAAGTGTTAGGGTTAGGTTAGGGTAAGGGTTAGGGTTAGGTTTAGGTTAGGGTTAGAGTTAGGTTTAGGGTTAGGGTTAGGGTTAGGGTTAGATTTAGATTTAGGTTTGGTTAAGGGTAAGGGTTAGGGTAAGGGTTAGGGTTAGGGTTAGGATTATGTTAAGGGTTAGGGTTAGGGGTTAGCGTTAGGGTTAGGGTTAGGGTTAGGGTAAGGGTTAGGGTTAGGGTTAGGGTTTGGGTAAGTGTTCGGGTTAGGTTTAGGGTTAGGTTAAGTGTCAGGCTTAGGGCTAGAGTTAGGGTTAGGGTTACGGTAAGGGTTAGGATTAGGGTTAGGGTTAGGGTTAGAGTAAGGGTAAGTGTTAGGGTTTGGGTTAGGGTTAGAGTTAGGGTTAGGGTAAGTGTTAGGGTAAGGGTTAGGGTTAGGGTTAGGTTTAGGGTTGGGGTTAAGTTTAGGGTTAGGGTGAGGATAAGGGTAAGGGTTAGGGTTAGGGTTAGAGTTAGGGAAAGTGTTAGGGTTATTGTTAGGGATAGGGTTAGGGTAAGGGTTAGGGTTAGGGTTAGGGTTAGGGTAAGGGTAAGGATTAGGGTTAGGGTTGGGGTTAGGTTTAGGGTTAGGGTAAGGCTAAGGGTAAGGGTAAGGTTAGGGGTTAGGTTTAGGGTTAGGGTTAGGGTAGGGTAAGGGTTAGGGTTAGGGTTAGGTTTAGGGTAAGGGTAAGGTTTAGGGTTAAGGTTTAGGGTGAGGGTTAGAGGTAGGGTTAGGGGTTAGGGTTCGGGTTCGGGTTAGGGTTAGGGTAAGGTTTAGGGTTTGGTTGGCGTAAGGCTTAACGTTAGGGTAAGGGTTAGGGTTAGGGTTAGGTTTATGGTAAGGGTAAGTGTTAGGGTTAGGGTTAGGGTTAGGGTAAGGGTTAGGGTTAAGGTTAGGGTAAGGGTAAGTGTTAGGGTTAGGGTTAGGGTTAGGTTAAGGGTAAGGGTAAGGGTTAGGGTTAGGGTTAGGTTTAGGGATAGGGTTGGGGTTACATTTAGAGTAAGGGTAAGTGTTAGGGTTAGGTTTACGGTTAGGGTTAGTTTAGGGTAAGGGTTAGAGTAAGGTTTGGGGTTAGGGTTAGGGTTAGGGTTAGGGTAAGGTTTAGGGTTAGGGTTAGGGTTAGCATTAAGTTTAGGGTAAGGGTTAGGGTTAGGGTTAGGGTACGGGTTAGGGTTAGGCTTATGCTTAGGGTTAGGGTTAAGGTTAGGTTTAGGGTTAGGGTTAGGTAAGGGTAAGGGTAAGGTTCAGGGTTATGGTTTGAGTTAGGATTAGGAAAAGGGTAAGGGTTAGGGTTAGGGTTAGGGTTAGGGTGAGGATTAGGGTTAGGGTTAGTGTTACGGTAAGGGTTAGGTGTAGGGTTAGGGTTAGGGTAAGGGTTAGGTTTAGGGTTAGAGTTATGGTTAGGGTTAAGGTTAGGGTTAAGGTTAGGGTTAGGGTTAGGTTTAGGGTTAGGGTTAGGGTAAGGGTAAGTGTTAGGGTTAGGTTTAGGGTTAGGGTAAGGGTTAGGGTTAGGGTTAGTGTTAGGTTTAGGGTTAGGGTTAGGGTAAGGGCAAGGGTTAGGGTTAGGGTTAGGGTTAGGTTTAGGGTAAGTGTTAGGGTTAGGGTTAGGGTAAGGGTTAGGGTTAGGTTTAGGTTAGGGTTAGAGTTAGGTTTAGGGTTAGGGTTAGGTTAAGGGTTAGCGTTAGGGTTAGGGTTAGATTTAGATTTAGGGTTTGGTTAAGGGTAAGGGTTAGGTTTAGGGTTAGGGTTAGGGTTAGGGTTAGGGTAAGGGTTAGGGTGAGGATTGGGGTTAGGTTTAGGGTTAGGGTTAGGGTAAGGTTTAGGGTTAGGGTTAGGGTTAGCATTAAGTTTAGGGTAAGGGTTAGGGTTAGGGTTAGTGTAAGGGTTAGGGTTAGGCTTATGCTTAGGGTTAGGGTTAAGGTTAGTTTAGGGTTAGGGTTAGGTAAGGGTAAGGGTAAGGTTCAGGGTTATGGTTTGAGTTAGGATTAGGAAAAGAGTAAGGGTTAGGGTTAGGGTTAGGGTTAGGGTGAGGATTAGGGTTAGGGTTAGTGTTAGGGTAAGGGTTAGGTGTAGGGTTAGGGTTAGGGTTAGCATTAAGGTTAGGGTTAGGGTTAGGGTAAGGGTAAGGTTTACTGTTAGGGTTCGGGTAAGGGTAAGGGTTAGGGTTAGGGTTAGGGTTATGTTAAGGGTTAGGGTTAGGGGTTAGGGTTAGGGTTAGGGTTTGGGTAAGTGTTAGGGTTAGGTTTAGGGTTAGGTTAAGTGTTAGGCTTAGGGTTAGGGTTTGGGTTAGGGTTACGGTAAAGGTTAGGGTTAGGGTTAGGGTTAGGGTTAGAGTAAGGGTAAGTGTTAGGGTTTGGGTTAGGGTTAGAGTTAGGGTTAGGGTAAGTGTTAGGGTAAGGGTTAGGGTTAGGCTTAGGTTTAGGGTTGGGGTTAAGTTTAGGGTTAGGGTGAGGATAAGGGTAAGGGTTAGGGTTAGGGTTAGAGTTAGGGAAAGTGTTAGGGTTATTTTTAGGGTTAGGGTTAGGGTTAGGGTTAGGGTAAGTGTAAGGATTAGGGTTAGGGTTGGGGTTAGGTTTAGGGTTAGGGTAAGGCTAAGGGTAAGGGTAAGGGTAGGGGTTAGGTTTACGGTTAGGGTTAGGGTACGGTAAGGGTTAGGGTTAGGGTTAGATTTAGGGTAAGGTTAAGGTTTAGGGTTAAGTTTTATGGTGAGGGTTAGAGGTAGGGTTAGGGGTTAGGGTTCGGGTTAGGGTTAGGGTTAGGGTAAGGGTTAGGGTTTGGTTGGCGTAAGGCTTAGCGTTAGGGTAAGGGTTAGGGTTAGGGTTAGGTTTATGGTAAGGGTAAGTGTTAGGGTTAGGGTTAGGGTTAGGGTAAGGGTTAGGGTTAAGGTTAGGGTAAGGGTAAGTTTTAGGGTTAGGGTTAGGGTTAGGTTTAGGGATAGGGTTGGGGTTACGGTTAGAGTAAGGGTAAGTGTTAGGGTTAGGTTTAGGGTTAGGGTTGGTTTAGGGTAAGGGTTAGGGTAAGGATTGGGGTTAGGGTTAGGGTTAGGGTAAGGTTTAGGGTTAGGGTTAGGGTTAGCATTAAGTTTAGGGTAAGGGTTAGGGTTAGGGTTAGGGTAAGGGATAGGGTTAGGCTTATGGTTAGGGTTAGGGTTAAGGTTAGGTTTAGGGTTAGGGTTAGGTAAGGGTAAGGGTAAGGTTCAGGGTTATGGTTTGAGTTAGGATTAGGAAAAGGGTAAGGGTTAGGGTTAGGGTTAGGTTTAGGGTGAGGATTAGGGTTAGGGTTAGTGTTAGGGTAAGGGTTAGGTGTAGGGTTAGGGTTAGGGTAAGGGTTAGTGTTAGGGTTAGAGTTAGGGTTAGGGTTAAGTTTAGGGTTAAGGTTAGGGTTAGGGTTAGGTTTAGGTTTAGGGGTTAGGGTTAAGGTAAGGGTAAGGGTTAGGGTTAGGTTTAGGGTTAGGGTAAGGTTTAGGGTTAGGGTTAGAGTTAGGGTTAGGGTTAAGGTTAGGGTTAAGGTTAGGGTTAGGTTTAGGGTTAGGGTTAGGGTAAGGGTAAGATTTAGGTTTAGGGTTAGGAATAGGGTTAGGGCAAGGGTTAGGGTTAGGGTTAGGGTTAGGGTAAGGGTTAGGGTAAGGATTGGGGTTAGGGTTAGGGTTAGGGTTAGGGTAAGGTTTAGGGTTAGGGTTAGGGTTAGCATTAAGTTTAGGGTAAGGGTTAGGGTTAGGGTTAGGTTAAGGGTTAGGGTTAGGCTTATGGTTAGGGTTAGGGTTAAGGTTAGGTTTAGGGTTAGGGTTAGGTAAGGGTTATGGTTAGGGTTAGGGTTAGGGTTAGGGTTAGCGTAAGGGTTAGGGTAAGGATTGGGGTTAGGGTTAGGGTTAGGGTTAGGGTAAGGTTTAGGGTTAGGGTTAGGGTTAGCATTAAGTTTAGGGTAAGGGTTAGGGTTAGGGTTAGGGTAAGGGTTAGGGTTAGGCTTATGGTTAGGGTTAGGGTTAAGGTTAGGTTTAGGGTTAGGGTTAGGTAAGGGTAAGGGTAAGGTTCAGGGTTATGGTTTGAGTTAGGATTAGGAAAAGAGTAAGGGTTAGGGTTAAGGTTAGGGTTAGGGTGAGGATTAGGGTTAGGGTTAGTGTTAGGGTAAGGGTTAGGTGTAGGGTTAGGGTTAGGGTTAGCATTAAGGTTAGGGTTAGGGTTAGGGTAAGGGTAAGGGTTACTGTTAGGGTTCGGGTAAGGGTAAGGGTTAGGGTTAGGGTTAGTTTTAGGGTTAGGGTAAGGGTTAGGGTAAGGGTTATGGTTAGGTTTAGGGTTAGTGTTAGGGTAAAGGTAAGGGTTAGGTTTAGGGTTAGGTTTAGGCTTAGGGATACGGTAAGGGTTAGGGTTAAGGTTAGTGTTAGGTTTAGGGTTACGTTAGGGTTAGGGTTAGGTTTAGGGTTAGGGTTAGGGTTAGGGTTAGGGTTAGGTTTAGGGTTAGGTTTAGGGGTTAGGGTTAGGATTAGGGTTAGGTTTAGAGTTAGGGTAAGGTTAGGGTTAGGTTTTAGGTAAGAGTAAGGTTTAGGGTTAGGATTAGGGTTAGGTTTGGGGTTAGGGTTAGGGTAAGGGTTAGGGTTAGGGTTAGAATTAGGGTTAGGGTTAGGCTAAGGGTAAGTGTTAGGGTAGTGTTAGGGTTAAGGTTAGTGTTAGGGTAAGGGTTAGGTTTAGGGTTAGGGTTAGGGTTAGGGGTTAGGGTTAGGCTTAGGTTTATGTTTAGGGTTAGGTTTAGGGTAAGGTTAAGGGTTAGGTTTAGGGTTAGTGTTAAGTTTAGTGTTAGGGTTAGTGTCAGGGTTAGGGAAAGCGTCAGGGTTAGAGTAAGGGTTAGGGTTAGCATTAAGTTCACGGTTAGGGTTACGGTTAGAGTTAGTGGAAGAGTTAATGTAAGGCTTATGGTTAGGGTTAGGGTTAAGGTAGGGTGAGGGTTAGGGTTGGGGTTAGGGTAAGGGTTAGGGTAAGTGTTAGTGTTAGGGTTAGGGTTAGATTTATGGTTAGGGTAAGGTTAAGGGTTAGGTTTAGGGTTAGGGTTAGGGTACGGTAAGGGTTAGGGTTGGGGTTAGAGTTAGGGTAAGGGTAATGTTTTGGGATAAAGGTTAGGGTGAGGGTTAGTGTTAGGGTTAGGGGTTAGGGTTCGGGTTAGGGTTAGGTCAGGGTAAGGGTTAGGGTTAGGTTGGGGTAAGGGTTAAGGTTAGGGTAAGTGTTAGGGTTCGGGTTAGGTTTAGTGTAAGGGTAAGAATTAAGGTTAGGGTTAGGGTTAGGTTTACGGTTAGTGTTCGGGTTAGGGTTAGAGTAAGGGTAAGTGTTAGGGTTAGGGTTAGGGTTAGGGTTAGGTTTAGGGTAAGCGTAAGTGTTACGGTTAGGGTAAGGGTTAGGGTCAGGTTTGGGGATAGGGTTAGGGTTAGGGTGAGGGTAAGGTTTAGGGTTAGGGTTAGGGTTAGCGTTAGCATCCAGTTTAGGGTAAGGGTTAGGGTTAGGGTTAGGGTAAGGGTTAGGGTTAGGCTTATGGTTAGGGTTAGGGTTAAGATTGGGTTAGAGTTAGGGTTAGGGTTAGGTTAAGGGTAAGGGTAAGGGTTAGGGTTAGGGTTAGGTTTAGGGATAGGGTTGGGGTTACGGTTAGAGTAAGGGTAAGTGTTAGGGTTAGGTTTAGGTTTAGGGTTAGGTTTAGGGTAAGGGTTAGGGTAAGGACTGGGGTTAGGGTTAGGGTTAGGGTTAGGGTAAGGTTTAGGGTTAGGGTTAGGGTTAGCATTAAGTTTAGGGTAAGGATTAGGGTTAGGGTTAGGGTAAGGGTTAGGGTTAGGCTTATGCTTAGGGTTAGGGTTAAGGTTAGGTTTAGGGTTAGGGTTAGGTAAGGGTAAGGGTAAGGTTCAGGGTTATGGTTTGAGTTAGGATTAGGAAAAGGGTAAGGGTTAGGGTTAGGGTTAGGGTGAGGATTAGGGTTAGGGTTAGTGTTAGGGTAATAGTTAGGTGTAGGGTTAGGTTTAGGGTAAGGGTAAGGGTTAGGGTTAGAGTTAGGGTTAGGGTTAAGGTTAGGGTTAAGGTTAGGGTTAGGGTTAGGTTTAGGGTTAGGGTTAGGGTAAGGGTAAGGGTTAGGGTTAGGTTTAGGGTTAGGGTAAGGGTTAGGGTTAGGGTTAGAGTTAGGGTTAGGGTTAAGGTTAGGGTTAGGTTTATGGTTAGGGTTAGGGTAAGGGTAAGGTTTAGGTTTAGAGTTAGGAATAGGGTTAGGGTTAGGTTTAAGGTTAGGGTTAGTGTAAGGGCAAGGGTTAGGCTTAGGGTTAAGGTTAGGGTTAGGGTTAGGGTTAGTGTTAGGTTTAGGGTTAGGGTTAGGGTAAGGGCAAGGGTTAGGGTTAGGGTTAGGGTTAGGGTTAGGGTAAGTGTTAGGGTTAGGGTTAGGGTAAGGGTTAGGGTTAGGTTTAGGTTAGGGTTAGAGTTAGGTTTAGGGTTAGGGTTAGGTTAAGGGTTAGGGTTAGGGTTAGGGTTAGATTTAGATTTAGGTTTGGTTAAGGGTAAGGGTTAGGTTTAGGGTTAAGGTTAGGGTTAGGGTTAGGGTAAGGGTTAGGGTGAGGATTGGGGTTAGGTTTAGGGTTAGGGTTAGGGTAAGGTTTAGGGTTAGGGTTAGGGTTAGCATTAAGTTTAGGGTAAGGGTTAGGGTTAGGGTTAGGGTAAGGGTAAGGGTTAGGGTTAGGCTTATGCTTAGGGTTAGGGTTAAGGTTAGGTTTAGGGTTAGGGTTAGGTAAGGGTAAGGGTAAGGTTCAGGGTTATGGTTTGAGTTAGGATTAGGAAAAGAATAAGGGTTAGGGTTAGGGTTAGGGTTAGGGTGAGGATTAGGGTTAGGGTTAGTGTTAGGGTAAGGGTTAGGTGTAGGGTTAGGGTTAGGGTTAGCATTAAGGTTAGGGTTAGGGTTAGGGTAAGGGTAAGGGTTACTGTTAGGGTTCGGGTAAGGGTAAGGGTTAGGGTTAGGGTTAGGGTTATGTTAAGGGTTAGGGTTAGGGGTTAGGGTTAGGGTTAGGGTTTGGGTAAGTGTTAGGGTTAGGTTTAGGGTTAGGTTAAGTGTTAGGCTTAGGGTTAGGGTTAGGGTTAGGGTTACGGTAAAGGTTAGGGTTAGGGTTAGGGTTAGGGTTAGAGTAAGGGTAAGTGTTAGGGTTTGGGTTAGGGTTAGAGTTAGGGTTAGGGTAAGTGTTAGGGTAAGGGTTAGGGTTAGGCTTAGGTTTAGGGTTGGGGTTAAGTTTAGGGTTAGGGTGAGGATAAGGGTAAGGGTTAGGGTTAGGGTTAGAGTTAGGGAAAGTGTTAGGGTTATTTTTAGGGTTAGGGTTAGGGTAAGGGTTAGGGTTAGGGTTAGGGTTAGGGTAAGTGTAAGGATTAGGGTTAGGGTTGGGGTTAGGTTTAGGGTTAGGGTAAGGCTAAGGGTAAGGGTAAGGGTAGGGGTTAGGTTTACGGTTAGGGTTAGGGTACGGTAAGGGTTAGGGTTAGGGTTAGATTTAGGGTAAAGTTAAGGTTTAGGGTTAAGTTTTAGGGTGAGGGTTAGAGGTAGGGTTAGGGGTTAGGGTTCGGGTTAGGGTTAGGGTTAGGGTAAGGGTTAGGGTTTGGTTGGCGTAAGGCTTAGCGTTAGGGTAAGGGTTAGGGTTAGGGTTAGGTTTATGGTAAGGGTAAGTGTTAGGGTTAGGGTTAGGGTTAGGGTAAGGGTTAGGGTTAAGGTTAGGGTAAGGGTAAGTTTTAGGGTTAGGGTTAGGGTTAGGTTTAGGGATAGGGTTGGGGTTACGGTTAGAGTAAGGGTAAGTGTTAGGGTTAGGTTTAGGGTTAGGGTTGGTTTAGGGTAAGGGTTAGGGTAAGGATTGGGGTTAGGGTTAGGGTTAGGGTAAGGTTTACGGTTAGGGTTAGGGTTAGCATTAAGTTTAGGGTAAGGGTTAGGGTTAGGGTTAGGGTAAGGGATAGGGTTAGGCTTATGGTTAGGGTTAGGGTTAAGGTTAGGTTTAGGGTTAGGGTTAGGTAAGGGTAAGGGTAAGGTTCAGGGTATTGGTTTGAGTTAGGATTAGGAAAAGGGTAAGGGTTAGGGTTAGGGTTAGGTTTAGGGTGAGGATTAGGGTTAGGGTTAGTGTTAGAGTAAGGGTTAGGTGTAGGGTTAGGTTTACGGTAAGGGTTAGGGTTAGGGTTAGAGTTAGGGTTAGGGTTAAGTTTAGGGTTAAGGTTAGGGTTAGGGTTAGGTTTAGGGTTAGGGGTTAGGGTTAAGGTAAGGGTAAGGGTTAGGGTTAGGTTTAGGGTTAGGGTAAGGTTTAGGGTTAGGGTTAGAGTTAGGGTTAGGGTTAAGGTTAGGGTTAAGGTTAGGGTTAGGTTTAGGGTTAGGGTTAGGGTAAGGGTAAGATTTAGATTTAGGGTTAGGAATAGGGTTAGGGCAAGGGTTAGGGTAAGGATTGGGGTTAGGGTTAGGGTTAGGGTTAGGGTAAGGTTTAGGGTTAGGGTTAGGGTTAGCATTAAGTTTAGGGTAAGGGTTAGGGTTAGGGTTAGGGTAAGGGTTAGGGTTAGGCTTATGGTTAGGGTTAGGGTTAAGGTTAGGTTTAGGGTTAGGGTTAGGTAAGGGTTATGGTTAGGGTTAGGGTTAGGGTTAGGGTTAGCGTAAGGGTTAGGGTAAGGATTGGGGTTAGGGTTAGGGTTAGGGTTAGGGTAAGGTTTAGGGTTAGGGTTAGGGTTAGCATTAAGTTTAGGGTAAGGGTTAGGGTTAGGGTTAGGGTAAGGGTTAGGGTTAGGCTTATGCTTAGGGTTAGGGTTAAGGTTAGGTTTAGGGTTAGGGTTAGGTAAGGGTAAGGGTAAGGTTCAGGGTTATGGTTTGAGTTAGGATTAGGAAAAGAGTAAGGGTTAGGGTTAAGGTTAGGGTTAGGGTGAGGATTAGGGTTAGGGTTAGTGTTAGGGTAAGGGTTAGGTGTAGGGTTAGGGTTAGGGTTAGCATTAAGGTTAGGGTTAGGGTTAGGGTAAGGGTAAGGGTTACTGTTAGGGTTCGGGTAAGGGTAAGGGTTAGGGTTAGGGTTAGTTTTAGGGTTAGGGTAAGGGTTAGGGTAAGGGTTACGGTTAGGTTTAGGGTTAGTGTTAGGGTAAAGGTAAGGGTTAGGTTTAGGGTTAGGTTTAGGCTTAGGGATACGGTAAGGGTTAGGGTTAAGGTTAGTGTTAGGTTTAGGGTTACGTTAGGGTTAGGGTTAGGTTTAGGGTTAGGGTTAGGGTTAGGGTTAGGTTTAGGGTTAGGTTTAGGGGTTAGGGTTAGGATTAGGGTTAGG
Organism: Megascapheus bottae; assembly: GCA_024803745.1. Taxonomy (NCBI): domain Eukaryota; kingdom Metazoa; phylum Chordata; class Mammalia; order Rodentia; family Geomyidae; genus Megascapheus; species Megascapheus bottae. Next base: position 3,961,288 of record JANJXV010000067.1, on the reverse strand, counting down.
TTTAGAGTTAGGGTAAGGTTAGGGTTAGGTTTTAGGTAAGAGTAAGGTTTAGGGTTAGGATTAGGGTTAGGTTTGGGGTTAGGGTTAGGGTAAGGGTTAGGGTTAGGGTTAGAATTAGGGTTAGGGTTAGGCTAAGGGTAAGTGTTAGGGTAGTGTTAGGGTTAAGGTTAGTGTTAGGGTAAGGGTTAGGTTTAGGGTTAGGGTTAGGGTTAGGGGTTAGGGTTAGGCTTAGGTTTATGTTTAGGGTTAGGTTTAGGGTAAGGTTAAGGGTTAGGTTTAGGGTTAGTGTTAAGTTTAGTGTTAGGGTTAGTGTCAGGGTTAGGGAAAGCGTCAGGGTTAGAGTAAGGGTTAGGGTTAGCATTAAGTTCACGGTTAGGGTTACGGTTAGAGTTAGTGGAAGAGTTAATGTAAGGCTTATGGTTAGGGTTAGGGTTAAGGTAGGGTGAGGGTTAGGGTTGGGGTTAGGGTAAGGGTTAGGGTAAGTGTTAGTGTTAGGGTTAGGGTTAGGGTAAGTGTTAGTGTTAGGGTTAGGGTTAGATTTATGGTTAGGGTAAGGTTAAGGGTTAGGTTTAGGGTTAGGGTTAGGGTACGGTAAGGGTTAGGGTTAGGGTTAGAGTTAGGGTAAGGGTAATGTTTTGGGATAAAGGTTAGGGTGAGGGTTAGTGTTAGGGTTAGGGGTTAGGGTTCGGGTTAGGGTTAGGTCAGGGTAAGGGTTAGGGTTAGGTTGGGGTAAGGGTTAAGGTTAGGGTAAGTGTTAGGGTTCGGGTTAGGTTTAGTGTAAGGGTAAGAATTAAGGTTAGGGTTAGGGTTAGGTTTACGGTTAGTGTTCGGGTTAGGGTTAGAGTAAGGGTAAGTGTTAGGGTTAGGGTTAGGGTTAGGGTTAGGTTTAGGGTAAGCGTAAGTGTTACGGTTAGGGTAAGGGTTAGGGTCAGGTTTGGGGATAGGGTTAGGGTTAGGGTGAGGGTAAGGTTTAGGGTTAGGGTTAGGGTTAGCGTTAGCATCCAGTTTAGGGTAAGGGTTAGGGTTAGGGTTAGGGTAAGGGTTAGGGTTAGGCTTATGGTTAGGGTTAGGGTTAAGATTGGGTTAGAGTTAGGGTTAGGGTTAGGTTAAGGGTAAGGGTAAGGGTTAGGGTTAGGGTTAGGTTTAGGGATAGGGTTGGGGTTACGGTTAGAGTAAGGGTAAGTGTTAGGGTTAGGTTTAGGTTTAGGGTTAGGTTTAGGGTAAGGGTTAGGGTAAGGACTGGGGTTAGGGTTAGGGTTAGGGTTAGGGTAAGGTTTAGGGTTAGGGTTAGGGTTAGCATTAAGTTTAGGGTAAGGATTAGGGTTAGGGTTAGGGTAAGGGTTAGGGTTAGGCTTATGCTTAGGGTTAGGGTTAAGGTTAGGTTTAGGGTTAGGGTTAGGTAAGGGTAAGGGTAAGGTTCAGGGTTATGGTTTGAGTTAGGATTAGGAAAAGGGTAAGGGTTAGGGTTAGTGTTAGGGTAATAGTTAGGTGTAGGGTTAGGTTTAGGGTAAGGGTAAGGGTTAGGGTTAGAGTTAGGGTTAGGGTTAAGGTTAGGGTTAAGGTTAGGGTTAGGGTTAGGTTTAGGGTTAGGGTTAGGGTAAGGGTAAGGGTTAGGGTTAGGTTTAGGGTTAGGGTAAGGGTTAGGGTTAGGGTTAGAGTTAGGGTTAGGGTTAAGGTTAGGGTTAGGTTTATGGTTAGGGTTAGGGTAAGGGTAAGGTTTAGGTTTAGAGTTAGGAATAGGGTTAGGGTTAGGTTTAAGGTTAGGGTTAGTGTAAGGGCAAGGGTTAGGCTTAGGGTTAAGGTTAGGGTTAGGGTTAGGGTTAGTGTTAGGTTTAGGGTTAGCGTTAGGGTAAGGGCAAGGGTTAGGGTTAGGGTTAGGGTTAGGGTTAGGGTAAGTGTTAGGGTTAGGGTTAGGGTAAGGGTTAGGGTTAGGTTTAGGTTAGGGTTAGAGTTAGGTTTAGGGTTAGGGTTAGGTTAAGGGTTAGGGTTAGGGTTAGGGTTAGATTTAGATTTAGGTTTGGTTAAGGGTAAGGGTTAGGTTTAGGGTTAGGGTTAGGGTTAGGGTTAGGGTAAGGGTTAGGGTGAGGATTGGGGTTAGGTTTAGGGTTAGGGTTAGGGTAAGGTTTAGGGTTAGGTTAGGGTTAGCATTAAGTTTAGGGTAAGGGTTAGGGTTAGGGTTAGGGTAAGGGTTAGGGTTAGGGTTAGGGTTAGCATTAAGTTTAGGGTAAGGGTTAGGGTTAAGGTTAGGGTAAGGGTTAGGGTTAGGCTTATGCTTAGGGTTAGGGTTAAGGTTAGGTTTAGGGTTAGGGTTAGGTAAGGGTAAGGGTAAGTGTCAGGGTTATGGTTTGAGTTAGGATTAGGAAAAGAGTAAGGGTTAGGGTTAGGGTTAGGGTTAGGGTGAGGATTAGGGTTAGGGTTAGTGTTAGGGTAAGGGTTAGGTGTAGGGTTAGGGTTAGGGTTAGCATTAAGGTTAGGGTTAGGGTTAGGGTAAGGGTAAGGGTTACTGTTAGGGTTCGGGTAAGGGTAAGGGTTAGGGTTAGGGTTAGGGTTATGTTAAGGGTTAGGGTTAGGGGTTAGGGTTCAGGTTAGGGTTAGGTCAGGGTAAGGGTTAGGGTTAGGTTGGGGTAAGGGTTAAGGTTAGGGTAAGTGTTAGGGTTCGGGTTAGGTTTAGTGTAAGGGTAAGAATTAAGGTTAGGGTTAGGGTTAGGTTTACGGTTAGTGTTCGGGTTAGGGTTAGAGTAAGGGTAAGTGTTAGGGTTAGGGTTAGGGTAGGGTTAGGTTTAGGGTAAGCGTAAGTGTTACGGTTAGGGTAAGGGTTAGGGTCAGGTTTGGGGATAGGGTTAGGGTTAGGGTGAGGGTAAGGTTTAGGGTTAGGGTTAGGGTTAGCGTTAGCATCCAGTTTAGGGTAAGGGTTAGGGTTAGGGTTAGGGTAAGGGTTAGGGTTAGGCTTATGGTTAGGGTTAGGGTTAAGATTGGGTTAGAGTTAGGGTTAGGGTTAGGTTAAGGGTAAGGGTAAGGGTTAGGGTTAGGGTTAGGTTTAGGGATAGGGTTGGGGTTACGGTTAGAGTAAGGGTAAGTGTTAGGGTTAGGTTTAGGTTTAGGGTTACGTTTAGGGTAAGGGTTAGGGTAAGGACTGGGGTTAGGGTTAGGGTTAGGGTTAGGGTAAGGTTTAGGGTTAGGGTTAGGGTTAGCATTAAGTTTAGGGTAAGGATTAGGGTTAGGGTTAGGGTAAGGGTTAGGGTTAGGCTTATGCTTAGGGTTAGGGTTAAGGTTAGGTTTAGGGTTAGGGTTAGGTAAGGGTAAGGGTAAGGTTCAGGGTTATGGTTTGAGTTAGGATTAGGAAAAGGGTAAGGGTTAGGGTTAGGGTTAGGGTGAGGATTAGGGTTAGGGTTAGTGTTAGGGTAATAGTTAGGTGTAGGGTTAGGTTTAGGGTAAGGGTAAGGGTTAGGGTTAGAGTTAGGGTTAGGGTTAAGGTTAGGGTTAAGGTTAGGGTTGGGGTTAGGTTTAGGGTTAGGGTTAGGTTAAGGGTAAGGGTTAGGGTTAGGTTTAGGGTTAGGGTAAGTGTTAGGGTTAGGGTTAGAGTTAGGGTTAGGGTTAAGGTTAGGGTTAGGTTTATGGTTAGGGTTAGGGTAAGGGTAAGGTTTAGGTTTAGAGTTAGGAATAGGGTTAGGGTTAGGTTTAAGGTTAGGGTTAGTGTAAGGGCAAGGGTTAGGCTTAGGGTTAAGGTTAGGTTTAGGGTTAGGGTTAGTGTTAGGTTTAGGGTTAGGGTTAGGGTAAGGGCAAGGGTT
>JANJXV010000067.1:3940000-3942500 GCA_024803745.1 Megascapheus bottae | reverse complement strand
TTAAGGGTTAGGGTTAGGGTCAGGGTTAGTGTAAGTGTAAGTGTTAGGGTTATGGTTAGGGTAAGGGTTAGGGTTAGGGTTTCGGTTTGGCTTAGTGTTAGGGTAAGGGTTAGGGTTAGGGTTAGGGTTAAGGTAAGGATAAGGTTTAGGGTTAGAATTCGGGTTAGGGTTAGGGTAAGGGTAAGGTTTCGGGTTAGGGTTATGTTTAGGGTAAGGGTAAGGGTAAGGGTTACGGTAAGGGTAAGGGTTAGGGTTAGGGTGAGGTTTAGGTTTAGGGTTAGGGGTTAGGCTTCAGGTTAGGGTTATGGTTAGGGCAAGGGTTAGGGTTAGGGCTAGGATAAGGTTTAGGTTTAGGTTTCGGGTTCGGGTTAGGGTTAGGGTTAGGATTAGGTTAATGGTAAGTGTTAGGTTTAGGTTTAGGGTTAGGGTAAGTGTAAGGGTTAGTGTTTGGGTTAAGGTTAGGTTTAGGGTTAGGGTTAGGGTTAGGGTTAGGGATAGTATAAGGTTAAGTGTTAGGGTTAGGGTTAGGTTAAGGGATAGGTGTTTTGGTTAGGGTTAGGGTTAGGGTTAGGTTAGGGTAAGGGTTAGGGTTTTGGTTAGGGTTAGGTTTAGGATAAGGGTAAGGGTTAGAGTTAGGTTTAGGGTTAGGGTGAGTGTTAGGGTTAGGGTTAGGGGTTAGGGTTCGGGTTAGGGTTAGTGTAAGGGTTAGGGTTAGGGTAAGTGTTAGGGTTAGGGTTTGGGTAAGGGTTAGGGTTAGGGTAAGGGTAAGTGTTAGGGTTAGGGTTAGGGTTAGGGTAAGTGTTAGGCTTAGGGTTAGGGTTATAATTAGGGTTAGAGTAAGGTTTAGGGTTAGGGTTAGGGGTAGGGTAAGGGTAAATGTTAGGGTTAGGGTTAGGGTTAGTGTTAGGGTAAGTGTTAGGTTAAGGGTTAGGGTTAGGGGTTAGGGTTAGGTTTAGGTTTAGGGTTATGTTTAGGGTTAGGGTTAGGGTTAGGGTTAGGGTTAGGGTTAGGTGTAGCGTTAGGGTAAGTGTAAGAGTTAGAGTTAGGTTTAGGGTTAGGGTTAGGGTTAGAGTTATGGTTAGGGTTAGGGTAAGGATAAGAGTTAGGGATAGGGTTAGGTTTAGGGTAAGGGTTAGGATTAAGTTTAGGGTTAGGGTTAGGGTTAGGGTGAGGGTTAGGGTAAGGGTGAGGGTTAGGGTTATGTTTAGGGTTAGGGTTAGGGTTAGGGTTAGGGTTTGGGTAAGGATAAGGGTTAGGGTTAGGGTTAGGTTTAGGGTTAGGGTTAAGGTTAGGGGTAGGATTAGGTTTAGCGTTGGGGTTAAAGTTAGGGTTCGGTTTAGGGTAATGTAAGGGTTGTGGTTAGTGTTAGGGTTAGGGTAAGGGTTAGGTTTAGGTTTAGGGTTAGGGTAAGGGTAAGGGGTAGGGTTAGGCTTAGGGTAAGTGTTAGGGTTAGGGTTAGGGTTAAGGTATGGTTTATGCTAAGTGTAAGTGTTAGTGTTAGGATTAGGTTTAGGATAAGGGTATGGATTAGGGTTAGGTTTAGGGTTAGGGTTAGAGGCTAGTGTTAGGGTTAGGGTTAGGGTGAGGTTAGGTTTAGGGTTAGGGTTAGGATAAGGGTAAGGGTTAGGGTTAGGTTTAGTGTTAGGGTTAGTGTTAGGGTAAGGGCAAGGTTTAGGGTAAGGGTTAGGGTTAGGGTTAAGCTTAGAGTTAGGATTAGGGTTAGGGTTAGGGTTAAGGTTAGGGTTAGGGTAAGAATTAGGGTTAGGGTTAGGGTAAGGGTTAGGGTTAGGGTTAATGTTAGGGTTAGGATTAGGGTTAGGTTTAGGGTTAAGGGTAGGGTTAGGGTAAGGGTTAGGGTTAGGGTTAGTGTAAGGGTTAAGGTTAGGGTTAGGGTAAGTGTTAGGGTTAGGTTTAGGGTAAGGGTTAGTTTTAGGGTTAGAGTTAGGGTTAGGGTTAGGGTAAGGGCAAGGGTTATGGTTAGGGTTAAGGTTAGGGTTAGGGTTAGGGTTAGTGTTAGAGTTAGGGTAAGGGTTAGGGTTAGGGTTAGGGTTAGGGTTAAGGTTAGGGTTAGGGTTAGGGTTAGGGTTAGGATTAGGTTAATGGTAAGTGTTAGGTTTAGGTTTAGGGTTAGGGTAAGTGTAAGGGTTAGTGTTTGGGTTAAGGTTAGGTTTAGGGTTAGGGTTAGGGTTAGGGATAGTATAAGTTTAAGTGTTAGGGTTAGGGTTAGGTTAAGGGATAGGTGTTTTGGTTAGGGTTAGGGTTAGGGTTAGGTTAGGGTAAGGGTTAGGGTTTTGGTTAGGGTTAGGGATAGGATAAGGGTAAGGGTTAGAGTTAGGTTTAGGGTTAGGGTGAGTGTTAGGGTTAGGGTTAGGGGTTAGGGTTCGGGTTAGGGTTAGTGTAATGGTTAGGGTTAGGGTAAGTGTTAGGGTTAGGGTTTGGGTAAGGGTTAGGGTTAGGGTAAGGGTAAGTGTTAGGGTTAGGATTATGGTTAGGGTTAGGT
>JANJXV010000067.1:3877500-3920000 GCA_024803745.1 Megascapheus bottae | reverse complement strand
AGAGTTAGGGTTAGGGTTAGGGTAAGGGCAAGGATTAGGGTTAGGGTTAAGTTTAGGGTTAGGATTAGGGTTAGGTTTAGGGTTCGGGTTAGGATTAATGTTAGGGTTCGGGTAAGGGTTAGGGTTAGGGTTAGGGTTAAGGTTAGGGTTAGGATTAGGGTTAGGGTTAGGGTTAGGGTTAGGGTAAGGGTTAGGGGTTAGGGTTAGGGTTAGGGTTTAGATAAGGCTAAGCATTAGTGTTAGGGTTAGGGTTAGGTTAAGTTTAGGGTTAGGTTTAGGTAAGGTTTGGGGTTAGGGTTAGGGTTAGGTTTAGGGTTAGGTTCAGGGTTAGGGTTAGATTAAGGGTTAGGGTTAGGTTAAGGTTAAGATTAGGGTTATGGTTACTGTTAGGTTTAGGGTAATGGTAAGGGTTAGGGTTAGGGTTAGGTTTAGGGTTAGGGTAAGGGTTAGGGTTAGGGGTTAGGGTGAGGGTTAGGGTTAGTTTTAGGGTAAGGTTTAGGGTTAGCGTTAGGGTAAAAGTTAGGGTTAGTGTGAGGGTTAGGGTTAGGGTAAGGGTAAATGTTTGGGTTAGGGGTAGGGTTAGGGTTAGGGTAAGGGTTAGGGTTAGGGTTAGGTTCAGGGTTAGGGTTAGGGTAAGAGTAAGGGTTAGGGTTATGGTTAGGGTTAGGGTTAAGTTGAGGGATATGGTTAGGTTTATCATTAGGTTTCTGGTGAGGTTTAGGTTTAGGGTTAGGGTAAGGGTAAGGTTTAGGGTTAGGCTTAGTGTTAGGATTAGACTTAAGGTAAGGGTTAGGGCTATGGTTAGGGTTAGTGTTAGGGAAATGGTAGGGGTTAGGGTTAGGGTTGGGTTAGGGTCCAGGGTTAGGGTTAGGGTTAAGCTAAGGATAAGGGTTAGGGTTAGAGTTAGGGTTAGGGTTAGGGTAAGGGTAAGGTTTCGGGTTAGGGTTAGGGTTAGGGTAAGGGTAAGGGTAAGGTTTAGGGTAAGGGTAAGGGTTAGGGTTAGGGTTAGGGTGAGGGTTAGGTTTAGGGTTAGGGGTTAGGCTTCAGGTTAGGGTTAGGGTTAGGGTAAGGGTTAGGGTTAGGGCTAGGATAAGGGTTAGGGTTAGGGTTCGGTTCGGGTTAGGGTTAGGGTTAGGATTAGGTTAATGGTAAGTGTTAGATTTAGGTTTAGGTTTAGGGTAAGTGTAAGGGTGAGTGTTTGGGTTAAGGTTAGGTTTAGGTTTAGGGTTAGGGTTAGGGTTAGGGTTAGGGATAGGATAAGGTTAAGTGTTAGGGTTAGGGTTAGGTTAAGGGATAGGGGTTTTGGTTAGGATTAGGGTTAGGGTTAGGTTAGAGTAAGGGTTAGGGTTACGGTTAGGGTCAGGGTTAGGATAAGGGTAAGGGTTAGAGTTAGGTTTAGGGTTAGTGTGAGTGTTAGGGTTAGGGTTAGGGGTTAGGGTTCAGGTTAGGGTTAGTGTAAGGGTTAGGGTTAGGGTAAGTGTTAAGGTTAGGGTTAGGGTAAGGGTTAGGGTTAGGGTTAGTGTTAGGGTAAGGGTAAGTGTTAGGGTTAGGGTTATGGTTAGGGTTAGGTTAGGTTAAGGGTAAGAATTTGGGTTAGGGTTGGGGTTAGGGTTAGCCTTAGGGTTAGGTTTGGGGTTAGGGATAGGGTATCGTAAGTCTTAGGGTTATGGTTAGGTTTAATGTAGGGGTTAGGTAAGGGAAGGGTTAGGGTTAGTGTTAGGTTTAGGGGTTAGGGTTTTGGTTAGTGTTAGGGTTAGAGGAAGGGTTAGGGTTAGGGGTAGGGTTAGGGTAAGGGTTAGGGTTAGGGTGAAGGTTAGGTTTAGGTTTAGGGTAAGGGTAAGGGTTAGAGTTAGGATAGGGTTAGAGTTAGGTTTAGGGTAGGTTAAGTGTAAGGGTTAGGGTTAGCCTTAGGGTTGGGGTTAGGTTAAGGGCTAGGATTAGGGTTAGGGTTAGAGTTAGATTTAGGGTTGGTTAAGGGTAAGGGTTAGGGTTAGGTTTAGGGTTAGGGTTAGGTTAAGGTTTAGGCTTAGGGGTTAGGGTTAGGGTTAGGTTTAGGGTAAGGGTTTTGGTCAGGGTTAGGGTTAGGGTAAGGGTTGAGTTAGGGTAAGTGCTAGGCTTAGGGTTGGGGTTAGGGTAAGGGTTAGGGTTAGGTTTAGGGTTAGGGTTAGGGTGAAGGTTAGGGTTAGGTTTAGGGTAACGGTAAGGGTTAGGGTTAGGATAGGGTTAGGGTTAGGGTTAGGGTTAGAGTTAGATTTAGGGTTGGTTAAGGGTAAGGGTTAGGGTTAGGTTTAGGGTTAGGTTTAGGTTAAGGTTTAGGCTTAGGGGTTAGGGTTAGGGTTAGGTTTAGGGTAAGGCTTTTGGTCAGGGTTAGGGTTAGGATAAGGGTTAGGGTTAGAGTTAGGGTAAGTGTTAGGCTTAGGGTTAGGGTTAGGTTAGGGTTAGGGTAAGGGTTAGGGGTAGGGTTAGGGTTAGGGAAAGGGTAAATATTAGTGTTAGGGTTAGGGTTAGGGTAAGTGTTAGGGTAAGGGTTAGGTTTAGGGTTAGGTTTAGGGTTGGGGTTAAGTTTACGGTTAGGGTTAGGGTAAGGGTTAGGATTAGGGTTCGTTGTAGGGTAAGTGTTAGGGTTAGGGTTAGGGTTAGGGAAAGGGTTAGGGTTATGGCTAGGGTTAGGGTAAGGGACAGTGTTAGGGCTAGGTTTAGGGTTAGAGTTAGGTTTAGGGTTAGGGTAAGGGTAAGGGTAAGGGTAAGGGTTACAGTTAGGGTTAGGGTTAGGGTTAGGGTAAGGGTTAGTGTTAGGGTTAGGGTAAGGGTAAGGTTTTGGGTTAGGGTTAGGGTTATGGGTAGGGTAAGGTTAAGGGTAAGTGTTAGGGTTAAGGTTAGGTTTAGGGTAAGGGTAAGGGTTAGGGTTAAGGTTAGGGTTAGGGTAAGGTTTAGGGTTAGGGTTAGGGTTGGGGTTAGGATTAAGTGTAGCGTTAGGGTAAGTGTAATAGAGTTAGGTTTAGGGGTAGGGTTAGGGTTAGAGTTAGGGTTAGGGTTAGGTTAAGGGTAAGGGTTAGTGTTAGGGTTAGGTTTATGGTAAGGGTTAGGATTAAGTTTAGGTTTAGGGTTAGGGTTAGGGTTAGGGTTAGGGTAAGGGTGAGGGTTAGGGTTAGGTTTAGGGTTAGGGTTAGGGTAAGGGTAAGGGTTAGGTTTAGGGTTATGTTTAGGGTTAGGCATTGGGTTAGGGTTAGGGTTTGGGTAAGGATAAGGGTTAGGGTTAGGGTTAGGGTTAGGGTTAGGGTTAAGGTTAGGGTTAGGATTAGGTTTAGCGTTGGGGTTAAAGTTAGGGTTCGGTTTAGGGTATGGTAAGTGTTGTGGTTAGTGTTAGGGTTAGGGTAAGGGTTAGGGTTAGGTTTAGGGTAAGGGCTAGGGTTAGGGTAAGGGTATGTGTGTGGGTTAGTGTTAGGGTTAGGTTTAGGGTAGGTTTAGCGTTAGGGTAAGCGTAAGGGTAAGGGTTAGGTTTAGGGTTAAGGTAAGGGTAAGGTTTAGGTTTGGGGTTAGGGTTAGGTTTTGGGTTAGTTATAGGGTTAGGGTTAGGGTAAGCGTAATGGTTAGGGTTAGGGTTAGGGTTAGGGTTAGGTTTAGGGTTAGGCTAAGGGTAAGGGTTAGTGTTAGGGTTAGGGTAAGGGTTATGGTTAGGGTTAGGGTAGGGATTAGGGTAAGGGTAAGTGTTAGGGTTAGGTTGAGGATAAGGGTAAGGATTAGGTTTAGGATTAGGGTTAGGGTTAGAGGTTTGGGTTAGGGTTAGGGTTAGGGTGAGGGTTAGGTTAGGGTTAGGTTTAGGAAAAGGGTAAGGGTTAGGTATAGGGTTAGGGTTAGGATAAGTGTTAGGGTTAGGGTTAGGTTAGGGTAAGGGCAAGGGTTAGGGTTAGGGTTAGGGTTAGGGTTAGGGTAAGGGTTAGGATTACAGTTAGGGTAAGGGTTAGGGGTAGGGTTAGGGGTAGGGTTAGGTTTAGAGTTAGGTTTAGGGTTAGGGTTATGGGTTAGGCTTAGGGTTAGGGTTAGGGTAAGGGTTAGGGTTCGGTTTAGCTTAAGGTTTAGGGTTAGGGTTAGGGTAAGGGTAAGGGTTAGGGTTAGGGTAAGAATTAGTGTTAGGTTTAGGGTTAGGTTTAGGATTAGGGTAAGGGTTAGGATTAGGGTTAGAATTAGGGTTAGTGTTAGGGTAATGGTTAGGGTTAGGGTTAGGGTTAGGTTTAGGGTTAGGAAGGGGTAAGGGTAAGGGTTAGGGTTAGGGTTAGGGTTAGGGTTGGGGTTAAGGTTATGTTTAGGGTTAGGGTACATTTAAGGATTATGGTTAGGGTTAGGTTTAGGGTTATGCTTAGGGTTAGTGTTAGGATTAGGGTTAGGTTTAGGTTTAGGGTTAGGGTTAGGGTACGGTTATGTGTTATGGTTAGGTTTAGGGTTAGGGTTAGGGGTAGGATTAGCGTAAGTGTTAGGGTTAGGGTTAGGGTTACAGTTAGGGTTAGGGTAAGGGTAAGGGTTAGGGTTAAAGTTAGGGTCTGGGTTAGGGTTAGGGTTAGGGTTAGGGTAAGGGTAAGGGTTAGGTTTAGGGTTAGGGTTAGGGTAAGTGTAATGTTTAGGTTAGGTTTAGGGTTGGGGTTAAGGTTAGGGTTAGGGTTAGGGTTAGGATTAGGGTTATGGTTAGGGTAAGGGTTAGGGTTAGGGTTAGGGTTAGGGTTAGGCTTAGTGTTAGGGTAAGGGTAAGAGTTAGGTTTAGGGTTAGGGTTAAGGTTGAGGTTAGGGTTAGGTTTAGGGTTAGGATTAGGGTTAGGGTTAGGGTAAGGGTTAGGGTTAGGGTTATAGTTAGTCTTAGGCTTAGTGTTAGAGTAAGGGTAATGGTTAGGGTTAGGGTTAGGTTTAGGGATAGGGTTAGGGTTAGGTTTAAGTTTGAGGTTAGGGATAGGGTTAAGGTTAGGGCAAGGGTTAGGGTTGGGGTTAAGGTTAGGGTTAGGGTTAGGTTTAGGGTTAGGGTTAGGATTAGGGTTAGGGTAAGTTTAAGGGTTAGGGTTAGGGTTAGGGTTAGGGTTAGGTTTAGGGTTAGGGTTAGGATTAGGGTTAGGTTAAGGGTAAGGGTAAGGGTTATGGTTAGGGTTAGGGTCAGGGTAAGGGTTAGGGTTAGGGTTAGGGTAGGGTTTAGTGTTATTGTTAGGTTTAGGGTAAGGGTAAGGATTAGGGTTAGGTTTAGGGTTAGGTTTAGAGGTTAGGGTTAGGGTTAGGGTGAGGGTTAGGGTTAGGTTTAGGGTTAGGGTTAGGGGTTAGGCTTAGGGTTAGGGTTAGTGTAAGTTTTAGGGTTAGGGTTAGGGTTAGTTTATGGTTTAAGGGTAGGGTTAGGGTTAGGGTAAGTGTAAGTGTTAGGGTTAGGTTTAGGGTAATTGTTAGGGTTAAGCTTAGTGTTAGGTTTAGGGTTAGGATTAGGGTTAGGGTAAGGTTTAGGGGTAGGGTAAAAGTTAGGGTTAGGGTTAGGGTTAGGATTAGGTTTAGGGTTAGGGTTAGGGTAAGGGTTAGGTTTAGGGTTAGGGTTAGGGTTAGGTTTAGGATTAGGATTAGGGTAAGGGTAAGGTTTAGGGTTACAGTTAGTCTTAGGGGTTAGGGTTAGGGTAAGAGTAAGGGTTAGGTTAGTGTTAGGGAAAGGATTAGGGTAAGGGTAAGGGGTAGTGTTAGGGTTAGATTTGGGGTTAGGGTTAGGGTAAGGGTAAGTGTTAGAGTTAGGGTTAGGTTTAGGGGTAGGGTAAGGTTTTGGGTTAGGGTTAGGGTTAGGGTTGGGGTTAAGGTTAAGGTTAGGCTTAGGGTAAAGGTAAAGGTTAGGGTTAGGTTTAGGGGTAAAGGTTTGTGTTAGGGTTAGCGTTAGGGTAAGGATTAGGGTTAGGGTTAGCTGTAGGGTTAGAGTTAGGGTTAGGGTTTGGGTTAGTTTAAAGGTAAGTAGGGTTAGGGTTAGGGTTAGGATTAGGGTAAGGATTAGGGTTAAGGTTAGGGTTAGGGTTTAGGGTTAGGGTTAGGGTTAGTGTAAGGGTAAGGTTTAGGGTTAGGTTTAGGGTTAGGGGTTAGGGTTAGGGTTAGGGTTAGGGTAAGGGTAATGGTAATGGTTAGGGTTAGGTTTAGGGTTAGGGGTTAGTGTTAGGGTTAGGGTTAGGGTAAGGGTAAGGGTTAGGGTTATGGTTAGGGTTAGGGTTAGGGTTAGGTTTAGAGTTACGGATAGGGTTAGGGTTAGGGTTAGGGTTAGGTTTAGGGTAAGGTTAAGTGTTAGGGTTAGGGTTAGTTTAAGGGTAAGGGTTAGGGTTAAGGTTAGTGTTAGGGTTAGTTTTAGGGTTAGGGTTACGGTTAGAGTTAGGGTAAGTGTAAGGGTTAGGGTTAAGCTTAGGGTTAGGGTTCGGGTTCGGGTTAGGGTTAGGGTAAGGGTTTGGGTTAGGGTGAGGGTTAGGGTTAGAGCTAGGATTAGGGTTAGGGTTAGGGTTAGGGTAAGGCTGAGGGTTAGGGTTAGGTTGAGGATAAGGTTAAAGGTTAGGTTTAGGGTTAGGGTTAGGGTAAGGGTAAGGGTTAGGGTTTGGGTTAGGGTGACGGTTAGTGTTAGGGTTAGTGGTTAGGGTTCGGGTTAGGGTTAGGGTTAGGGTAAGGGTTAGGGTTAGGTTGGGGTAAGGGTTAGGGTTAGGGTAAGGGTTAGGTTTAGGTTTAGGGTTAGGGTTAGGGTAAGAGTAAGGGTTAGGGTTAGTGTTAGGATTAGGTTTAGGGAAAGGGTTAGAGTTAGGGTTAGGGTTAGATTTTGGGTTAGGGTTAGGGTAAGGGTAAGGGTTACAGTTAGGTTTAGGCTTAGGGTTAGGGTTAGGTTTAGAGTTAGGGTAAGGGTAAGGGTTAGGGTTAGGTTTAGGGTTAGGATAAGGGTTAGGGTTAGGGTTAGTTTAAGGGTAAGGGATAGGGTTAGGTTTAGGGTTGTGGTTAAGGTTAGGGTTAGCGTTAGGGTAAGGGTAAGTGTTAGGGTTAGCATTAGGGTAAAGGTTAGGGTTAGGGTTAGGGTTAGGGTAAGGGTTAGGGTTAGGTTTAGGGTTAGGCGTAGGGTTAGGGTTAGGGTTAGGGTTAGGGTTAGTTTAGGGTTAGGGTAAGGCTTAGGGTTAGGGATAGGATTAGTGTAAGGGTTAATGTTAGGATTAGGGTTAGGGTAAGGATAAGGTTTAGGGTTATTGTTAGGTTTGGGGTTAAGGTTAGGGTAAGTGTAAGGGTTAGGGTTAGGGTTAGGGTTAGGATTAGGGGTTAGGGTTAGGGTTAGGGTAAGTGTAAGGGTTAGTGTTAGTGTTAGGGTTAGGTTTAGGGTAATGGTTAGGGTTAGGGTTAGGATAAGGGTAAGGGTTAGGGTTAGGGTTAGGGGTTAGGGTTAGTGTTAGGGTTAGGGCCAGGGTAGGTGTAAGGGTTAGGGTTAGGGTTAGGGTTAAGGTTAGGATTAGGGTTAGGGTTAGGGTTAGGGAAAGTGTAAGGGTTAGGGTTAGGTTTAGGGTTAGGTTTAGGTTAAGGGTTAGGGTTAGGGTTAGGGTTAGGTTTAGGGTAAGGGTAAGGGTTAGGGTTAGGGTTAGGGTTAAGTTTAGTGTTAGTGTTAGGAAAAGGGTAAGGGTTAGGGTTAGGTTTAGGGTTAGGGTTAGGGTAAGGATTGGTTTTAGGGTTAGGGTTAGGGTAAGGGCAAGGCTTGGGTTAGGGTTAGGGTTAGCATTAAGTTTAGGGTTAGGGTTCGGGTTAGGGTTAGGGCAAGGGTTAGGGTTAGGCTTATGGTTAGGCTTAGGGTTAAGGTTAGGTTAGGGTAAGGTTTAGGGTTAGGGTTAGGCTTAGGGTTAGGGTTAGGGTTAGGGTTAGGGTTAGGTTAAGGGGAAGGTTAAGGGTAAGGGTTAGGGTTAGAGTTAGGGTTAGCGTTAGGGTAAGTGTAAGAGTTAGGGTTAGGGTTAGGGTTAGGTTTAATGTTAGAGTTAGGGTTAGGGTTAGGGTAAGGATAAGGGTTAGAGTTAGGGTTAGGGTTAGGGTTAGGTTTAGGGTAAGTGTTAGGGTTAAGGTTAGGGTTAGGGTTAGGTTTATTGTAAGGGTGAGGGTTAGGGTTAGGTTTAGTGTTAGGGTAAGGGTAAGAGTTAGGTTTAGGGTTATGGTTAGGGTTAGGGATTGGGTTAGGGTTAGGGTTTGGGTAAGGGCAAGGGTTAGGTTTAAGGTTAGGTTTAGGGTTAGGGTTAAAGTTACGGTAAGGGTGAGGGCAAGGGTAAGGTTTAGGGTTAGATTTAGGGTTAGGGTTCGGGTAAGAGTTAGGGTTAGGTTTAGGGTAAGGGTAATGGTAGGTGTTAGGGTTAGGATTAGGTTTAGCGTTGGGGTTAAAGTTAGGGTTAGGGTTAGGGTAAGGGTAAGGGTTGGGGTTAGGGTTAGGGTTAGGTTTAGTGTTATGGTAAGGGTTAGGGTTAGGGTAAGGGTATGTGTTCGGGTTAGGGTTAGGGTTAGGTTTTGGGTTAGGTTTATCGTTACGGTAAGCATAAGGGTGGGTGTTAGGGTTAGGGTTAAGGTAAGTGTAAGGTTTAGGTTTAGGGTTAGGGTTAGGTTTAGGGTTAGGGATAGTGTTAGGGTTAGGGTAAGGGTAAGGGTAAGGGTTAGGGTTAGGGTTAGGCTTAGGTTTAGGGTTAGGGTAAAGGTAAGGGTTAGGGTTAGTTTTAGGGTTAGGAATAGGGTTAGGGTTAGGTTAAGGGTAAGGGTTAGAGTTAGGGTTAGGGTTAGAGTTAGGGTTAGGGTAAGGGTAAGGTTTATGGTTAGGGTTAGGGTTAGGGTAAGGGTTAGGGTTAGGGTTAGGGTAGGCTTTAGGGTAAGGGTAAGTGTTAGTGTTAGGGTTAGGTTTAGGATAGTGTAAATATTAGGGTTAGGTTTAGGGTTAGGGTTAGAGTTTAGGGTTAGGGTTAGGGTGAGGGTTAGGGTTAGGGTTAGGGTTAAGATAAGGGTAAGGGTTAGGTTTAGGGTTAGGGTTAGGGTTAGTGTTAGGTTTAGAGTTAGGGTTAGGGTAAGGGCAAGGGTTAGGTTTAGGGTTAAGGTTAGGGTTAGAATTAGGGTTAGCGTTAGGGTTAAGTTTAGTGTTAGGGTTAGGATTAGGGTTAGGTTTATGGTAAGGGTTAGGGTTAGAGTTAGAGTAAGGGTTAGGATTAGGGTTAGGGTTAGGGTTAGATTTAGGTTTAGGGTTAGGGTTAGGGGTTAGGCTTAGGGTTAGGGTTAGGGTAAGGGTTAGGGTTCGGTTTAGTTTAAGGGTTAGGGTTAGGGTTAGGGTAAGGGTAAGGGTTAGGGTTAGGGTAAGAGTTAGTGTTAGGTTTAAGGTTAGGGTTAGGCTTAGGGTAAGGGTAATGGTTAGGGTTAGTATTAGGGTTAGGGTTAGGGTAATGGTTAGGGTTAGGTTCAGGGTTAGGTTTAGGGTTTGGGAAGGGTAAGGGTAAGAGAAAAGGTTAGGGTTAGGTTTAGGGTTGGGGTTAAGGTTAGGTTTCGGGTTAGGGTACGTTTAAGGATTAGGGTTAGGGTTAGGTTAGGGTTATGTTTAGGGTTTGGGTTAGGGTTAGGATTAGGGTTAGGTTTAGGGTTAGGGTTAGGGTTCTGGTAGGGTAAGGTTATGTGTTAGGGTTAGCGTTAGGGTTAGGGTTAGGGTAAGTGTTAGGGTTAGGGTTAGGGTTACCGTTAGGTTTAGGGTAAGGGTAAGTGTTAGGGTTAAAGTTAGGGTCAGGGTTATGGTTAGGGTTAGGGTAAGGGTAAGGGTTAGGGTTAAGTTTAGGGTTAGGGTAAGGGTAAGTGTTAGGTTTAGGGTTAGGCTTAGGGTAAGGATAAATGTTAGAGTTAAGGTTATTGTTAGGGTAAGGGTTAAGGTTAGGGTGAGGATAAGGGTAAGGATAAGGGTTAAGATTAGGGTTAGTGTGAGGGTAAGGATTAGTGTTAGGGTTAGGGTAATGGTGAGGGTTAGGTTTAGGTTTAGGTTTAGAGTTGGGTTAAGGTTAGGGTTAGGGTTAGGGTAAGGGATAGGGTTAGGTTAGGGTTAGGTTTAGGGTTAAGGTTAGGGTTAAGGTTATGTTTTGGGTTAGGATTAGGGTTATGGTTAGGGTAAGGGTTAGGGATAGGGTTAGGATTAGGATAAGGCTTAGTGTTAGGGTAAGGTAAGGGTTAGGGTTAGGGTTAGGGTTAGGGTTAAGGTTGAGGATAGGGTTAGGTTTAAGGGTAGGTTTAGGGTTAGGATTAGCGTTAGGGTTAGGGTAAGGGTTAGGGTTAGGGTTAGGGTTAGGGTTAGGCTTAGTGTTAGAGTAAGGGTAAGGGTTAGGGTTAGGGTTAGGGTTAGGGTTAAGTTTGAGGTTAGTGTTAAGGTTAGGGTTAGGGTAAGTGTTAGGGTAAGTTTTAGGGTTAGGTTTAGAGTTAGGGTTAGGTTTAGGGTAAGGGTAAGGGTTAGGGTTAGTGTTAGGGTTAGGGTTAGGTTTAGGTTTAAGGTTAGGGTTAGGGTTAGGGTTAGGGTAAGTGTTAGGTTTAGGTTAGGGTAAGGGTTAGAGTTAGGGTTAGGTTTAGGGTTAGGTTTATATTTAGGGTTAGGATTAAGATTAGGGTAAGGGTAAGGGTTAGGTTTAGTGGTAGGGTTAGGTTTAGGGTTAGGGTAAGGGTAAGGGTTAGGGTTAGGGTTAGGGTTTGGGTATGGGTTAGGGTTAGGGTTAGGGTTAGTTTAGGGTTTAGGGTAAGGGTAAGTGTTAGTGTTAGGGTTAGGTTTAGGTTAAGGGTAAGGATTAGGGATTGATTTAGGGTTAGGTTTAGAGGTTAAGGTTAGGGTTAGGGTTAGGATGAGGGTTAGGTTTAGTGTTAGGTTTAGGGTAAGGGGAAGGTTTAGGTTTAGGGTTAGGGTTAGGGTTAGTGTTAAGTTTAGGGTTAGGGTTATGGTAAGGGCAAGGGTTAAGGTTCGGGTTAGTGTTAAGTTTAGGGTTAGGGTTAGGGTTAGGGTTAAGGTTAGGGTTAGGGTTAGGGTTAGGGTAAGGGTTAGGGTTAGGGTAGCTGTTAGGGTTAGGGTTAGGGTTAGGGTTAGTGTTAGGGTTAGGGTTAGGGTTAGGGGTTAATCTTAGGGTTAGGGTTAGGGTAAGGGTTAGGGGTAGGATTTGGGTTAGTTTACATGTTAGGGTTAGGGTTAGCGTAAGTGTAAGTGTTAGGGTTATGGTAAGAGTTAGGGTAGGTTTAGGGTTAGGGTTAGGGTTAGGGTAAGGGTAAGGTTTAGCATTAGGATTAGGGTTAGCGTTACTGTAATGGTTAGGGTTACAATTAGGGTTAGGTTTAGGGTTAGGGATAGGGTAATGGTAAGGGTTAGCGTTAGGGTTAGTGTTAGGTGTATGTTTGGGGTTAAGGTTAGGTTTACGGTTAGGGTACATTTAAGGATTAGTGTTAGGGTTAGGGTTAGGGTTATGCTTAGGGTTAGGGTTAGGGTTAGGGTTAGGGTTAGGTTTAAGGTTATGGTTAGCGTTAGGGTTAGGGTTAGGGTTAGGGTAAGTGTTAGGGTTAGGTTAGGGTTACGGTTAGGGTTAGGGTAAGGGTAAGGGTTAGGGTTAAAGATATGGTCAGGGTTAGGGTTTGGGTTAGGGTTAGGGTAAGGGTTAGGGTTAGGGTTAGGGTTAGGGTAAGGGTAAGGGTTAGGTTTAGGGTTAGGGTTATGTTTGGGGTTAGGGTTAGGGTAAGGATAAATGTTAGAGTTAACGTAAGGGTGAGGGTAAGGGTAAGGTTTAGGGTTAAGATTAGGGTTAGGGTTAGGGTAATGGTTAGGGTTAGGGTTATGGTTAGGGTAAGGGTTAGGGATAGGGTTAGGGTTAGGTTTAGGGTTTGGGTTAAGGTAATGGTTAGGGTTAGGGTAAGGGTAAGTGTTAGGTTAGGGTTAGGGTTAAGGTTAGGGTTAGGTTTAGGTTTACGGTTAGGATTAGGGTTATGGTTAGGGTAAGGGTTACGGTTAGGGTTATGGTTATGGTTAAGGTTAGGGTTAGGGTTAGGGTAAGGGAAAGGGTAAGGGTTAGGTTTAGGTTTAGGCTTAGGTAAGTGTTAGAGTTAATGTTAGGGTTAGGGTTAGGGTAAGGTTAAGGGTTAGGGTTAAGGTTAGGGTTAGGGTTAGGGTTAGGGTTAGGGGTAGGGTAAGGGTTAGGTTTAGGGTTAGGTTTAGGTTTAGGGTTAGTCTAAGTGTAAGGGTTAGGTTTAGGGTTAGAGTTAGGTTTAGGGTTAGGGTTAGGGTTAGAGTTAGGGTAAGGCTTAGGGTTAGGGTTAGGGTTAGGGTAAGGTTATGTGTTAGGGTTAGGTTAGGGTTAGGGTAAGGTTTAGGGTAAGTGTTAGGGTTAGGGTTAGGGTTACGTTTAGGGTTATGGTAAGGGTAAGGGTTAGGGTTAAAGTTAGGATCAGGTTTAGGGTTAGGGTTAGGGTTAGGTTTAGTGTTAGGGTTAGGCTTAGTGTTAGGGTTAGGGTAAGGATAAATGTTAGAGTTAAGGTTAGAGTTAGGGTTAGGGTTAAGGTTAGGGTGAGGGTAAGGGTAAGGTTTAGGGTTAAGATTAGGGTTAGGGTTAGGGTAAGGGTTAGGGTTAGGGTTAGGGTTAGGGTTTGGATAAGGGTTAGGTTTAGGGTTAGGTTTAGGGTTGGGTTAAGGTTAGGGTTAGGGTTAGGGTAAGGGTAAGGGTTAGGTTAGGGTTAGGGTTAATGTTAAGGTTAGGGTTAGGGTAAGGTTTAGGGTTAGGATTATGGTTATGGTTAGGGTAAAGGTTAGGGTTAGGGTTAGGTTTAGGCTTAGTGTTAGGGTAAGGATAAGGGTTAGGGTTAGGGTTAGGGTAAGGTTTGGGGTTAGGGGTTAAGTTTAGGGTTAGGGTTAGGGTAAGGGTGAGGGTTAGGATTAGGGTTATGGTTAGGGTTAGGTTTAGGGTAAGGGTAAGTGTTAGGGTTAGGTTTAGGGTAAGGGTAAGTGTTAAGGTTAAGGGTTAGGGTTAGGGTTAGGTTTTGGTTTAGGGTTAAGTTTAGAGTAAGGGAAAGTGTGAGGTTTAGGGTTAGTGAAAGGATTAGGTTTAGGGTTAAGGTTAGGTTTAGGAAAGGGATGGGTTTAGGGTTAGGGTTAGGGTTAGGGTTAGGGCAAGGATTAGTAGTAGGGTTAGGGTAAGGGTTAGGGTTAGGGTTAGGGTTAGGGTTAGTGTAAGGATTAGGTTTCGGTTTAGGTTTAGGGTTAGCATTAAGGTTAGGCTTAGGGTTAGGGTAAGGGTAAGGGTTAGGGTTAGGTTTAGAGTTAGGTTAAGTGTTATGTTTAAGGTTAGGGTTAGGGTTAGTGGTTAGAGTTAGGGTTAGGGTTAAGGTTAGTGTAAGGGTAAGGGTTAGGTTTAGGGTTAGGGTTAGAGTAAGGGTAAAGGTTAGGATAGGATTAGTGTAGGGTTAGGGATAGGGTTAGGGTAACGGTTAGGGTTATGATTAGGGTTAGGGTTATGGTTAGGGTTAGGGTAAGGGTTAGGTTTCGGGTGAGGGTTAGGGTTAAGTTTAGAGTTAGGGTTAGGGTAAGGTAAGGGTTATGGTTAGGTTTAGGCTCAGGGTTATGGTTAGGGTAAGGGTTAGGGTTAGGGTTATAGTTAGGGTAAGGATTAAGGTTAGGTTTAGGGTTAGGGTAAGGGTTAGGGTTAGGGTTAGGGTTAGAATTAATGTTAGGGTTAGGGTTAGGGTAAGAATAAGGTTTAGGTTTAGGGTTAGGTTTAGGGTAAGGGTAAGGGTTAGGGTTAGGGTTGGGTTTAGGGTTAGGGTAAGAGTTAGAGTTAGGGTTAGTGTTAGGTTTAGGTTTAGGCTTAGGGTAAGGGTAAGGGTTAGGGTTAGGTTTAGGTTCAGGGTTAGTTTTAGGGTAAGGGTAGGGTTAGGGTTAGTGGTAGGTTTAGGGTTACGTTTAGGGTTAGGGTTAGGGTAAGGGTGAGGGTTAGTGTTAGGGTTAGGGGTCAGGGTTAGGGTTAGGGTTAGGTTTAGGATAAGGGTAAGGTTTAGCGTAAGAGTTAGGTTTGGGGTTAGGGTTAGGGTTAGGGTTAGGGTTAGTGTTGAGGTTAGGGTTAGGGTTAGGGTTAGGGTAAGGGTTAGGGTTAGGGTTAGGGTAAGGTTTCCGGTTAGATTTAGGGTTAGGGTTAGAGATAGGGTTAGGGTTAGGTTAAGGGTAAGGGTTAGGGTAAGGGTTACGGTTAGTGGTTAGGGTTAGGCTTAGGATTAGGGTAAATGTTAGGTTAGGGTTAGGGTTAGGGTAAGGCTTCCGGTTAGATTTATGGTTAGGGTTAGAGGTAGGGTTAGGGTTAGGTTAAGGGTAAGGGTTAGGGTAAGGGTTACGGTTAGTGGTTAGGGTTAGGTTTAGGATTAGGGTAAGGGTTAGGTTAGGGTTAGGGTTAGGGTTAGGGTTAGGTTTGGGGTTAAGGTTAGTGTTAGGGTAAGTTAAGGCTTAGGGTTAGGTTTAGGGTTAAGTTTAAGGTTAGGGTTAGGGGAAGGGGAAGGGTTAGGATTTGGGTTAGGGTTAGGGTTAAGGTTAGGGTTAGGGTTAGGGTAAGGGATAGGGTTAGGGTTAAAGGTAAGGCTTAGGGTTAGGGTTAGCGTTAGGGTTAGGTTTAAGGTTAGGTTTAGGGTGAGGGTAAGGGTCAGGGTTAGGGTTAGGTTTAGGGTAAATGTTAGGGTTAGGGTTAGGGTTAGGTTTAAGGTTAGGTTTAGGGAAAGGGTTAGGGTTAGGTTTAGGGTTAGGGTTAGGGTTAGGGCAAGGATTAGGGTTAGGGTTAGGGTTAGGTAAGGCTTACGGTTAGATTTAGGGGTAGGGTTAGAGGTAGGGTTAGGGTTAGGTTAAGGGTAAGGGTTAGGGTAAGGGATAGGGGTAGGGTTAGGGTTAGGTTTGGGGTTAAGGTTAGGGTTAGGGTAAGTGTAAGGGTTAGGGTTAGGGTTACGTTTAGGATAAGGGTAAGTTTTAGCGTTAGAGTTAGGTTTGGGGTTATCGTTAGGGTTAGGGTTAGAGTAAGGGTAAGGGTGAGGGTTAGGGTTAGGGTTAGTGTTAGCGTTAGGGTTTGGTTTAGGGTTAAGGTTAGGGTTAGGGAAAGGGTTAGGGTTAGGTTTAGGGTTAGGGTTAGGGTAATGATTAGGGTTATGGTTAGGGTTAGGTTTAAGGTTAGGGTTAGGGTAAGGGTTAGGTTTCGGGTGAGGGTTAGGGTTAAGTTTAGGGTTAGGGTTAGGGTAAGGTAAGGGTTATGGTTAGGTTTAGGCTCAGGGTTAGGGTTAGGGTAAGGGTTAGGGTTAGGGTTAGAGTTAGGGTAAGGATTAAGGTTAGGGTTAGGGTTAGGGTAAGGGTTAGGGTTAGGGTTAGGGTTAGAATTAATGATAGGGTTAGGGTTAGGGTAAGAAGAAGGTTTAGGTTTAGGGTTAGGTTTAGGGTAAGGGTAAGGGTTAGTGTTAGGGTTAGGGTTAGTGTTGAGGTTAGGGTTAGGGTTAGGGTTAGGTTTAGGCTAAGGGTTAGGGTTAGGGTTAGGGTAAGGGTTATGTTTAGATTTAGGGTTAGGGTTAGAGGTAGGGTTAGGGTTAGGTTAAGGGTAAGGTTTAGGGTTAGGGTAAGGCTTACGGTTAGATTTAGGGTTAGGGTTAGAGGTAGGGTTATGGTTAGGTTAAGGGTAAGGGTTAGGGTAAGGGTTAGGTTTAGTGGTTAGTGTTAAGGTTAGGATTAGGGTAAGGGTTAGGTTAGGGTTAGGGTTAGGGTTAGTGTTAGGTTTAGGTTTGGGGTTAAGGTTAGGGTTAGGGTAAGTGTAAGGGTTAGGGTTACGGTTAGGGTTAGGTTTAAGATTAGGGTTAGGGGAAGGGGAAGGGTTAGGATTTGGGTTAGGGTTAGGGTTAAGGTTAGGGTTAAGGTTAGGGTTAGGGATAGGGTTAGGGTTAAAGGTAAGGCTTAGGGATAGGGTTAGTGTTAGGGTTAGGTTTAAGGTTAGGGTTAGGGTACGGGTAAGGGCCAGGGTTAGGGTTAGGTTTAGGGTAAATGTTAGGGTTAGGGTTAGGGTTAGGGAGAGGGTAAGGATTAGGGTTAGGGTTAGGTTTAGTGTTAGGGTAAGGATTAGGGTTAGGTTTAGGGTTAGGGTAAGGGTGAGGGTTAGGTTTAGGGTTAGATTTAGGGTTAGGGTATGTGTAAGGGTTAGGGTTAGGGTTAGTGTTAGGTTTAAGGTAAGGGTTAGGGTTAGGGTTAGGGTAAGTGTTGGGGTAAGGGGTTAAGGTTAGGGTGAGGGTAAGGGTTAGGATTAGGGTTATGGTTAGGGTTAGAGTTAGGTTTAGGGTTAGGGTAAGGGTAAGGGTTAGGGTTCGGTTTATGGTAAGGGTAAGGGTTAGGATTAGGGGTTAGAGTTAGGGTTAGGTTTAGGTTTAGGGTTAAGTTTAGAGTAAGGGTAAGGGTGAGGTTTAGGGTTATGGTTAGGGTTAGGTTTAGGGTTAAGGTTAGGTTTAGGGAAATGGTTAGGGTTAGGTTTAGGGTTAGGGTTAGGTTTAGGGAAAGGATTAGGTTTAGGGTTAGGGTAAGGGTTAGGGTTAGGGTTAGGGTTAGGGTTAACATTAAGTTTAGGTTTAGGGTTAGGGTAAGGGTAAGGGTTAGGTTTAGGGTTAGGGTTAGGGTTAGGGTAAGGATTAGGTTTCGGTTTAGGGTTAGGGTTAGCATTAAGGTTAGACTGAGGGTTAGGGTAAGGGTAAGGGTTAGATTTAGGGTTAGGGTTAGGGTTAGGGTAAGTGTTATGTTTAAGGTTAGGGTTAGGGTTAGGGGTTAGAGGTAGGGTTAGGGTTAGGGTTAGTGTAAGGGTAAGGGTAAGGTTTAGGGTTAGGGTTAGGTTTAGAGTAAGGGTAAAGGTTAGGATAGGGTGAGTGTAGGATTAGGGATAGGGTTAGGGTTAGGGTAAGGGTTAGGGTTATGGTTAGGGTTAGGGTTAAGGTTAGGGTTAGGGTAAGGGTTAGGTTTCGGGTGAGGGTTAGGGTTAGGTTTAGGGTTAGGGTTAGGTTAAGGGTAAGGGTTAGGGTAAGGGTTACGGTTAGTGGTTAGGTTTAGGTTTAGGATTAGGTTAAGGATTAGGTTAGGGTTAGGGTTAGGGTAAGGCTTCCGGTTAGATTTAGGGTTAGGGTTAGCGGTAGGGTTAGGGTTAGGTTAAGGGTAAGGGTTAGGGTAAGGGTTACGGTTAGTGGTTAGGGTTAGGGTTAGGTTTAGGGTAAGGGTTAGGTTAGGGTTAGGGTTAGGGTTAGGGTTAGGTTTGGGGTTAAGGTTAGTGTTAGGGTAAGTTAAGGGTTAGGGTTAGGGTTAGGGTTAAGTTTAAGGTTAGGGTTAGGGGAAGGTGAAGGGTTAGGATTTGGGTTAGGGTTAGGGTTAAGGTTAGGGTTAGGGTTAGGGTTAGGGATAGGGTTAGGGTTAAAGGTAAGGCTTAGGGTTAGGGTTAGCGTTAGGGTTAGGTTTAAGTTTAGGTTTAGGGTGAGGGTAAGGGTCAGGGTTAGGGTTAGGTTTAGGGTAAATGTTAGGGTTAGGGTTAGGGTTATGGTTAGGGTTAAGGTTAGGTTTAGGGAAAGGGTTAGGGTTATCTTTAGGGTTAGGGTTAGGGTTAGGGCAAGGATTAGGGTTAGGGTTAGGGTAAGGGTTAGGGTTAGGGTTAGTGTTAGCATTAAGTTTAGGTTTAGGGTTAGGGTAAGTGTAAGGGTTAGGTTTAGGGTTAGGGTTAGGGTTAGGGTAAGGATTAGGTTTCGGTTTAGGGTTAGGGTTAGCATTAAGGTTAGGCTGAGGGTTAGCGTAAGGGTAAGGGTTAGATTTAGGGTTAGGGTTAGGGTTAGGGTAAGTGTTATGTTTAAGGTTAGGGTTAGGGTTAGGGGTTAGAGGTAGGGTTAGGGTTAGTGTTAGTGTAAGGGTAAGGGTTAGGTTTAGGGTTAGGGTTAGGTTTAGAGTAAGGGTAAAGGTTAGGATAGGGTTAGTGTAGGGATAGGGATAGGGTTAGGGTTAGGGTAAGGGTTAGGTTTATGGTTAGGGTTATGGTTAAGGTTAGGGTTAGGGTAAGGGTTAGGTTTCGGGTGAGGGTTAGGGTTAGGTTTAGGGTTAGGGTTAGGGTTAGGGTAAGGGTTAAGGTTAGGGTTAGGGTTAGGGTTAGGGGACAGGGTTAGGGTTAGGGTTAGGTTTAGGATAAGGGTAAGGTTTAGCGTTAGAGTTAGGTTTGGGGTTAGGGTTAGGGTTAGGGTTAGGGTTAGGGTTAGGGTTAGGGTTAGGGGTAGGTTAAGGGTTAGGGTTAGGGCAAGGGTAAGGGTTAGGGTTAGGTTTAGGTTTGGTGTTAGGGTTAGGGTTAGGGGTAGGGCAAGGGTTAGGGTTAGGGTTAGGGGTAGGGCAAGGGTTAGGGTTAGGTTTAGGGTTAGGCTGAGCATTAGGGTTAGGGTTAGGGTTAGGTGTTAGTGTTAGGGTTAGGGTAAGGGTTAGGGTTAGGGTTAGGGTTAGGGTTAGTGTAAGGGTTAGGGTTAGGGTTAGGGTTAGGAGTAGGGTTATGGTGAGCGTTAGTGTTAGGGTTACGGTTAGGGGTTAGGGTTAGTGTTAGGGTTAGTGTAAGGGTTAGGGTTAGGGTTAGGGTTAGGGTTAGGGTTATGGTTAGCGGTTAGTGTTAGGCTTAATGTTAGGGTTAGGGCAACGGTTAGGGTTAGGGTTAGTGTAAGGTTAAGTGTTAGGTTTAGGGTTAGGGTTAGGGTTAGGTAATGGTTAGTGTTATAGTTAGGGTTAGGGTTAGGGTTAGGGTAACAGTTAGGGTTATGGTTAGGGTTAGTGTTAAGGTTAGGGTTAGGGTAATGGTTAGGTTTTCGGTGAGGGTTAGGGTTAAGTTTAGGGTTAGGTTTAGGGTAAGTTAAGGGTTATGGTTAGGTTTAGGCTCAGGGTTAGGGTTAGGGTAAGGGTTAGGGTTAGGGTAAGAGTTAGGGTAAGGAATAAGGTTAGGGCTAGGGTTAGGGTAAGGGTTAGGGTTAGGGTTAGGGTTAGAATTAATGTTAGGGTTAGGGTTAGGGTAAGAATAAGGTTTAGGTTTAGGGTTAGGTTTAGGGTAAGGGTAAGGGTTAGGGTTAGGGTTAGGTTTCGGTTTAGGGTAAGAGTTAGGGTTAGGGTTAGGGTGAGGTTTAGGTTTAGGCTTAGGGCAAGGGTAAGGGTTAGGATTAGGTTTAGGTTCAGGGTTAGGTTTAGGGTAAGGGTAGGGTTAGGGTTGGTGGTAGGTTTAGGGTTAAGTTTATGGTTAGGGTTAGGGTAAGGGTGAGGGTTAGGGTTAGGGTTAGGGGTCAGGGTTAGGGTTAGGGTTAGGTTTAGGATAAGGGTAAGGTTTAGCGTTAGAGTTAGGTTTCGGGTTAGGGTTAGGGTTAGGGTTGTGGTTAGGGTTAATGTTGAGGTTAGGGTTAGGGTTAGGGTTAGGCTAAGGGTTAGGGTTAGGGTTAGGGTAAGGCTTACGGTTAGATTTAGGGTTAGGGTTAGAGGTAGGGTTAGGGTTAGGTTAAGGGTAAGGGTTAGGGTAAGGGAAAGGGTTAGGGTTAGGGTTAGGTTTGGGGTTAAGGTTAGGGTTAGGGTAAGTGTAAGGGTTAGGGTTAGGGTTACGTTTAGGATAAGGGTAAGGTTTAGCCTTAGAGTTAGATTTGGTGTTAGCGTTAGGGTTAGGGTTAGGGTTAGGGTTAGTGTTGAGGTTAGGGTTAGGGTTAGGGTTAGGCTAAGGGTTAGGGTTAGGGTTAGGGTAAGGCTTACGGTTAGATTTAGGGTTAGGGTTTGAGGTAGGGTTAGGGTTATGTTAAGGGTTAGGGTTAGGGTAAGGGTTAGGGTTAGTGGTTAGGGTTAGGGTTAGGATTAGGGTAAGGCTTAGGTTAGGGTAGTGTTAGGGTTAGGTTTAGGTTTGGGGTTAAGTTTAGGGTTAGGGTAAGTGTAAGGGTTAAGGTTACGGTTAGGGTTAGGTTTAAGGTTAGGGTTAGGGGAAGGGGAAGGGTTAGGATTTGGGTTAGGGTTAGGGATAAGGTTAGGGTTAGGTTTAGGGTTAGGGATAGGGTTAGGGTTAAAGGTAAGGCTTAGGGTTAGGTTTAGTGTTAGGGTTAGGTTTAAGGTTAGGGTTAGGGTAAGGGTAAGGGTCAGGGTTAGGGTTAGGTTTAGGGTAAATGTTAGGGTTAGGGTTAGGGTTAGGGAGCGGGTAAGGGTTAGGGTTAGGGTTAGGTTTAGGGTTAGGGTAAGGATTAGGGTTAGGTTTAGGGTTAGGGTAAGGGTGAGGGTTAGGGTTAGGGTTAGATTTAGGGTTAGGGTAAGTGTAAGGGTTAGGGTTAGGGTTAGTGTTAGGTTTAAGGTAAGGGTCAGGGTTAGGGTTATGGTTAGGGTAAGAGTTGGGGTTAGGTTTAGCGTAAGGGTTCTGTTTAGGGTTAGGGTTAAGGTAAGGCTAAGCGTTCGAGTTTGGGTTAGGGTTAGGGAAAGGGTTAGGGTTAGGATTAGGGTTAGGGTGAGCGTTAGGGTTAGGGTTACAGTTAGGGGTTAGGGTTAGTGTTAGGGTTATGGTAAGGGTTAGGGTTAGGGTTAGGGTTAGGGTTAAGGTTAGGGTAAGTCTAAGGGTTAGAGTTAGGGTAAGGATAAGAGTTAGGGTTAGGGTTAGGTTTAGGGTAAGGCTAAGGGTTAGAGTTAGGGTTAGGTTTAGGGTTAGCGTTAGGGGTTGGGGTAGCGTTAGGGTTAGGGTAACAGAAAGGGTTAGGTTTAGGGTTAAGTTTAGGATAAGGGTAAGGGTTAGGGTTAGGGTTAGGGTTAAGGTTAGCGTTAGTGTTAGGGTTAGGGGTAGGGTTAGGGTAAGGGTAAGGGTTAGGTTTAGGATTAGGGGTAGGGTGAAGGTTAGGCTTAGGGTTAGGGTTAGGCTAAGGGTTAGGGTTAGGTTTAGTGTAAGGGTTAGGTTTAGGGTTAGGGTTAGGTTTAGAGTTAGGGTTAGGGTTAGGGTAAGGGTAAGGTTTAGGGTTAGGGTTAGTGTTAGGGTAATGGTTAGGGTTAGGGGTTAGGGTTAGGTTAGGGTTAGGGTAAGGCTTAGGGTTAGGGTTAGGGTAAGGGTTAGTGTTAGGGTTAGGGTTAGGGTAAAAGTTAGGGTTAGGGTTAGGTTTAGGTTTAGGGTTAGGGTTAGGGTTAGGGTTAGCGTAATGTTTAGGGTTAGGGTTAGGTTTAGGGTTAGGGTTAGGGTAAGGGTATGGGTTAGGTTTAGGATTAGGTTCAGGTTTAGGGTTAGGGTAAGGGTTAGGGTTAGGGTTAGAATTAGGGGTTAGGGTTAGGGTTAGGGTTAGGGTTTGGGTAAGGGTTAGGGTTAAGGTTAGGGTTAAGTTTAGGGTTAGGGTTAGGGTTAGGGTAATGGTTAGGGTTAGGGTTAGGGTTAGGATTAGGATTAGGGTTAGGGTTAGGGCAAGGGTTAGGGCTAGGGTTAGGGTGAGGGGTAGCATTAAGGTTAGGGTTAGGATTAGGGTAAGAGTAAGGGTTAGGGTTAGGGTTACTGTTAGGTTTAGGGTCAGGGTAAGAGTTAGGGTTAGGGGTTAGGGTTAGGGTTAGGGTGAGGGTAAGGGTTAGGGTTAGGGTTAGGGTTAGGATTGGCGGTTAGAGTTAGGCTTAGGGATAGGGTTAGGGTAAGAGTTAGGGTTAGGGTTAGGATAAGCATAAGTGTTAGGGTTAGGGTTAGGATAGGGTTAGGTAAGGGTTAGTGTTAGGGTTAGGCTTAGGTGTAGTGTTAGGTTTTGGGTTAGGGTTAGGATTAGCGGTTAGGGTTAGGCTTAGGGTTAGAGTTAGGGTAAGGGTTAGGGTTAGGGTTAGGGTAAGGTTAAGTGTTAGGTTTAGGGTTAGGGTTAGGGTTAGGATAAGTGTTAGTGTTAGAGTTAGGGTTAGGGTTAGGGTTAGGGTTAGGTTTAGGGTTAGGTTTAGGGTTAGGGTAAGTGTTAATGTTAGGGATAGGATAAGGGGAAGGGATAGGGTTAGGGCTTAGGGTTGGTGTTAGGGTTATGGTTAGGTTTAGGGTTAGGGTTAGAGTAAGGGTAAGGGTGAGGGTTAGGGTTAGGGTTAGGGTTAGGTTTAGGGTTAAGGTTAGGGTTAGGGAAATTTTAGGGTTAGGGTTAGGGTGAGGGTTCGGGGAAGAATTAGGGTTAGGGTTAGAGTAAGGGTTAGGGTTAGGGTTAGGTTTAAGGTTAGGGTTAGGGGAAGGGGAAAGGTTAGGATTTGGGTTAGGGTTAGGGTTAAGGTTAAGGTTAGGGTTAGGTTTAGGGATAGGGTTAGGCTTAAAGGTAAGGCTTAGGGTTAGGGTTAGTGTTAGGGTTAGGTTTAAGGTTAGGGTTAGGGTAAGGGTAAGGGTCAGGGTTAGGTTTAGGTTTAGGGTAAATGTTAGGGTTAGGGTTAGGGTTAGGGAGAGGGTAAGGATTAGGCTTAGGGTTAGGTTTAGGGTTAGAGTAAGGATTAGGGTTAGGTTTAGTGATAGTTTAAGGGTTAGGGTTACGGTTAGGGTTAGATTTAGGGTTAGGGTAAGTGTAAGGGTTAGGGTTAGGGTTAGTGTTAGGTTTAATGGAAGGGTTAGGGTTAGGGTTAGGGTAAGGGTTGGGGTAAGGGGTTAAGGATATGGTGAGGGTAAGGGTTAGGATTAGGGTTATGGTTAGGGTTAGAGTTAGGGTTAGAGTTAGGGTAAGGGTAAGGGTTAGGGTTAGGTTTAGGGTAAGGGTAAGGGTTAGGGTTAGGGGTTAGAGTTAGGGTTAGGTTTAGGTTTAGGGTTAAGTTTAGAGTAAGGGTAAGGGTGAGGTTTATGGTTAGGGTTAGGGTTAGGTTTAGGGTTAAGTTTAGGTTTAGGGAAAGGGTTAGGGTTAGGTTTAGGGTTAGGGTTAGGGTTAGGGCAAGGATTAGGGTTAGGGTTAGGGTTAGGGTAAGGGTTAGGGTTAGGGTTAGGGTTAGGGTTAGGGTTAGCATTAAGTTTAGGTTTAGGGTTAG
Source organism: Megascapheus bottae (assembly GCA_024803745.1). Classification (NCBI taxonomy): domain Eukaryota; kingdom Metazoa; phylum Chordata; class Mammalia; order Rodentia; family Geomyidae; genus Megascapheus; species Megascapheus bottae. The sequence goes on along the minus strand of JANJXV010000067.1, from coordinate 3,897,019 downwards.
GGTAAGGGTAAGGGTTAGGTTTAGGGTTAGGGTTAGGGTTAGGGTAAGGATTAGGTTTCGGTTTAGGGTTAGGGTTAGCATTAAGGTTAGGCTGAGGGTTAGGGTAAGGGTAAGGGTTAGATTTAGGGTTAGGGTTAGGGTTAGGGTAAGTGTTATGTTTAAGGTTAGGGTTAGGGTTAGGGGTAGAGGTAGGGTTAGGGTTAGGGTTAGTGTAAGGGTAAGGGTTAGGGTTAGGGTTAGGGTTAGAGTAAGGGTAAAGGTTAGGATAGGGTTAGTGTAGGGTTAGGGATAGGGTTAGGGTTAGGGTAAGGGTTAGGGTTATGGTTGGGGTTAGGGTTAAGGTTAGGGTTAGGGTAAGGGTTAGGTTTCGGGTGAGGGTTAGGGTTAGGTTTAGGGTTAGGGTTAGGGTAAGGGTAAGAGTTATGGTTAGGTTTAGGCTCAGGTTTAGGGTTAGGGTAAGGGTTAGGGTTAGGGTTAGGGTTAGAATTAATATTAGGGTTAGGGTTAGGGTAAGAATAAGGTTTAGGTTTAGGGTTAGGTTTAGGGTAAGGGTAAGGGTTAGGGTTAGGGCTAGGTTTAGGGTTAGGGTAAGGGTAAGGGTGAGGGTTAGGTTTAGGTTCAGGGTTAGTTTTAGGGTAAGGGTAGGGTTAGGGTTAGTGGTAGGTTTAGGGTTACGTTTAGGGTTAGGGCTAGGGTAAGTGTGAGGGTTAGGGTTAGGGTTAGGGGTAAGGGTTAAGGTTAGGGTTAGGTTTAGGGTAAGGGTAAGGTTTAGCGTTAGAGTTAGGTTTCGGGTTAGGGTTAGTGTTGAGGTTAGGGTTAGGGTTAGGGTTAGGCTAAGGGTTAGGGTTAGGGTTAGGTAAGGCTTACGGTTAGATTTAGGGTTTGGGTTAGAGGTAGGGTTAGGGTTAGGTTAAGGGTAAGGGTTAGGGTAAGGGATAGGGGTAGGGTTAGGGTTAGGTTTGGGGTTAAGGTTAGGGTTAGGGTAAGTGTAAGGGTTAGGGTTAGGGTTACGTTTAGTATAAGGGTAAGTTTTAGCGTTAGAGTTAGGTTTGGGGTTATCGTTAGGGTTAGGGTTAGAGTAAGGGTAAGGGTGAGAGTTAGGGTTAGGGTTAGTGTTAGCGTTAGGGTTAGGTTTAGGGTTAAGGTTAGGGTTAGGGAAAGGGTTAGGGTTAGGTTTAGGGTTAGGGTTAGGGTAATGATTAGGGTTATGGTTAGGGTTAGGTGTAAGGTTAGGGTTAGGGTAAGGGTTAGGTTTCAGGTGAGGGTTAGGGTTAAGTTTAGGGTTAGGGTTAGGGTAAGGTAAGGGTTATGGTTAGGTTTAGGCTCAGGGTTAGGGTTAGGGTAAGGGTTAGGGTTAGGGTTAGAGTTAGGGTAAGGATTAAGGTTAGGGTTAGGGTTAGGGTAAGGGTTAGGGTTAGGGTTAGGGTTAGAATTAATGTTAGGGTTAGGGTTAGGGTAAGAAGAAGGTTTAGGTTTAGGGTTAGGTTTAGGGTAAGGGTAAGGGTTAGTGTTAGGGTTAGGGTTAGTGTTGAGGTTAGGGTTAGGGTTAGGTTTAGGCTAAGCGTTAGGGTTAGGGTTAGGGTAAGGCTTACGGTTAGATTTAGGGTTAGGTTTAGAGGTAGGGTTAGGGTTAGGTTAAGGGTAAGGGTTAGGGTAAGGGTTAGGTTTAGTGGTTAGTGTTAGGGTTAGGATTAGGGTAAGGGTTAGGTTAGGGTTAGGGTTAGGGTTAGGGTTAGGGTTATGTTTGGGGTTAAGGTTAGGGTTAGGATAAGTGTAAGGGTTAGGGTTACGGTTAGGGTTAGGTTTAAGGTTAGGGTTAGGGGAAGGGGAAGGGTTAGGATTTGGGTTAGGGTTAGGGTTAAGGTTAGGGTTAGGGTTAGGGTTAGGGATAGGTTTAGGGTTAAAGGTAAGGCTTAGGGTTAGGGTTAGCGTTAGGGTTAGGTTTAAGGTTAGGGTTAGGGTAAGGGTAAGGGTCAGGGTTAGGGTTAGGTTTAGGGTAAATGTTAGGGTTAGGGTTAGGGTTAGGCAGAGGGTAAGGATTAGGGTTAGGGTTAGGTTTAGTGTTAGGGTAAGGATTAGGGTTAGGTTTAGGGTTAGGGTAAGGGTGAGGGTTAGGGTTAGGGTTAGATTTATTGTTAGGGTATGAGTAAGGGTTAGGGTTAGGGTTAGTGTTAGGTTTAAGGTAAGGGTTAGGGTTAGGGTTAGGGTAAGGGTTGGGGTAAGGGGTTAAGGTTAGGGTGAGGGTAAGGGTTAGGATTAGGGTTATGTTTAGGGTTAGAGTTAGGGTTAGGGTTAGGGTAAGGGTAAGGGTTAGGGTTCGGTTTATGGTAAGGGTAAGGGTTAGGGTTAGGGGTTAGAGTTAGGGTTAGGTTTAGGTTTAGGGTTAAGTTTAGAGTAAGGGTAAGGGTGAGGTTTAGGGTTAGGGTTAGGGTTAGGTTTAGGGTTAAGGTTAGGTTTAGGCAAATGGTTAGGGTTAGGTTTAGGGTTAGGGTTAGGGTTAGGGCAAGGATTAGGGTTAGGGTTAGGGTAAGGGTTAGGGTTAGGGTTATGGTTAGGGTTAGCATTAAGTTTAGGTTTAGGGTTAGGGTAAGGGTAATGGTTAGGTTTAGGGTTAGGGTTAGGGTTAGGGTAAGGATTAGGTTTCGGTTTAGGGTTAGGGTTAGCATTAAGGTTAGGCTGAGGGTTAGGGTAAGGGTAAGGGTTAGATTTAGGGTTAGGGTTAGGGTTAGGGTAAGTGTTATGTTTAAGGTTAGGGTTAGGGTTAGGGGTTAGAGGTAGGGTTAGGGTTAGTGTTAGTGTAAGGGTAAGGGTTAGGTTTAGGGTTAGGGTTAGGTTTAGAGTAAGGGTAAAGGTTAGGATAGGGTTAGTGTAGGGTTAGGAATAGGGTTAGGGTTAGAGTAAGGGTTAGGTTTATGGTTAGGGTTAGGGTTAAGGTTAGGGTTAGGGTAAGGGTTAGGTTTCGGGTGAGGGTTAGGGTTAGGTTTAGGGTTAGGGTTAGGGTAAGGGTTAAGGTTAGGGTTAGGGTTAGGGTTAGGGGACAGGGTTAGGGTTAGGGTTAGGTTTAGGATAAGGGTAAGGTTCAGCGTTAGAGTTAGGTTTGGGGTTAGGGTTAGGGTTAGGGTTAGGGTTAGGGTTAGTGTTGAGGTTAGGGTTAGGGTTAGGGTTAGGGTAAGGGTTAGGGTTAGGGTTAGGGTAAGGCTTACGGTTAGATTTAGGGTTAGGGTTAGAGGTAGGGTTAGGGTTAGGTTAATGGTAAGGGTTAGGGTAAGGGTTAGGTTAGGGTTAGGGTTAGGGTTAGGGTTAGGTTTGGGGTTAAGTTTAGTGTTAGGGTAAGTTAAGGGTTAGGGTTAGGGTTAGGGTTAGGTTTAAGGTTAGGGTTAGGGGAAGGGGAAGGGTTAGGATTTGGGTTAGGGTTAGGGTTAAGGTTAGGGTTAGGGTTAGGGTTAGGGATAGGGTTAGGGTTAAAGGTAAGGCTTAGGGTTAGGGTTAGTGTTAGGGTTAGGTTTAAGGTTAGGGTTAGGGTAAGGTTAAGGGTCAGGGTTAGGGTTAGGTTCAGGGTAAATGTTAGGGTTAGGGTTAGGGTTAGGGTTAGGTAGAGGGTAAGGATTAGGGTTAGGGTTAGGATAAGTGTAAGGGTTAGCGTTAGGGTTAGGTTTAGGGTAAGGGTAAGGTTCAGGGTTAGGGTTAGGGTTAGGTTTGGGGTTAGGGTTAGGGTAAGAGTAAGGGTTAGGATTAGGGTTAGGGGTTAGGGTTAGGGTCAGGGTTAGTTTTAGGGTTAGGGTAAGGGAAAGGTTTAGGGTTAGGGTTCGGGTTATGGGTAGGTTAAGGGTTAGGGTTATGGCAAGGGTAAGGGGTAGGGTTAGGTTTAGGTTTGGTGTTAGGGTTAGGGTTAGGGGTAGGGCAAGGGTTAGGGTTAGGGTTAGGGGTAGGGCAAGGGTTAGGGTTAGGTTTAGGGTTAGGCTGAGCGTTAGGGTTAGGGTTAGGTGTTAGGTTTAGTGTTAGGGTAAGGGTTAGGGTTAGGGTTAGGGTTAGGGTTAGAGTTAGGGTTAGGATTAGGGTTATGGTGAGCGTTAGTGTTAGGGTTACGGTTAGGGGTTAGGGTTATTGTTAGGGTTAGTGTAAGGATTAGGGTTAGGGTTAGGGTTAGGTTTAGGGTTATGGTTAGCGGTTAGGTTTAGGCTTAGTGTTAGGGTTAGGGTAAGGGTTAGGGTTAGGGTTAGGGTAAGGTTAAGTGTTAGGTTTAGGGTTAGGGTTAGGGTTAGGATAATGGTTAGTGTTATAGTTAGGGTTAGGGTTAGGGTTAGGGTAACAGTTAGGGTTATGGTTAGGGTTAGGGTTAAGGTTAGGGTTAGGGTAAGGGTTAGGTTTTGGGTGAGGGTTAGGGTTAAGTTTAGGGTTAGGGTTAGGGTAAGGTAAGGGTTATGGTTAGGTTTAGGCTCAGGGTTAGGGTTAGGGTAAGGGTTAGGGTTAGGGTAAGAGTTAGGGTAAGGATTAAGGTTAGGGCTAGGGTAAGGGTTAGGGTTAGGGTTAGGGTTAGAATTAATATTAGGGTTAGGGTTAGGGTAAGAATAAGGTTTAGGTTTAGGGTTAGGTTTAGGGTAAGGGTAAGGGTTAGGGTTAGGGTTAGGTTTCGGGTTAGGGTAAGAGTTAGGGTTAGGGTTAGGGTGAGGTTTAGGTTTAGGTTTAGGGCAAGGATAAGGGTTAGGGTTAGGTTTAGGTTCAGGGTTAGGTTTAGGGTAAGGGTAGGGTTAGGGTTGGTGGTAGGTTTAGGGTTAAGTTTATGGTTAGGGTTAGGGTAAGGGTGAGGGTTAGGGTTAGGGTTAGGGTTAGGGTTAGGGTTAGGGTTAATGTTGAGGTTAGGGTTAGGGTTAGGGTTAGGCTAAGGGTTAGGGTTAGGGTTAGGGTAAGGCTTACGGTTAGATTTAGGGTTAGGGTTAGAGGTAGGGTTAGGGTTAGGTTAAGGGTAAGGGTTAGGGTAAGGGATAGGGTTAGGGTTAGGGTTAGGTTTGGGGTTAAGGTTAGGGTTAGGGTAAGTGTAAGGGTTAGGGTTACGTTTAGGATAAGGGTAAGGTTTAGCGTTACAGTTAGATTTGGTGTTAGCGATAGGGTTAGGGTTAGGGATAGGGTTAGTGTTGAGGTTAGGGTTAGGGTTAGGGTTAGGCTAAGTGTTAGGGTTAGGGTTAGGGTAAGGCTTACGGTTAGATTTAGGGTTAGGGTTAGAGGTAGAGTTAGGGTTAGGTTAAGAGTAAGGTTAGGGTAAGGGTTAGGGTTAGTGGTTAGGGTTAGGGTTAGGATTAGGGTAAGGGTTAGGTTAGGGTTAGTGTTAGGGTTAGGGTTAGGTTTGGGGTTAAGTTTAGGGTTAGGGTAAGTGTAAGGGTTAAGGTTACGGTTAGGGTTAGGTTTAAGGTTAGGGTTAGGGGAAGGGGAAGGGTTAGGATTTGGGTTAGGGTTAGGGTTAAGGTTAGGGTTAGGGTTAGGGTTAGGGATAGGGTTAGGGTTAAAGGTAAGGCTTAGGGTTAGGGTTAGTGTTAGGGTTAGGTTTAAGGTTAGGGTTAGGGTAAGGGTAAGGGTCAGGGTTAGGGTTAGGTTTAGGGTAAATGTTAGGGTTAGGGTTAGGGTTAGGGAGAGGGTAAGGGTTAGGGTTAGGGTTAGGTTTAGGGTTAGGGTAAGGATTAGGGTTAGGTTTAGCGTTAGGGTAAGGGTGAGGGTTAGGGTTAGGGTTAGATTAAGGGTTAGGGTAAGTGTAAGGGTTAGGGTTAGGGTTAGTGTTAGGTTTAAGGTAAGGGTCAGGGTTAGGGTTAGGGTTAGGGTAAGGGTTGGGGTAAGGGGTTAAGGTTAGGGTGAGGGTAAGGGTTAGGATTAGGGTTATGGTTAGGGTTAGAGTTAGGGTTAGGGTTAGGGTAAGGGTAAAGTTTAGGATAGGGTTAGTGTAGGGTTAGGGATAGGGTTAGGGTTAGGGTAAGGGTTAGGGTTATGGTTAGGGTTAGGGTTAAGGTTAGGGTTAGGGTAAGGGTTAGGTTTCGGGTGAGGGTTAGGGTTAGGTTTAGGGTTAGGGTTAGGGTAAGGGTAAGAGTTATGGTTAGGTTTAGGCTCAGGGTTAGGGTTAGGCTAACGGTTAGGGTTAGGGTTAGGGTTAGGGTTAGGGGTCAGGGTTAGGGTTAGGGTTAGGTTTAGGATAAGGGTAAGGTTTAGCGTTAGAGTTAGGTTTGGGGTTAGGGTTAGTGTTAGGGTTAGGGTTAGTGTTGAGGTTAGGGTTAGGGTTAGGGTTAGGGTAAGGGTTAGGGTTAGGGTTAGGGTAAGGCTTCCGGTTAGATTTAGGGTTAGGGTTAGAGGTAGGGTTAGGGTTAGGTTAAGGGTAAGGGTTAGGGTAAGGGTGACAGTTAGTGGTTAGGGTTAGGGTTAGGATTAGGGTAAGTGTTAGGTTAGGGTTAGGGTTAGGGTAAGGCTTCCGGTTAGATTCATGGTTAGGGTTAGAGGTAGGGTTAGGGTTAGGTTAAGGGTAAGGGTTAGGGTAAGGGTTTCGGTTATTGGATAGGGTTAGGGTTAGGATTAGGGTAAGGGTTAGGTTAGGGTTAGGGTTAGGTTTAGGGTTAGGTTTGGGGTTAAGGTTAGTGTTAGGGTAAGTTAAGGCTTAGGTTTAGGTTTAGGGTTAAGTTTAAGGTTAGGGTTAGGGGAAGGGGAAGGGTTAGGATTTGGGTTAGGGTTAGGGTTAAGGTTAGGGTTAGGGTTAGGGTTAGGGATAGGGTTAGGGTTAAAGGTAAGGCTTAGGGTTAGGGTTAGCGTTAGGGTTAGGTTTAAGGTTAGGTTTAGGGTGAGGGTAAGGGTCAGGGTTAGGGTTAGGTTTAGGGTAAATGTTAGGGTTAGGGTTAGGGTTAGGGGTAGGGTTAAGGTTAGGTTTAGGGAAAGGGTTAGGGTTAGGTTTAGGGTTAGGGTTAGAGTTAGGGCAAGGATTAGGGTTAGGGTTAGGGTAAGGGTTAGGGTTAGGGTTAGGGTTAGCATTAAGTTTAGGTTTAGGGTTAGGCTAAGTGTAAGGGTTAGGTTTAGGGTTAGGGTTAGGGTTAGGGTAAGGATTAGGTTTCGGTTTAGGGTTAGGGTTAGCATTAAGGTTAGGCTGAGGGTTAGGGTAAGGGTAAGGGTTAGATTTAGGGTTAGGGTTAGGGTTAGGGTAAGTGTTATGTTTAAGGTTAGGGTTAGGGTTAGGGGTTAGAGGTAGGGTTAGGGTTAGTGTTAGTGTAAGGGTAAGGGTTAGGTTTAGGGTTAGGGTTAGGTTTAGAGTAAGGGTAAAGGTTAGGATAGGGTTAGTGTAGGGTTAGGGATAGGGTTAGGGTTAGGGTAAGGGTTAGGTTTATGGTTAGGGTTAGGGTTAAGGTTAGGGTTAGGGTAAGGGTTAGGTTTCGGGTGAGGGTTAGGGTTAGGTTTAGGGTTAGGGTTAGGGTTAGGGTAAGGGTTAAGGTTAGGGTTAGTGTCAGGGTTAGGGGACAGGGTTAGGGTTAGGGTTAGGTTTAGGATAAGGGTAAGGTTTAGCGTTAGAGTTAGGTTTGGGGTTAGGGTTAGGGTTAGGGTTAGGGTTAGTGTTGAGGTTAGGGTTAGGGTTAGGGTTAGGGTTATGGAAAGGGTTAGGGTTAGGGTTAGGGTAAGGCTTACGGTTAGATTTAGGGTTAGGGTTAGAGGTAGGGTTAGGGTTAAGTTAAGGGTAAGGGTTAGGGTAAGGGTTACGGTTAGTGGTTAGGGTTAGGGTTAGGATTAGGGTAAGGGTAAGGGTTAGGTTAGGGTTAGGGTTAGGGTTAGGGTTAGGGTTAGGTTTGGGGTTAAGGTTAGTGTTAGGGTAAGTTAAGGGTTAGGGTTAGGGTTAGGGTTAGGTTTAAGGTTAGGGTTAGGGGAAGGGGAAGGGTTAGGATTTGGGTTAGGGTTAGGGTTAAGGTTAGGGTTAGGGTTAGGGTTAGGGATAGCTTAGGGTTAAAGGTAAGGCTTAGGGTTAGGGTTAGTGTTAGGGTTAGGTTTAAGGTTAGGGTTAGGGTAAGGTTAAGGGTCAGGGTTAGGGTTAGGTTTAGGGTAAATGTTAGGGTTAGGGTTAGGGTTAGGGAGAGGGTAAGGATTAGGGTTAGGGTTAGGATAAGTGTAAGGGTTAGCGTTAGGGTTAGGTTTAGGGTAAGGGTAAGGTTCAGGGTTAGGGTTAGGGTTAGGTTTGGGGTTAGGGTTAGGGTAGGAGTAAGGGTTAGGATTAGGGTTAGGGGTTAGGGTTAGGGTAGGGTTAGTTTTAGGGTTAGGGTAAGGGAAAGGTTTATGGTTAGGGTTCGGGTTATGGGTAGGTTAAGGGTTAGGGTTAGGGCAAGGGTAAGGGTTAGGGTTAGGTTTAGGTTTGGTGTTAGGGTTAGGGTTAGGGGTAGGGCAAGTGTTAGGGTTAGGGTTAGGGGTAGGGCAAGGGTTAGGGTTAGGTTTAGGGTTAGGCTGAGCGTTAGGGTTAGGGTTAGGGTTAGGTGTTAGTGTTAGTGTTAGGGTAAGGGTTAGGGTTAGGGTTAGGGTTAGGGTTAGGGTTAGAGTTAGGGTTAGGATTAGGGTTATTGGTGAGCGTTAGTGTTAGGGTTACGGTTAGGGGTTAGGGTTAGTGTTAGGGTTAGTGTAAGGGTTAGTTTTAGGGTTAGGGTTAGGGTTAGGGTTATGGTTAGCGGTTAGGTTTAGGCTTAGTGTTAGGGTTAGGGTAAGGGTTAGGGTTAGGGTTAGGGTAAGGTTAAGTGTTAGGTTTAGGGTTAGGTTTAGGGTTAGGATAATGGTTAGTGTTATAGTTAGGGTTAGGGTTAGGGTTAGGGTAACAGTTAGGGTTATGGTTAGGGTTAGGGTTAAGGTTAGGGTTAGGGTAAGGGTTAGGTTTTGGGTGAGGGTTAAGGTTAAGTTTAGGGTTAGGGTTAGGGTAAGGTAAGGGTTATGGTTAGGTTTAGGCTCAGGGTTAGGGTTAGGGTAAGGGTTAGGGTTAGGGTAAGTGTTAGGGTAAGGATTAATGTTAGGGCTAGGGTTAGGGTAAGGGTTAGGGTTAGGGTTAGGGTTAGAATTAATATTAGGGTTAGGGTTAGGGTAAGAATAAGGTTTAGGTTTAGGGTTAGGTTTAGGGTAAGGGTAAGGGTTAGGGTTAGGGTTAGGTTTCGGGTTAGGGTAAGAGTTAGGGTTAGGGTTAGGGTGAGGTTTAGGTTTAGGTTTAGGGCAAGGATAAGGGTTAGGGTTAGGTTTAGGTTCAGGGTTAGGTTTAGGGTAAGGGTAGGGTTAGGGTTGGTGGTAGGTTTAGGGTTAAGTTTATGGTTAGGGTTAGGGTAAGGGTGAGGGTTAGGGTTAGGTTTAGGGTTAGGGGTCAGGGTTAGGGTTAGGGTTAGGTTTAGGATAAGGGTAAGGTTTAGCGTTAGAGTTAGGTTTCGGGTTAGGGTTAAGGTTAGGGTTAGGGTTAGGGTTAATGTTGAGGTTAGGGTTAGGGTTAGGGTTAGGGTAAGGCTTACGGTTAGATTTAGGGTTAGGGTTAGAGGTAGGGTTAGGGTTAGGTTAAGGGTAAGGGTTAGGGTAAGGGATAGGGTTAGGGTTAGGGTTAGGTTTGGGGTTAAGGTTAGGGTTAGGGTAAGTGTAAGGGTTAGGGTTACGTTTAGGATAAGGGTAAGGTTTAGCGTTAGAGTTAGATTTGGTGTTAGAGTTAGGGTTAGGGTTAGGGTTAGTGTTGAGGTTAGGGTTAGGGTTATGGTTAGGCTAAGTGTTAGGGTTAGGGTTAGGGTAAGGCTTACGGTTAGATTTAGGGTTAGGGTTAGAGGTAGAGTTAGGGTTAGGTTAAGAGTAAGGTTAGGGTAAGGGTTAGGGTTAGTGGTTAGGGTTAGGGTTAGGATTAGGGTAAGGGTTAGGTTAGGGTTAGTGTTAGGGTTAGGGTTAGGTTTGGGGTTAAGGTTAGGGTTAGGGTAAGTGTAAGGGTTAAGGTTACGGTTAGGGTTAGGTTTAAGGTTAGGGTTAGGGGAAGGGGAAGGGTTAGGATTTGGGTTAGGGTTAGGGTTAAGGTTAGGGTTAGGGTTAGGGTTAGGGATAGGGTTAGGGTTAAAGGTAAGGCTTAGGGTTAGGGTTAGTGTTAGGGTTAGGTTTAAGGTTAGGGTTAGGGTAAGGGTAAGGGTCCGGGTTAGGGTTAGGTTTAGGGTAAATGTTATGGTTAGGGAGAGGGTAAGGGTTAGGGTTAGGGTTAGGTTTAGGGTTAGGGTAAGGATTAGGGTTAGGTTTAGCGTTAGGGTAAGGGTGAGGGTTAGGGTTAGGGTTAGATTTAGGGTTAGGGTAAGTATAAGGGTTAGGGTTAGGGTTAGTGTTAGGTTTAAGGTAAGGGTCAGGGTTAGGGTTAGGGTTAGGGTAAGGGTTGGGGTAAGGGGTTAAGGTTAGGGTGAGGGTAAGGGTTAGGATTAGGGTTATGGTTAGGGTTAGAGTTAGGGTTAGGGTTAGGGTAAGGGTAAGGGTTAGGGTTAGGTTTATGATAAGGGTAAGGGTTAGGGTTAGGGGTTAGAGTTAAGGTTAGGTTTAGGTTTAGGGTTAAGTTTAGAGTAAGGGTAAGGGTGAGGGTTAGGGTTAGGGTTAGGGTTAGGGTTAGGGTTAGGTTTAGGGTTAAGGTTAGGTTTAGGGAAATGGTTAGGGTTAGGTTTAGGGTTAGGGTTAGGGTTAGGGCAAGGATTAGGGTTAGGGTTAGGGTAAGGGTTATGGTTAGGGTTAGGGTTAGCAATAAGTTTAGGTTTAGGGTTAGGGTAAGTGTAAGGGTTAGGTTTAGGGTTAGGGTTAGGGTTAGGGTAAGTATTAGGTTTCGGTTTAGGGTTAGGGTTAGTATTAAGGTTAGTCTGAGGGTTAGGGTAAGGGTAAGGGTTAGATTTACGGTTAGGGTTAGGGTAAGTGTTATGTTTAAGGGTAGGGTTAGGGTTAGGGGTTAGAGTTAGGGTTAGGGTTAGGGTTAGTGTAAGGGTAAGGGTTAGGGTTAGGGTTAGGGTTAGGATTAGAGTAAGGGTAAAGGTTAGGATAGGGTTAGTGTAGGGTTAGGGATACGGTTAGGGTTAGGGTAAGGGTTAGGTTTATGGTTGGGGTTAGGGTTAAGGTGAGGGTTAGGGTAAGGGTTAGGTTTCGGGTGAGGGTTAGGGTTAGGTTTAGGGTTAGGGTTAGGGTAAGGGTAAGAGTTATGGTTAGGTTTAGGCTCAGGTTTAGGGTTAGGGTAAGGGTTAGCGTTAGGGTTAGGGTTAGGGTTAGGGGTCAGGGTTAGGGTTAGGGTTAGGTTTAGGATAAGGGTAAGGTTTAACGTTAGAGTTAGGTTTGGGGTTAGGGTTAGTGTTAGGGTTAGGGTTAGTGTTGAGGTTAGGGTTAGGGTAAGGTTTAGGGTAAGGGTTAGGGTTAGGGTTAGGGTAAGGCTTCCGGTTAGATTTAGGGTTAGGGTTACAGGTAGGGTTAGGGTTAGGTTAAGGGTAAGGGTTAGGGTAAGGGTTAGGGTTAGGGTTAGTGGTTAGGATTAGGGTTAGGATTAGGGTAAGGGTTAGGTTAGGGTTAGGGTTAGGGTTAGGGTTTGGGTTAGGTTTAGGGTTAGGTTTGGGGTTAAGGTTAGTGTTAGAGTAAGTTAAGGGTTAGGGTTAGGGTTAGCGTTAGGTTTAAGGTTAGGGTTAGGGTAAGGGGAAGGTTTAGGATTTGGGTTAGGGTTAGGGTTAAGGTTAGGGTTAGGGTTAGGGTTAGGGATAGGGTTAGGGTTAAAGGTAAGGCTTAGGGTTAGGGTTAGTGTTAGTGTTAGGTTTAAGGTTAGGGTTAGGGTAAGGATAAGGGTCAGGGTTAGGGTTAGGTTTAGGGTAAATGTTAGGGTTAGGGTTAGGGTTAGGGTTAGGTAGAGGGTAAGGATTAGGGTTAGGGTTAGTGTAAGTGTAAGGGTTAGCGTTAGGATTAGGTTTAGGGTAAGGGTAAGGTTCAGGGTTAGGGTTAGGGTTAGGTTTGGGGTTAGGGTTAGGGTAAGAGTAAGGGTTAGGATTAGGGTTAGGGGTTAGGGTTAGGGTTAGGGTTAGTTTTAGGGTTAGGGTAAGGGGAAGGTTTAGGGTTAGGGTTCGGGTTAGGGGTAGGTTAAGGGTTAGGGTTAGGGCAAGGGTAAGGGTTAGGGTTAGTTTTAGGGTTGGGGTTAGGGTTAGGGTTAGGGGTAGGGTAAGGGTTAGGGTTAGGGTTAGGGTTAGGGTTAGGGTGAGCGTTAGGGTTAGCGTTAGGGTTAGGTGTTAGGGTTAGGGTTAGGGTAAGGATTAGGGTTAGGTTTAGGGTAAGGGTTATGGTTAGGGTTAGTGTTAAGGTAAGGCTAAGCGTTAGAGTTTGGGTTAGGGTTAGGGTAAGGGTTAGGGTTAGGATTAGGGTTAGGGTGAGCGTTAGGGTTAGGGTTACAGTTAGGGGTTAGGGTCAGGGTAAGAGTTAGGGTTAGGGGTTAGATTTAGGTTTAGGGTTAGGGTAAGTGTTATGTTTAAGGGTAGGGTTAGGGTTAGGGGTTAGAGTTAGGGTTAGGGTTAGGGTTAGTGTAAGGGTAAGGGTTAGGGTTAGGGTTAGGGTTAGGATTAGAGTAAGGGTAAAGGTTAGGATAGGGTTAGTGTAGGGTTAGGGATATGGTTAGGGTTAGGGTAAGGGTTAGGTTTATGGTTGGGGTTAGGGTTAAGGTTAGGGTTAGGGTAAGGGTTAGGTTTCGGGTGAGGGTTAGGGTTAGGTTTAGGGTTAGGGTTAGGGTAAGGGTAAGAGTTATGGTTAGGTTTAGGCTCAGGTTTAGGGTTAGGGTAAGGGTTAGCGTTAGGGTTAGGGTTAGGGTTAGGGGTCAGGGTTAGGGTTAGGGTTAGGTTTAGGATAAGGGTAAGGTTTAACGTTAGAGTTAGGTTTGGGGTTAGGGTTAGTGTTAGGGTTAGGGTTAGTGTTGAGGTTAGGGTTAGGATAAGGTTTAGGGTAAGGGTTAGGGTTAGGGTTAGGGTAAGGCTTCCGGTTAGATTTAGGGTTAGGGTTACAGGTAGGGTTAGGGTTAGGTTAAGGGTAAGGGTTAGGGTAAGGGTTAGGGTTAGGGTTAGTGGTTAGGATTAGGGTTAGGATTAGGGTAAGGGTTAGGTTAGGGTTAGGGTTAGGGTTAGGGTTAGGGTTAGGTTTAGGGTTAGGTTTGGGTTAAGGTTAGTGTTAGAGTAAGTTAAGGGTTAGGGTTAGGGTTAGCGTTAGGTTTAAGGTTAGGGTTAGGGTAAGGGGAAGGTTTAGGATTTGGGTTAGGGTTAGGGTTAAGGTTAGGGTTAGGGTTATGGTTAGGGATAGGGTTAGGGTTAAAGGTAAGGCTTAGGGTTAGGGTTAGTGTTAGTGTAAGGGTTAGCGTTAGGATTAGGTTTAGGGTAAGGGTAAGGTTCAGGGTTAGGGTTAGGGTTAGGTTTGGGGTTAGGGTTAGGGTAAGAGTAAGGGTTAGGATTAGGGTTAGGGGTTAGGGTTAGGGTTAGGGTTAGTTTTAGGGTTAGGGTAAGGGGAAGGTTTAGGGTTAGGGTTCGGGTTAGGGGTAGGTTAAGGTTAGGGTTAGGGCAAGGGTAAGGGTTAGGGTTAGGTTTAGGGTTGGGGTTAGGGTTAGGGTTAGGGGTAGGGTAAGGGTTAGGGTTAGGGTTAGGGTTAGGGTTAGGGTGAGCGTTAGGGTTAGCGTTAGGGTTAGGTGTTAGGGTTAGGGTTAGGGTAAGGATTAGGGTTAGGTTTAGGGTAAGGGTTATTGTTAGGGTTAGGGTTAAGGTAAGGCTAAGCGTTAGAGTTTGGGTTAGGGTTAGGGTAAGGGTTAGGGTTAGGATTAGGGTTAGGGTGAGCGTTAGGGTTAGGGTTACAGTTAGGGGTTAGGGTTAGTGTTAGGGTTATGGTAAGGGTTAGGGTTAGGTTTAGGGTTAAGGTTAGGGTAAGTCTAAGGGTTAGAGTTAGGGTATTGATAAGGGTTAGGGTTAGGGTTAGGTTTAGGGTAAGGCTAAGGGTTAGAGTTAGGGTTAGGTTTAGGGTTAGCGTTAGGGGTTGGGGTAGCGTTAGGGTTAGGGTAAGAGAAAGGTTTAGGTTTAGGGTTAAGTTTAGGATAAGGGTAAGGGTTAGGGTTAGGGTTAGGGTTAAGGTTAGCGTTAGTGTTAGGGTTAGGGGTAGGGTTAGGGTAAGGGTAAGGGTTAGGTTTAGGATTAGGGGTAGTGTGAAGGTTAGGCTTAGGGTTAGGGTTAGGCTAAGGGTTAGGGTTAGGTTTAGTGTAAGGGTTAGGTTTAGGGTTAGGGTTAGGTTTAGAGGTAGGGTTAGGGTTAGGGTAAGGGTAAGGTTTAGGGTTAGGGTTAGTGTTAGGGTAATGGTTAGGGTTAGGGGTTAGGGTTAGGTTAGGGTTAGGGTAAGGCTTAGGGTTAGGGTTAGGGTAAGGGTTAGTGTTAGGGTTAGGGTTAGGGTAAAAGTTAGGGTTAGGGTTAGGTTTAGGTTTAGGGTTAGGGTTAGGGTTAGGGTAATGGTTAGGGTTAGGGTTAGGTTTAGGGTTAGGGTTAGGGTTAGGTTTAGGTTTAGGGTTAGGGTTAGGGTAAGGGTATGGGTTAGGTTTAGGTTTAGGTTCAGGTTTAGGGTTAGGGTAATGGTTAGGGTTAGGGTTAGGGTTAGGATTAGGATTAGGGTTAGGGTTAGGGTAAGGGTTAGGGCTAGGGTTAGGGTGAGGGGTAGCATTAAGGTTAGGGTTAGGATTAGGGTAAGAGTAAGGGTTAGGGTTAGGGTTACTGTTAGGTTTAGGGTCAGGGTAAGAGTTAGGGTTAGGGGTTAGGGTTAGGGTTAGGGTGAGGGTAAAGGTTAGGTTTAGGGTTAGGGTTAGGATTGGCGGTTAGAGTTAGGCTTAGAGATAGTGTTAGGGTAAGAGTTAGGGTTAGGGTTAGGATAAGGATAAGTGTTAGGGTTAGGGTTAGGATAGGGTTAGGTAAGGGTTAGGGTTAGGGTTAGGTTTAGGTGTAGGGTTAGGTTTTGGGTTAGGGTTAGGATTAGCGGTTAGGGTTAGGCTTAGGGTTAGAGTTAGGGTAAGGGTTAGGGTTAGGGTAAGTTTAAGTGTTAGGTTTAGGGTTAGGGTTAGGGTTAGGATAAGGGTTAGTGTTAGAGTTAGGGTTAGGGTTAGGGTTAGGTTTAGGGTTAGGTTTAGGGTTAGGGTAAGTGTTAATGTTAGGGATAATATAAGGGTAAGTGTTAGGGTTCGGACTTAGGGTTGGTGTTAGGGTTATGGTTAGGTTTAGGGTTAGGGTTAGAGTAAGGGTAAGGGTGAGGGTTAGGGTTAGGGTTAGGGTTAGGTTTAGGGTTAAGGTTAGGGTTAGGGAAATTTTAGAGTTAGGGTTAGGGTGAGGGTTCGGGTAAGAATTAGGGTTAGGGTTAGAGTAAGGTTTAGGGTTAGGGTTAGGTTTAAGGTTAGGGTTAGGGGAAGGGGAAAGGTTAGGATTTGGGTTAGGGTTAGGGTTAAGGTTAAGGTTAGGGTTAGGGTTAGGGATAGGGTTAGGGTTAAAGGTAAGGCTTAGGGTTAGGGTTAGTGTTAGTGTTAGGTTTAAGGTTAGGGTTAGGGTAAGGGTAAGGGTCAGGGTTAGGTTTAGGTTTAGGGTAAATGTTAGGGTTAGGGTTAGGGTTAGGGAGAGGGTAAGGATTAGGCTTAGGGTTAGGTTTAGGGTTTGGGTAAGGATTAGGGTTAGGTTTAGGGATAGTTTAAGTGTTAGGGTTACGGTTAGGGTTAGATTTAGGGTTAGGGTAAGTGTAAGGGTTAGGGTTAGGGTTAGTGTTAGGTTTAAGGTAAGGGTTAGGGTTAGGGTTAGGGTTAGGGTAAGGGTTGGGGTAAGGGGTTAAGGTTAGGGTGAGGGTAAGGGTTAGGATTAGGGTTATGGTTAGGGTTAGAGTTAGGGTTAGGGTTAGGGTAAGGGTAAGGGTTAGGGTTAGGTTTAGGGTAAGGGTAAGGGTTAGGGTTAGGGGTTAGAGTTAGGGTTAGGTTTAGGTTTAGCGTTAAGTTTACAGTAAGGGTAAGGGTGAGGTTTAGGGTTAGGGTTAGGTTTAGGGTTAAGGTTAGGTTTAGGGAAAGGGTTAGTGTTAGGTTTAGGGTTAGGGTTAGGGTTAGGGCAAGGATTAGGGTTAGGGTTAGGGTAAGGGTTAGGGTTAGGGTTAGGGTTAGCATTAAGTTTGGGTTTAGGGTTAGGGTAAGGGTAAGGGTTAGGTTTAGGGTTAGGGTTAGGGTTAGGGTAAGGATTAGGTTTCGGTTTAGGGTTAGGGTTAGCATTAAGGTTAGGCTGAGGGTTAGGGTAAGGGTAAGGGTTAGATTTAGGGTTAGTGTTAGGGTTAGGGTAAGTGTTATTTTTAAGGTTAGGGTTAGGGTTAGGGGTTAGAGGTAGGGTTAGGGTTAGGGTTAGTGTAAGGTTAAGGGTTAGGGTTAGGGTTAGGGTTAGGGTTAGAGTAAGGGTAAAGGTTAGGATAGGGTTAGTGTAGGGTTAGGGATAGGGTTAGGGTTAGGGTAAGGGTTAGGGTTATGGTTAGGCTTAGGGTTAAGGTTAGGGTTAGGGTAAGGGTTAGGTTTCGGGTGAGGGTTAGGGTTAGGTTTAGGGTTAGGGTTAGGGTAAGGGTAAGAGTTATGGTTAGGTTTAGGCTCAGGGTTAGGGTTAGGGTAAGGGTTAGGGTTAGGGTTAGGGTACAGGGTTAGGGTTAGGGTTAGGTTTAGGATAAGGGTAAGGTTTAGCGTTAGAGTTAGGTTTGGGGTTAGGGTTAGGGTTAGGGTTAGGGTTAGTGTTGAGGTTAGGGTTAGGGTTAGGATTAGGTTAAGGGTTAGGGTTAGGGTTAGGGTAAGGCTTACGGTTAGATTTAGGGTTAGGGTTAGAGGTAGGGTTAGCGTTACGTTAAGGGTAAGGGTTAGGGTAAGGATTACGGTTAGTGGTTAGGGTTAGGGTTAGGATTAGGGTAAGGGTTAGGTTAGGGTTAGGGTTAGGGTTAGGGTTAGGGTTAGGTTTGGGGTTAAGGTTAGTGTTAGGGTAAGTTAAGGGTTAGGGTTAGGGTTAGGTTTAAGGTAAGGGTTAGGGGAAGGGGAAGGGTTAGGATTTGGGTTAGGGTTGGGTTAAGGTTAGGGTTAGGGTTAGGGATAGGGATAGGGTTAGGGTTAAAGGTAAGGCTTAGTGTTATGGTTAGTGTTAGTGTTACGTTTAAGGTTAGGGTTAGGGTAAGGGTAAGGGTCAGGGTTAGGATTAGATTTACGGTAAATGTTAGGGTTAGGGTTAGGGTTAGGGAGAGGGTAAGGATTAGGCTTAGGGTTAGGGTTAGGGTAAGTGTAAGGGTTAGCGTTAGGGTTAGGTTTAGGGTAAGGGTAAGGTTCAGGGTTAGGGTTAGGGTTAGGCTTGGGGTTAGGGTTAGGGTAAGAGTAAGGGTTAGGATTAGGGTTAGGGGTTAGGGTTAGGGTTAGGGTTAGTTTTAGGGTTAGGGTAAGGGGAAAGTTTAGGGTTAGGGTTCGGGTTAATAGTAGGTTAAGTGTTAGGGTTAGGGCAAGGGTAAGAGTTAGGGTTAGGTTTAGGGTTGGGGTTAGGGTTACGGTTAGGGGTAGAGTAAGGGTTAGGGTTAGGGATAGGGTTAGGGTAAGGGTTAGGGTTAGGGTTAGGGTTAGGGTGAGCGTTAGGGTTAGGGTTAGGGTTAGGTGTTAGGGTTAGGGTTAGGGTTAGGGTAAGGGTTAGGGTTAGGTTTAGGGTAAGGGTTACGGTTAGGGTTAGGGTTAAGGTAAGGCTAAGCGTTAGAGTTTGGGTTAGGGTTAGGGTAAGGGTTAGGTTAGGATTAGGGTTAGGGTGAGCGTTAGGGTTAGGGTTACGGTTAGGGGTTAGGGTTAGTGTTAGGGTTAGGGTAAGGGTTAGGGTTAGGGTTAGGGTTAAGGTTAGGGTAAGTCTAAGGGTTAGAGTTAGGGTAAGGATAAGGGTTAGGGTTAGGGTTAGGGTTAAGGTAAGGCTAAGGGTTAGAGTTATGGTTAGGTTTAGGGTTAGCGTTAGGCGTTGGGGTAGCCTTAGGGTTATGGTAAGAGTAAGGGTTATGTTTAGGGTTAAGGTTAGGATAAGGGTAAGGGTTAGGGTTAGTGTTAGGATTAGGGGTAGGATGAAGGTTAGGCTTACGGTTAGGGTTAGGCTAAGGGTTAGGGTTAGGTTTAGTGTAAGGGTTAGGTTTAGGGTTAGGGTTAGGGTAATGGTTAGGGTTAGGGGTTAGGGTTAGGGTTCGGGTTAGAGTTAGGGTTAGTGTTAGGTTAGGGGTAAGGGTTAGGGTTAGGGTTAGGGTTAGGGATATGATTAGTGTTAGGTTTAGGGTTAGGGTTAGGATTAGCGGTTAGTGTTAGGCTTAGGGTTAGGGTTAGGGTAAGGGCAAGGGTTAGAGTAAGGGTAAGGGTGAGGGTTAGGGTCAGGGTTAGGGTTAGGTTTAGGGTTTGGATTAGACTAAGGGTAAGGGCGTGGGTTAGGGTTAGGGTTAGGGTTAGGGAAAGTGTTAGGGTTAAGGTTAGGGTTAGGGTTTGGGTTAGGGTAAGGATTAGGCTTAGGGTTAGGGTATGGGTCAGGGTTAGGGTAAGCGTAATTGTTAGAGTTATGCTTAGGGTTAGGGTTAGGGGTGAGACTTAGGATTAGGGTTAGAGTTAGGATAAGGGTAAGGGTTAGGGTTATGGTTAGGGTTAGGATTAGGGAAAGGGTAAGGGTTAGGGTTAGGGCTAGGTTTAGGGTTCAGGAAAGGGTAAGGGTTAGGGTTAGGTTTAGGGTTATTGTTAGGGTTAGGGTTACGTTACGGTTATGGTAAGGATTAGGGTTAGGGTAAGGGTTAGGGTTAGTGTTAGGATTAAGGTAAGGTTAAGGGTTAGTGTTAGGGGTTAGGGTTAGGGTTATTGTTAGGTTTAGGGTTAAGGTTAGAGTAAGGGTAAGGTTGAGGTTTAGGGTTAGGGTTAGGTTTAGAGTTAAGGTTAGGTTTAGGGAAAGAGTTAGGTTAGGCTTAGGGTTAGGGTTAGGGTAAGGATTAGGGTTAGGGTTAGGTTAAGTTTTAGGGTTAGGTGTAGGGTTAGGGTTAGCATTAAGTTTAGGGTTAGGTTTAGGGTAAGAATAAGGGTTAGGTTTAGGGTTAGGGTTAGGGTTAGGGTTAGGGTAAGGGTTAGGGTTAGGGTTAGGGTTAGGTTTAGGGTTAGGGTTAGGGTAAGTGTATGGGTTAGGGTTAGGGTTAGGTTCAGGGTTAGGGTTAGGGTAATGATTAGGTTTAGGGTTAGTGTTAGGTTTAGGGGTAAGGTTAGGGTTAGGGTTAGGGTTAGGGTTAGGGTTAGGGTTAGACTTAGGTTAGGGTTAGGGTTAGGGTTAGGGTTAGGGTAAGGGAACGGTTTAGGGTTAGGTTTAGGGTTAGGTTTGGGGTTAGGGTTAGGGTAAGAGTAAGGGTTAGGTTTAGGGTTAGGGTTAGGTTAAGGGTTTGGGTTAGGGTTAGGGATAGGGTTAGGTTTGGGGTTAGGGTTATGGTAAGGGTAAGGTTTAGGGTTAGGTTTAGGTTTAGGGTTAGGGTTAGGGTT
>JANJXV010000067.1:3830000-3875000 GCA_024803745.1 Megascapheus bottae | reverse complement strand
GTTAGTGTTAGTGTTAGGTTTAAGGTTAGGGTTAGGGTAAGGATAAGGGTCAGGGTTAGGGTTAGGTTTAGGGTAAATGTTAGGGTTAGGGTTAGGGTTAGGGTTAGGGAGAGGGTAAGGATTACGGTTAGGGTTAGTGTAAGTGTAAGGGTTAGCGTTAGGATTAGGTTTAGGGTAAGGGTAAGGTTCAGGGTTAGGGTTAGGGTTAGGTTTGGGGTTAGGGTTAGGGTAAGAGTAAGGGTTAGGATTAGGGTTAGGGGTTAGGGTTAGGGTTAGGGTTAGTTTTAGGGTTAGGGTAAGGGGAAGGTTTAGGGTTAGGGTTCGGGTTAGGGGTAGGTTAAGGGTTAGGGTTAGGGCAAGGGTAAGGGTTAGGGTTAGGTTTAGGGTTGGGGTTAGGGTTAGGGTTAGGGGTAGGGTAAGGGTTAGGGTTAGGGTTAGGGTTAGGGTTAGGGTGAGCGTTAGGGTTAGCATTAGGGTTAGGTGTTAGGGTTAGGGTTAGGGTAAGGATTAGGGTTAGGTTTAGGGTAAGGGTTATGGTTAGGGTTAGGGTTAAGGTAAGGCTAAGCGTTAGAGTTTGGGTTAGGGTTAGGGTAAGGGTTAGGGTTAGGATTAGGGTTAGGGTGAGCGTTAGGGTTAGGGTTACAGTTAGGGGTTAGGGTTAGTGTTAGGGTTATGGTAAGGGTTAGGGTTAAGGTTAGGGTTAAGGTTAGGGTAAGTCTAAGGGTTAGAGTTAGGGTATTGATAAGGGTTAGGGTTAGGGTTAGGTTTAGGGTAAGGCTAAGGGTTAGAGTTAGGGTTAGGTTTAGGGTTAGCGTTAGGGGTTGGGGTAGCGTTAGGGTTAGGGTAAGAGAAAGGGTTAGGTTTAGGGTTAAGTTTAGGATAAGGGTAAGGGTTAGGGTTAGGGTTAGGGTTAAGGTTAGCGTTAGTGTTAGGGTTAGGGGTAGGGTTAGGGTAAGGGTAAGGGTTAGGTTTAGGATTAGGGGTAGGGTGAAGGTTAGGCTTAGGGTTAGGGTTAGGCTAAGGGTTAGGGTTAGGTTTAGTGTAAGGGTTAGGTTTAGGGTTAGGGTTAGGTTTAGAGGTAGGGTTAGGGTTAGGGTAAGGGTAAGGTTTAGGGTTAGGGTTAGTGTTAGGGTAATGGTTAGGGTTAGGGGTTAGGGTTAGGTTAGGGTTAGGGTAAGGCTTAGGGTTAGGGTTAGGGTAAGGGTTAGTGTTAGGGTTAGGGTTAGGGTAAAAGTTAGGGTTAGGGTTAGGTTTAGGTTTAGGGTTAGGGTTAGGGTTAGGGTAATGGTTAGGGTTAGGGTTAGGTTTAGGGTTAGGGTTAGGGTTAGGTTTAGGTTTAGGGTTAGGGTTAGGGTAAGGGTATGGGTTAGGTTTAGGTTTAGGTTCAGGTTTAGGGTTAGGGTAATGGTTAGGGTTAGGGTTAGGGTTAGGATTAGGATTAGGGTTAGGGTTAGGGTAAGGGTTAGGGCTAGGGTTAGGGTGAGGGGTAGCATTAAGGTTAGGGTTAGGATTAGGGTAAGAGTAAGGGTTAGGGTTAGGGTTACTGTTAGGTTTAGGGTCAGGGTAAGAGTTAGGGTTAGGGGTTAGGGTTAGGGTTAGGGTGAGGGTAAGGGTTAGGGTTAGGGTTAGGGTTAGGATTGGCGGTTAGAGTTAGGCTTAGAGATAGGGTTAGGGTAAGAGTTAGGGTTAGGGTTAGGATAAGGATAAGTGTTAGGGTTAGGGTTAGGATAGGGTTAGGTAAGGGTTAGGGTTAGGGTTAGGTTTAGGTGTAGGGTTAGGTTTTGGGTTAGGGTTAGGATTAGCGGTTAGGGTTAGGCTTAGGGTTAGAGTTAGGGTAAGGGTTAGGGTTAGGGTAAGTTTAAGTGTTAGGTTTAGGGTTAGGGTTAGGGTTAGGATAAGGGTTAGTGTTAGAGTTAGGGTTAGGGTTAGGGTTAGGGTTAGGGTTAATGTTGAGGTTAGGGTTAGGGTTAGGGTTAGGCTAAGGGTTAGGGTTAGGGTTAGGGTAAGGCTTACGGTTGGATTTAGTGTTAGGGTTAGAGGTAGGGTTAGGGTTAGGTTAAGGGTAAGGGTTAGGGTAAGGGATAGGGTTAGGGATAGGGTTAGGTTTGGGGTTAAGGTTAGGGTTAGGGTAAGTGTAAGGGTTAGGGTTACGTTTAGGAT
The DNA here is from genome assembly GCA_024803745.1 of Megascapheus bottae. Classification (NCBI taxonomy): domain Eukaryota; kingdom Metazoa; phylum Chordata; class Mammalia; order Rodentia; family Geomyidae; genus Megascapheus; species Megascapheus bottae. Next base: position 3,872,840 of record JANJXV010000067.1, on the reverse strand, counting down.
AAGGGTAAGGTTTAGCGTTAGAGTTAGATTTGGTGTTAGCGTTAGGGTTAGGGTTAGGGTTAGGGTTAGTGTTGAGGTTAGGGTTAGGGTTAGGGTTAGGCTAAGTGTTAGGGTTAGGGTTAGGGTAAGGCTTACGGTTAGATTTAGGGTTAGGGTTAGAGGTAGAGTTAGGGTTAGGTTAAGAGTAAGGTTAGGGTAAGGGTTAGGGTTAGTGGTTAGGGTTAGGGTTAGGATTAGGGTAAGGGTTAGGTTAGGGTTAGTGTTAGGGTTAGGGTTACGTTTAGGATAAGGGTAAGGTTTAGCGTTAGAGTTAGATTTGGTGTCAGCGTTAGGGTTAGGGTTAGGGTTAGGGTTAGTGTTGAGGTTAGGGTTAGGGTTAGGGTTAGGCTAAGTGTTAGGGTTAGGGTTAGGGTAAGGCTTACGGTTAGATTTAGGGTTAGGGTTAGAGGTAGAGTTAGGGTTAGGTTAAGAGTAAGGTTAGGGTAAGGGTTAGGGTTAGTGGTTAGGGTTAGGGTTAGGATTAGGGTAAGGGTTAGGTTAGGGTTAGTGTTAGGGTTAGGGTTAGGTTTGGGGTTAAGGTTAGGGTTAGGGTAAGTGTAAGGGTTAAGGTTACGGTTAGGGTTAGGTTTAAGGTTAGGGTTAGGGGAAGGGGAAGGGTTAGGATTTGGGTTAGGGTTAGGGTTAAGGTTAGGGTTAGGGTTAGGGTTAGGGATAGGGTTATGGTTAAAGGTAAGGCTTAGGGTTAGGGTTAGTGTTAGGGTTAGGTTTAAGGTTAGGGTTAGGGTAAGGGTAAGGGTCAGGGTTAGGGTTAGGTTTAGGGTAAATGTTAGGGTTAGGGAGAGGGTAAGGGTTAGGGTTAGGGTTAGGTTTAGGGTTAGGGTAAGGATTAGGGTTAGGTTTAGCGTTAGGGTAAGGGTGAGGGTTAGGGTTAGGGTTAGATTTAGGGTTAGGGTAAGTGTAAGGGTTAGGGTTAGGGTTAGTGTTAGGTTTAAGGTAAGGGTCAGGGTTAGGGTTAGGGTTAGGGTAAGGGTTGGGGTAAGGGGTTAAGGTTAGGGTGAGGGTAAGGGTTAGGATTAGGGTTATGGTTAGGGTTAGAGTTAGGGTTAGGGTTAGGGTAAGGGTAAGGGTTAGGGTTAGGTTTATGATAAGGGTAAGGGTTAGGGTTAGGGGTTAGAGTTAGGGTTAGGTTTAGGTTTAGGGTTAAGTTTAGAGTAAGGGTAAGGGTGAGGTTTAGGGTTAGTGTTAGGGTTAGGTTTAGGGTTAAGGTTAGGTTTAGGGAAATGGTTAGGGTTAGGTTTAGGGTTAGGGTTAGGGTTAGGGCAAGGATTAGGGTTAGGGTTAGGGTAAGGGTTAGTGTTAGGGTTAGGGTTAGGGTTAGCAATAAGTTTAGGTTTAGGGTTAGGGTAAGTGTAAGGGTTAGGTTTAGGGTTAGGGTTAGGGTTAGGGTAAGTATTAGGTTTCGGTTTAGGGTTAGGGTTAGTATTAAGGTTAGTCTGAGGGTTAGGGTAAGGGTAAGGGTTAGATTTCGGTTTAGGGTTAGGGTAAGTGTTATGTTTAAGGGTAGGGTTAGGGTTAGGGGTTAGAGTTAGGGTTAGGGTTAGGGTTAGTGTAAGGGTAAGGGTTAGGGTTAGGGTTAGGGTTAGGATTAGAGTAAGGGTAAAGGTTAGGATAGGGTTAGTGTAGGGTTAGGGATACGGTTAGGGTTAGGGTAAGGGTTAGGTTTATGGTTGGGGTTAGGGTTAAGGTTAGGGTTAGGGTAAGGGTTAGGTTTCGGGTGAGGGTTAGGGTTAGGTTTAGGGTTAGGGTTAGGGTAAGGGTAAGAGTTATGGTTAGGTTTAGGCTCAGGTTTAGGGTTAGGGTAAGGGTTAGCGTTAGGGTTAGGGTTAGGGTTAGGGGTCAGGGTTAGGGTTAGGGTTAGGTTTAGGATAAGGGTAAGGTTTAACGTTAGAGTTAGGTTTGGGGTTAGGGTTAGTGTTAGGGTTAGGGTTAGTGTTGAGGTTAGGGTTAGGGTAAGGTTTAGGGTAAGGGTTAGGGTTAGGGTTAGGGTAAGGCTTCCGGTTAGATTTAGGGTTAGGGTTACAGGTAGGGTTAGGGTTAGGTTAAGGGTAAGGGTTAGGGTAAGGGTTAGGGTTAGGGTTAGTGGTTAGGATTAGGGTTAGGATTAGGGTAAGGGTTAGGTTAGGGTTAGGGTTAGGGTTAGGGTTAGGTTTAGGGTTAGGTTTGGGGTTAAGGTTAGTGTTAGAGTAAGTTAAGGGTTAGGGTTAGGGTTAGCGTTAGGTTTAAGGTTAGGGTTAGGGTAAGGGGAAGGTTTAGGATTTGGGTTAGGGTTAGGGTTAAGGTTAGGGTTAGGGTTAGGGTTAGGGATAGGGTTAGGGTTAAAGGTAAGGCTTAGGGTTAGGGTTAGTGTTAGTGTTAGGTTTAAGGTTAGGGTTATGGTAAGGGTAAGGGTCAGGGTTAGGGTTAGGTTTAGGGTAAATGTTAGGGTTAGGGTTAGGGTTAGGGTTAGGGTTAGGGAGAGGGTAAGGTTTAGGGTTAGGGTTAGTGTAAGTGTAAGGGTTAGCGTTAGGATTAGGTTTAGGGTAAGGGTAAGGTTCAGGGTTAGGGTTAGGGTTAGGTTTGGGGTTAGGGTTAGGGTAAGAGTAAGGGTTAGGATTAGGGTTAGGGGTTAGGGTTAGGGTTAGGGTTAGTTTTAGGGTTAGGGTAAGGGGAAGGTTTAGGGTTAGGGTTCGGGTTAGGGGTAGGTTAAGGGTTAGGGTTAGGGCAAGGGTAAGGGTTAGGGTTAGGTTTAGGGTTGGGGTTAGGGTTAGGGTTAGGGGTAGGGTAAGGGTTAGGGTTAGGGTTAGGGTTAGGGTTAGGGTGAGCGTTAGGGTTAGCGTTAGGGTTAGGTGTTAGGGTTAGGGTTAGGGTAAGGATTAGGGTTAGGTTTAGGGTAAGGGTTATGGTTAGGGTTAGGGTTAAGGTAAGGCTAAGCGTTAGAGTTTGGGTTAGGGTTAGGGTAAGGGTTAGGGTTAGGATTAGGGTTAGGGTGAGCGTTAGGGTTAGGGTTACAGTTAGGGGTTAGGGTTAGTGTTAGGGTTATGGTAAGGGTTAGGGTTAGGTTTAGGGTTAAGGTTAGGGTAAGTCTAAGGGTTAGAGTTAGGGTATTGATAAGGGTTAGGGTTAGGGTTAGGTTTAGGGTAAGGCTAAGGGTTAGAGTTAGGGTTAGGTTTAGGGTTAGCGTTAGGGGTTGGGGTAGCGTTAGGGTTAGGGTAAGAGAAAGGTTTAGGTTTAGGGTTAAGTTTAGGATAAGGGTAAGGGTTAGGGTTAGGGTTAGGGTTAAGGTTAGCGTTAGTGTTAGGGTTAGGGGTAGGGTTAGGGTAAGGGTAAGGGTTAGGTTTAGGATTAGGGGTAGGGTGAAGGTTAGGCTTAGGGTTAGGGTTAGGCTAAGGGTTAGGGTTAGGTTTAGTGTAAGGGTTAGGTTTAGGGTTAGGGTTAGGTTTAGAGGTAGGGTTAGTGTTAGGGTAAGGGTAAGGTTTAGGGTTAGGGTTAGTGTTAGGGTAATGGTTAGGGTTAGGGGTTAGGGTTAGGTTAGGGTTAGGGTAAGGCTTAGGGTTAGGGTTAGGGTAAGGGTTAGTGTTAGGGTTAGGGTTAGGGTAAAAGTTAGGGTTAGGGTTAGGTTTAGGTTTAGGGTTAGGGTTAGGGTTAGGGTAATGGTTAGGGTTAGGGTTAGGTTTAGGTTTAGGGTTAGGGTTAGGTTTAGGTTTAGGGTTAGGGTTAGGGTAAGGGTATGGGTTAGGTTTAGGTTTAGGTTCAGGTTTAGGGTTAGGGTAATGGTTAGGGTTAGGGTTAGGGTTAGGATTAGGATTAGGGTTAGGGTTAGGGTAAGGGTTAGGGCTAGGGTTAGGGTGAGGGGTAGCATTAAGGTTAGGGTTAGGATTAGGGTAAGAGTAAGGGTTAGGGTTAGGGTTACTGTTAGGTTTAGGGTCAGGGTAAGAGTTAGGGTTAGGGGTTAGGGTTAGGGTTAGGGTGAGGGTAAAGGTTAGGTTTAGGGTTAGGGTTAGGATTGGCGGTTAGAGTTAGGCTTAGAGATAGGGTTAGGGTAAGAGTTAGGGTTAGGGTTAGGATAAGGATAAGTGTTAGGGTTAGGGTTAGGATAGGGTTAGGTAAGGGTTAGGGTTAGGGTTAGGTTTAGGTGTAGGGTTAGGTTTTGGGTTAGGGTTAGGATTAGCGGTTAGGGTTAGGCTTAGGGTTAGAGTTAGGGTAAGGGTTAGGGTTAGGGTAAGTTTAAGTGTTAGGTTTAGGGTTAGGGTTAGGGTTAGGATAAGGGTTAGTGTTAGAGTTAGGGTTAGGGTTAGGGTTAGGGTTAGGTTTAGGGTTAGGTTTAGGGTTAGGGTAAGTGTTAATGTTAGGGATAATATAAGGGTAAGTGTTAGGGTTCGGGCTTAGGGTTGGTGTTAGAGTTATGGTTAGGTTTAGGGTTAGGGTTAGAGTAAGGGTAAGGGTGAGGGTTAGGGTTAGGGTTAGGGTTAGGTTTAGGGTTAAGGTTAGGGTTAGGGAAATTTTAGGGTTAGGGTTAGGGTGAGGGTTCGGGTAAGAATTAGGGTTAGGGTTAGAGTAAGGTTTAGGGTTAGGGTTAGGTTTAAGGTTAGGGTTAGGGGAAGGGGAAAGGTTAGGATTTGGGTTAGGGTTAGGGTTAAGGTTAAGGTTAGGGTTAGGGTTAGGTATAGGGTTAGGGTTAAAGGTAAGGCTTAGGGTTAGGGTTAGTGTTAGTGTTAGGTTTAAGGTTAGGGTTAGGGTAAGTGTAAGGGTCAGGGTTAGGTTTAGGTTTAGGGTAAATGTTAGGGTTAGGGTTAGGGTTAGGGAGAGGGTAAGGATTAGGCTTAGGGTTAGGTTTAGGGTTTGGGTAAGGATTAGGGTTAGGTTTAGGGATAGTTTAAGTGTTAGGGTTACGGTTAGGGTTAGATTTAGGGTTAGGGTAAGTGTAAGGGTTAGGGTTAGGGTTAGTGTTAGGTTTAAGGTAAGGGTTAGGGTTAGGGTTAGGGTTAGGGTAAGGGTTGGGGTAAGGGGTTAAGGTTAGGGTGAGGGTAAGGGTTAGGATTAGGGTTATGGTTAGGGTTAGAGTTAGGGTTAGGGTTAGGGTAAGGGTAAGGGTTAGGGATAGGTTTAGGGTAAGGGTAAGGGTTAGGGTTAGGGGTTAGAGTTAGGGTTAGGTTTAGGTTTAGCGTTAAGTTTACAGTAAGGGTAAGGGTGAGGTTTAGGGTTAGGGTTAGGTTTAGGGTTAAGGTTAGGTTTAGGGAAAGGGTTAGTGTTAGGTTTAGGGTTAGGGTTAGGGTTAGGGCAAGGATTAGGGTTAGGGTTAGGGTAAGGGTTAGGGTTAGGGTTAGGGTTAGCATTAAGTTTGGGTTTAGGGTTAGGGTAAGGGTAAGGGTTAGGTTTAGGGTTAGGGTTAGGGTTAGGGTAAGGATTAGGTTTCGGTTTAGGGTTAGGGTTAGCATTAAGGTTAGGCTGAGGGTTAGGGTAAGGGTAAGGGTTAGATTTACGGTTAGGGTTAGGGTTAGGGTAAGTGTTATTTTTAAGGTTAGGGTTAGGGTTAGGGGTTAGAAGTAGGGTTAGGGTTAGGGTTAGTGTAAGGTTAAGGGTTAGGGTTAGGGTTAGGGTTAGGGTTAGAGTAAGGGTAAAGGTTAGGATAGGGTTAGTGTAGGGTTAGGGATACGGTTAGGGTTAGGGTAAGGGTTAGGTTTATGGTTGGGGTTAGGGTTAAGGTTAGGGTTAGGGTAAGGGTTAGGTTTCGGGTGAGGGTTAGGGTTAGGTTTAGGGTTAGGGTTAGGGTAAGGGTAAGAGTTATGGTTAGGTTTAGGCTCAGGTTTAGGGTTAGGGTAAGGGTTAGCGTTAGGGTTAGGGTTAGGGTTAGGGGTCAGGGTTAGGGTTAGGGTTAGGTTTAGGATAAGGGTAAGGTTTAACGTTAGAGTTAGGTTTGGGGTTAGGGTTAGTGTTAGGGTTAGGGTTAGTGTTGAGGTTAGGGTTAGGGTAAGGTTTAGGGTAAGGGTTAGGGTTAGGGTTAGGGTAAGGCTTCCGGTTAGATTTAGGGTTAGGGTTACAGGTAGGGTTAGGGTTAGGTTAAGGGTAAGGGTTAGGGTAAGGGTTAGGGTTAGGGTTAGTGGTTAGGATTAGGGTTAGGATTAGGGTAAGGGTTAGGTTAGGGTTAGGGTTAGGGTTAGGGTTAGGGTTAGGTTTAGGGTTAGGTTTGGGGTTAAGGTTAGTGTTAGAGTAAGTTAAGGGTTAGGGTTAGGGTTAGCGTTAGGTTTAAGGTTAGGGTTAGGGTAAGGGGAAGGTTTAGGATTTGGGTTAGGGTTAGGGTTAAGGTTAGGGTTAGGGTTAGGGTTAGGGATAGGGTTAGGGTTAAAGGTAAGGCTTAGGGTTAGGGTTAGTGTTAGTGTTAGGTTTAAGGTTAGGGTTATGGTAAGGGTAAGGGTCAGGGTTAGGGTTAGGTTTAGGGTAAATGTTAGGGTTAGGGTTAGGGTTAGGGTTAGGGTTAGGGAGAGGGTAAGGTTTAGGGTTAGGGTTAGTGTAAGTGTAAGGGTTAGCGTTAGGATTAGGTTTAGGGTAAGGGTAAGGTTCAGGGTTAGGGTTAGGGTTAGGTTTGGGGTTAGGGTTAGGGTAAGAGTAAGGGTTAGGATTAGGGTTAGGGGTTAGGGTTAGGGTTAGGGTTAGTTTTAGGGTTAGGGTAAGGGGAAGGTTTAGGGTTAGGGTTCGGGTTAGGGGTAGGTTAAGGGTTAGGGTTAGGGCAAGGGTAAGGGTTAGGGTTAGGTTTAGGGTTGGGGTTAGGGTTAGGGTTAGGGGTAGGGTAAGGGTTAGGGTTAGGGTTAGGGTTAGGGTTAGGGTGAGCGTTAGGGTTAGCGTTAGGGTTAGGTGTTAGGGTTAGGGTTAGGGTAAGGATTAGGGTTAGGTTTAGGGTAAGGGTTATGGTTAGGGTTAGGGTTAAGGTAAGGCTAAGCGTTAGAGTTTGGGTTAGGGTTAGGGTAAGGGTTAGGGTTAGGATTAGGGTTAGGGTGAGCGTTAGGGTTAGGGTTACAGTTAGGGGTTAGGGTTAGTGTTAGGGTTATGGTAAGGGTTAGGGTTAGGTTTAGGGTTAAGGTTAGGGTAAGTCTAAGGGTTAGAGTTAGGGTATTGATAAGGGTTAGGGTTAGGGTTAGGTTTAGGGTAAGGCTAAGGGTTAGAGTTAGGGTTAGGTTTAGGGTTAGCGTTAGGGGTTGGGGTAGCGTTAGGGTTAGGGTAAGAGAAAGGTTTAGGTTTAGGGTTAAGTTTAGGATAAGGGTAAGGGTTAGGGTTAGGGTTAGGGTTAAGGTTAGCGTTAGTGTTAGGGTTAGGGGTAGGGTTAGGGTAAGGGTAAGGGTTAGGTTTAGGATTAGGGGTAGGGTGAAGGTTAGGCTTAGGGTTAGGGTTAGGCTAAGGGTTAGGGTTAGGTTTAGTGTAAGGGTTAGGTTTAGGGTTAGGGTTAGGTTTAGAGGTAGGGTTAGTGTTAGGGTAAGGGTAAGGTTTAGGGTTAGGGTTAGTGTTAGGGTAATGGTTAGGGTTAGGGGTTAGGGTTAGGTTAGGGTTAGGGTAAGGCTTAGGGTTAGGGTTAGGGTAAGGGTTAGTGTTAGGGTTAGGGTTAGGGTAAAAGTTAGGGTTAGGGTTAGGTTTAGGTTTAGGGTTAGGGTTAGGGTTAGGGTAATGGTTAGGGTTAGGGTTAGGTTTAGGGTTAGGGTTAGGGTTAGGTTTAGGTTTAGGGTTAGGGTTAGGGTAAGGGTATGGGTTAGGTTTAGGTTTAGGTTCAGGTTTAGGGTTAGGGTAATGGTTAGGGTTAGGGTTAGGGTTAGGATTAGGATTAGGGTTAGGGTTAGGGTAAGGGTTAGGGCTAGGGTTAGGGTGAGGGGTAGCATTAAGGTTAGGGTTAGGATTAGGGTAAGAGTAAGGGTTAGGGTTAGGGTTACTGTTAGGTTTAGGGTCAGGGTAAGAGTTAGGGTTAGGGGTTAGGGTTAGGGTTAGGGTGAGGGTAAAGGTTAGGTTTAGGGTTAGGGTTAGGATTGGCGGTTAGAGTTAGGCTTAGAGATAGGGTTAGGGTAAGAGTTAGGGTTAGGGTTAGGATAAGGATAAGTGTTAGGGTTAGGGTTAGGATAGGGTTAGGTAAGGGTTAGGGTTAGGGTTAGGTTTAGGTGTAGGGTTAGGTTTTGGGTTAGGGTTAGGATTAGCGGTTAGGGTTAGGCTTAGGGTTAGAGTTAGGGTAAGGGTTAGGGTTAGGGTAAGTTTAAGTGTTAGGTTTAGGGTTAGGGTTAGGGTTAGGATAAGGGTTAGTGTTAGAGTTAGGGTTAGGGTTAGGGTTAGGGTTAGGTTTAGGGTTAGGTTTAGGGTTAGGGTAAGTGTTAATGTTAGGGATAATATAAGGGTAAGTGTTAGGGTTCGGGCTTAGGGTTGGTGTTAGAGTTATGGTTAGGTTTAGGGTTAGGGTTAGAGTAAGGGTAAGGGTGAGGGTTAGGGTTAGGGTTAGGGTTAGGTTTAGGGTTAAGGTTAGGGTTAGGGAAATTTTAGGGTTAGGGTTAGGGTGAGGGTTCGGGTAAGAATTAGGGTTAGGGTTAGAGTAAGGTTTAGGGTTAGGGTTAGGTTTAAGGTTAGGGTTAGGGGAAGGGGAAAGGTTAGGATTTGGGTTAGGGTTAGGGTTAAGGTTAAGGTTAGGGTTAGGGTTAGGTATAGGGTTAGGGTTAAAGGTAAGGCTTAGGGTTAGGGTTAGTGTTAGTGTTAGGTTTAAGGTTAGGGTTAGGGTAAGTGTAAGGGTCAGGGTTAGGTTTAGGTTTAGGGTAAATGTTAGGGTTAGGGTTAGGGTTAGGGAGAGGGTAAGGATTAGGCTTAGGGTTAGGTTTAGGGTTTGGGTAAGGATTAGGGTTAGGTTTAGGGATAGTTTAAGTGTTAGGGTTACGGTTAGGGTTAGATTTAGGGTTAGGGTAAGTGTAAGGGTTAGGGTTAGGGTTAGTGTTAGGTTTAAGGTAAGGGTTAGGGTTAGGGTTAGGGTTAGGGTAAGGGTTGGGGTAAGGGGTTAAGGTTAGGGTGAGGGTAAGGGTTAGGATTAGGGTTATGGTTAGGGTTAGAGTTAGGGTTAGGGTTAGGGTAAGGGTAAGGGTTAGGGATAGGTTTAGGGTAAGGGTAAGGGTTAGGGTTAGGGGTTAGAGTTAGGGTTAGGTTTAGGTTTAGCGTTAAGTTTACAGTAAGGGTAAGGGTGAGGTTTAGGGTTAGGGTTAGGTTTAGGGTTAAGGTTAGGTTTAGGGAAAGGGTTAGTGTTAGGTTTAGGGTTAGGGTTAGGGTTAGGGCAAGGATTAGGGTTAGGGTTAGGGTAAGGGTTAGGGTTAGGGTTAGGGTTAGCATTAAGTTTGGGTTTAGGGTTAGGGTAAGGGTAAGGGTTAGGTTTAGGGTTAGGGTTAGGGTTAGGGTAAGGATTAGGTTTCGGTTTAGGGTTAGGGTTAGCATTAAGGTTAGGCTGAGGGTTAGGGTAAGGGTAAGGGTTAGATTTACGGTTAGGGTTAGGGTTAGGGTAAGTGTTATTTTTAAGGTTAGGGTTAGGGTTAGGGGTTAGAAGTAGGGTTAGGGTTAGGGTTAGTGTAAGGTTAAGGGTTAGGGTTAGGGTTAGGGTTAGGGTTAGAGTAAGGGTAAAGGTTAGGATAGGGTTAGTGTAGGGTTAGGGATACGGTTAGGGTTAGGGTAAGGGTTAGGTTTATGGTTGGGGTTAGGGTTAAGGTTAGGGTTAGGGTAAGGGTTAGGTTTCGGGTGAGGGTTAGGGTTAGGTTTAGGGTTAGGGTTAGGGTAAGGGTAAGAGTTATGGTTAGGTTTAGGCTCAGGTTTAGGGTTAGGGTAAGGGTTAGCGTTAGGGTTAGGGTTAGGGTTAGGGGTCAGGGTTAGGGTTAGGGTTAGGTTTAGGATAAGGGTAAGGTTTAACGTTAGAGTTAGGTTTGGGGTTAGGGTTAGTGTTAGGGTTAGGGTTAGTGTTGAGGTTAGGGTTAGGGTAAGGTTTAGGGTAAGGGTTAGGGTTAGGGTTAGGGTAAGGCTTCCGGTTAGATTTAGGGTTAGGGTTACAGGTAGGGTTAGGGTTAGGTTAAGGGTAAGGGTTAGGGTAAGGGTTAGGGTTAGGGTTAGTGGTTAGGATTAGGGTTAGGATTAGGGTAAGGGTTAGGTTAGGGTTAGGGTTAGGGTTAGGGTTAGGGTTAGGTTTAGGGTTAGGTTTGGGGTTAAGGTTAGTGTTAGAGTAAGTTAAGGGTTAGGGTTAGGGTTAGCGTTAGGTTTAAGGTTAGGGTTAGGGTAAGGGGAAGGTTTAGGATTTGGGTTAGGGTTAGGGTTAAGGTTAGGGTTAGGGTTAGGGTTAGGGATAGGGTTAGGGTTAAAGGTAAGGCTTAGGGTTAGGGTTAGTGTTAGTGTTAGGTTTAAGGTTAGGGTTATGGTAAGGGTAAGGGTCAGGGTTAGGGTTAGGTTTAGGGTAAATGTTAGGGTTAGGGTTAGGGTTAGGGTTAGGGTTAGGGAGAGGGTAAGGTTTAGGGTTAGGGTTAGTGTAAGTGTAAGGGTTAGCGTTAGGATTAGGTTTAGGGTAAGGGTAAGGTTCAGGGTTAGGGTTAGGGTTAGGTTTGGGGTTAGGGTTAGGGTAAGAGTAAGGGTTAGGATTAGGGTTAGGGGTTAGGGTTAGGGTTAGGGTTAGTTTTAGGGTTAGGGTAAGGGGAAGGTTTAGGGTTAGGGTTCGGGTTAGGGGTAGGTTAAGGGTTAGGGTTAGGGCAAGGGTAAGGGTTAGGGTTAGGTTTAGGGTTGGGGTTAGGGTTAGGGTTAGGGGTAGGGTAAGGGTTAGGGTTAGGGTTAGGGTTAGGGTTAGGGTTAGGGTGAGCGTTAGGGTTAGCGTTAGGGTTAGGTGTTAGGGTTAGGGTTAGGGTAAGGATTAGGGTTAGGTTTAGGGTAAGGGTTATGGTTAGGGTTAGGGTTAAGGTAAGGCTAAGCGTTAGAGTTTGGGTTAGGGTTAGGGTAAGGGTTAGGGTTAGGATTAGGGTTAGGGTGAGCGTTAGGGTTAGGGTTACAGTTAGGGGTTAGGGTTAGTGTTAGGGTTATGGTAAGGGTTAGGGTTAGGTTTAGGGTTAAGGTTAGGGTAAGTCTAAGGGTTAGAGTTAGGGTATTGATAAGGGTTAGGGTTAGGGTTAGGTTTAGGGTAAGGCTAAGGGTTAGAGTTAGGGTTAGGTTTAGGGTTAGCGTTAGGGGTTGGGGTAGCGTTAGGGTTAGGGTAAGAGAAAGGTTTAGGTTTAGGGTTAAGTTTAGGATAAGGGTAAGGGTTAGGGTTAGGGTTAGGGTTAAGGTTAGCGTTAGTGTTAGGGTTAGGGGTAGGGTTAGGGTAAGGGTAAGGGTTAGGTTTAGGATTAGGGGTAGGGTGAAGGTTAGGCTTAGGGTTAGGGTTAGGCTAAGGGTTAGGGTTAGGTTTAGTGTAAGGGTTAGGTTTAGGGTTAGGGTTAGGTTTAGAGGTAGGGTTAGTGTTAGGGTAAGGGTAAGGTTTAGGGTTAGGGTTAGTGTTAGGGTAATGGTTAGGGTTAGGGGTTAGGGTTAGGTTAGGGTTAGGGTAAGGCTTAGGGTTAGGGTTAGGGTAAGGGTTAGTGTTAGGGTTAGGGTTAGGGTAAAAGTTAGGGTTAGGGTTAGGTTTAGGTTTAGGGTTAGGGTTAGGGTTAGGGTAATGGTTAGGGTTAGGGTTAGGTTTAGGGTTAGGGTTAGGGTTAGGTTTAGGTTTAGGGTTAGGGTTAGGGTAAGGGTATGGGTTAGGTTTAGGTTTAGGTTCAGGTTTAGGGTTAGGGTAATGGTTAGGGTTAGGGTTAGGGTTAGGATTAGGATTAGGGTTAGGGTTAGGGTAAGGGTTAGGGCTAGGGTTAGGGTGAGGGGTAGCATTAAGGTTAGGGTTAGGATTAGGGTAAGAGTAAGGGTTAGGGTTAGGGTTACTGTTAGGTTTAGGGTCAGGGTAAGAGTTAGGGTTAGGGGTTAGGGTTAGGGTTAGGGTGAGGGTAAAGGTTAGGTTTAGGGTTAGGGTTAGGATTGGCGGTTAGAGTTAGGCTTAGAGATAGGGTTAGGGTAAGAGTTAGGGTTAGGGTTAGGATAAGGATAAGTGTTAGGGTTAGGGTTAGGATAGGGTTAGGTAAGGGTTAGGGTTAGGGTTAGGTTTAGGTGTAGGGTTAGGTTTTGGGTTAGGGTTAGGATTAGCGGTTAGGGTTAGGCTTAGGGTTAGAGTTAGGGTAAGGGTTAGGGTTAGGGTAAGTTTAAGTGTTAGGTTTAGGGTTAGGGTTAGGGTTAGGATAAGGGTTAGTGTTAGAGTTAGGGTTAGGGTTAGGGTTAGGGTTAGGTTTAGGGTTAGGTTTAGGGTTAGGGTAAGTGTTAATGTTAGGGATAATATAAGGGTAAGTGTTAGGGTTCGGGCTTAGGGTTGGTGTTAGAGTTATGGTTAGGTTTAGGGTTAGGGTTAGAGTAAGGGTAAGGGTGAGGGTTAGGGTTAGGGTTAGGGTTAGGTTTAGGGTTAAGGTTAGGGTTAGGGAAATTTTAGGGTTAGGGTTAGGGTGAGGGTTCGGGTAAGAATTAGGGTTAGGGTTAGAGTAAGGTTTAGGGTTAGGGTTAGGTTTAAGGTTAGGGTTAGGGGAAGGGGAAAGGTTAGGATTTGGGTTAGGGTTAGGGTTAAGGTTAAGGTTAGGGTTAGGGTTAGGTATAGGGTTAGGGTTAAAGGTAAGGCTTAGGGTTAGGGTTAGTGTTAGTGTTAGGTTTAAGGTTAGGGTTAGGGTAAGGGTAAGGGTCAGGGTTAGGTTTAGGTTTAGGGTAAATGTTAGGGTTAGGGTTAGGGTTAGGGAGAGGGTAAGGATTAGGCTTAGGGTTAGGTTTAGGGTTTGGGTAAGGATTAGGGTTAGGTTTAGGGATAGTTTAAGTGTTAGGGTTACGGTTAGGGTTAGATTTAGGGTTAGGGTAAGTGTAAGGGTTAGGGTTAGGGTTAGTGTTAGGTTTAAGGTAAGGGTTAGGGTTAGGGTTAGGGTTAGGGTAAGGGTTGGGGTAAGGGGTTAAGGTTAGGGTGAGGGTAAGGGTTAGGATTAGGGTTATGGTTAGGGTTAGAGTTAGGGTTAGGGTTAGGGTAAGGGTAAGGGTTAGGGATAGGTTTAGGGTAAGGGTAAGGGTTAGGGTTAGGGGTTAGAGTTAGGGTTAGGTTTAGGTTTAGCGTTAAGTTTACAGTAAGGGTAAGGGTGAGGTTTAGGGTTAGGGTTAGGTTTAGGGTTAAGGTTAGGTTTAGGGAAAGGGTTAGTGTTAGGTTTAGGGTTAGGGTTAGGGTTAGGGCAAGGATTAGGGTTAGGGTTAGGGTAAGGGTTAGGGTTAGGGTTAGGGTTAGCATTAAGTTTGGGTTTAGGGTTAGGGTAAGGGTAAGGGTTAGGTTTAGGGTTAGGGTTAGGGTTAGGGTAAGGATTAGGTTTCGGTTTAGGGTTAGGGTTAGCATTAAGGTTAGGCTGAGGGTTAGGGTAAGGGTAAGGGTTAGATTTACGGTTAGGGTTAGGGTTAGGGTAAGTGTTATTTTTAAGGTTAGGGTTAGGGTTAGGGGTTAGAAGTAGGGTTAGGGTTAGGGTTAGTGTAAGGTTAAGGGTTAGGGTTAGGGTTAGGGTTAGAGTAAGGGTAAAGGTTAGGATAGGGTTAGTGTAGGGTTAGGGATAGGGTTAGGGTTAGGGTAAGGGTTAGGGTTATGGTTAGGCTTAGGGTTAAGGTTAGGGTTAGGGTAAGGGTTAGGTTTCGGGTGAGGGTTAGGGTTAGGTTTAGGGTTAGGGTTAGGGTAAGGGTAAGAGTTATGGTTAGGTTTAGGCTCAGGGTTAGGGTTAGGGTAAGGGTTAGGGTTAGGGTTAGGGTTAGGGTACAGGGTTAGGGTTAGGGTTAGGTTTAGGATAAGGGTAAGGTTTAGCGTTAGAGTTAGGTTTGGGGTTAGGGTTAGGGTTAGGGTTAGGGTTAGTGTTGAGGTTAGGGTTAGGGTTAGGATTAGGTTAAGGGTTAGGGTTAGGGTTAGGGTAAGGCTTACGGTTAGATTTAGGGTTAGGGTTAGAGGTAGGGTTAGCGTTACGTTAAGGGTAAGGGTTAGGGTAAGGATTACGGTTAGTGGTTAGGGTTAGGGTTAGGATTAGGGTAAGGGTTAGGTTAGGGTTAGGGTTAGGGTTAGGGTTAGGGTTAGGTTTGGGGTTAAGGTTAGTGTTAGGGTAAGTTAAGGGTTAGGGTTAGGGTTAGGTTTAAGGTAAGGGTTAGGGGAAGGGGAAGGGTTAGGATTTGGGTTAGGGTTGGGTTAAGGTTAGGGTTAGGGATAGGGATAGGGTTAGGGTTAAAGGTAAGGCTTAGTGTTATGGTTAGTGTTAGTGTTACGTTTAAGGTTAGGGTTAGGGTAAGGGTAAGGGTCAGGGTTAGGATTAGATTTAGGGTAAATGTTAGGGTTAGGGTTAGGGTTAGGGAGAGGGTAAGGATTAGGCTTAGGGTTAGGGTTAGGGTAAGTGTAAGGGTTAGCGTTAGGGTTAGGTTTAGGGTAAGGGTAAGGTTCAGGGTTAGGGTTAGGGTTAGGTTTGGGGTTAGGGTTAGGGTAAGAGTAAGGGTTAGGATTAGGGTTAGGGGTTAGGGTTAGGGTTAGGGTTAGTTTTAGGGTTAGGGTAAGGGGATAGTTTAGGGTTAGGGTTCGGGTTAGGAGTAGGTTAAGTGTTAGGGTTAGGGCAAGGGTAAGAGTTAGGGTTAGGTTTAGGGTTGGGGTTAGGGTTACGGTTAGGGGTAGAGTAAGGGTTAGGGTTAGGGATAGGGTTAGGGTAAGGGTTAGGGTTAGGGTTAGGGTTAGGGTGACCGTTAGGGTTAGGGTTAGGGTTAGGTGTTAGGGTTAGGGTTAGGGTTAGGGTAAGGGTTAGGGTTAGGTTTAGGGTAAGGGTTACGGTTAGGGTTAGGGTTAAGGTAAGGCTAAGCGTTAGAGTTTGGGTTAGGGTTAGGGTAAGGGTTAGGTTAGGATTAGGGTTAGGGTGAGCGTTAGGGTTAGGGTTACGGTTAGGGGTTAGGGTTAGTGTTAGGGTTAGGGTAAGGGTTAGGGTTAGGGTTAGGGTTAAGGTTAGGGTAAGTCTAAGGGTTAGAGTTAGGGTAAGGATAAGGGTTAGGGTTAGGGTTAGGGTTAAGTTAAGGCTAAGGGTTAGAGTTATGGTTAGGTTTAGGGTTAGCGTTAGGCGTTGGGGTAGCCTTAGGGTTATGGTAAGAGTAAGGGTTATGTTTAGGGTTAAGGTTAGGATAAGGGTAAGGGTTAGGGTTAGTGTTAGGATTAGGGGTAGGATGAAGGTTAGGCTTACGGTTAGGGTTAGGCTAAGGGTTAGGGTTAGGTTTAGTGTAAGGGTTAGGTTTAGGGTTAGGGTTAGGGTAATGGTTAGGGTTAGGGGTTAGGGTTAGGGTTCGGGTTAGAGTTAGGGTTAGTGTTAGGTTAGGGGTAAGGGTTAGGGTTAGGGTTAGGGTTAGGGATATGATTAGTGTTAGGTTTAGGGTTAGGGTTAGGATTAGCGGTTAGTGTTAGGCTTAGGGTTAGGGTTAGGGTAAGGGCAAGGGTTAGAGTAAGGGTAAGGGTGAGGGTTAGGGTCAGGGTTAGGGTTAGGTTTAGGGTTTGGATTAGACTAAGGGTAAGGGTGAGGGTTAGGGTTAGGGTTAGGGTTAGGGAAAGTGTTAGGGTTAAGGTTAGGGTTAGGGTTTGGGTTAGGGTAAGGATTAGGCTTAGGTTTAGGGTATGGGTCAGGGTTAGGGTAAGCGTAATTGTTAGAGTTATGCTTAGGGTTAGGGTTAGGGGTGAGACTTAGGATTAGGGTTAGAGTTAGGATAAGGGTAAGGGTTAGGGTTATGGTTAGGGTTAGGATTAGGGAAAGGGTAAGGGTTAGGGTTAGGGCTAGGTTTAGGGTTCAGGAAAGGGTAAGGGTTAGGGTTAGGTTTAGGGTTATTGTTAGGGTTAGGGTTACGTTACGGTTATGGTAAGGATTAGGGTTAGGGTAAGGGTTAGGGTTAGTGTTAGGATTAAGGTAAGGTTAAGGGTTAGTGTTAGGGGTTAGGGTTAGGGTTATTGTTAGGTTTAGGGTTAAGGTTAGAGTAAGGGTAAGGTTGAGGTTTAGGGTTAGGGTTAGGTTTAGAGTTAAGGTTAGGTTTAGGGAAAGAGTTAGGTTAGGCTTAGGGTTAGGGTTAGGGTAAGGATTAGGGTTAGGGTTAGGTTAAGTTTTAGGGTTAGGTGTAGGGTTAGGGTTAGCATTAAGTTTAGGGTTAGGTTTAGGGTAAGAATAAGGGTTAGGTTTAGGGTTAGGGTTAGGGTTAGGGTTAGGGTAAGGGTTAGGGTTAGGGTTAGGGTTAGGTTTAGGGTTAGGGTTAGGGTAAGTGTATGGGTTAGGGTTAGGGTTAGGTTCAGGGTTAGGGTTAGGGTAATGATTAGGTTTAGGGTTAGTGTTAGGTTTAGGGGTAAGGTTAGGGTTAGGGTTAGGGTTAGGGTTAGGGTTAGGGTTAGACTTAGGTTAGGGTTAGGGTTAGGGTTAGTGTTAGGGTAAGGGTACGGTTTAGGGTTAGGTTTAGGGTTAGGTTTGGGGTTAGGGTTAGGGTAAGAGTAAGGGTTAGGTTTAGGGTTAGGGTTAGGTTAAGGGTTTGGGTTAGGGTTAGGGATAGGGTTAGGTTTGGGGTTAGGGTTATGGTAAGGGTAAGATTTAGGGTTAGGTTTAGGTTTAGGGTTAGGGTTAGGGTTAGGGTAAGGGAAAGCGTTAGGGTTAAAGTTAGGTTTAGGATTAGGTTTAGGGTTAGGGTAAGGATTATGCTTAGGTTAAGGGTTAGGATTAGGTGTAATGTTAGGGTTAGGTTAAGGGTTATGGTAAGGTTAAGGGTTACGGTTAGGTTTAGGGTTGGGGTTAGGTTAGGGTAAGGGTGAGTGAAAGTGTAAGGGTTAGGTTTAGGGTTAGGGTTTGGGTAAGGTTTAGGGTTAGGGTTAGGGTTAGGGTTAAGGTTAGGTATAGGGTAAGGGTAAGGTTTACGGTTAAGGTTAGGGTTAGGTTTGGGGTTAGGGTTAGGGTAAGGGTTAGAGTTAGGTTTAGGGTTAGGGTTAGGGTTAGGGTTACATGTAGGGTTAGGGTTAGGGTAAGGGTAAGGGTTAGGGTTAGGGTTAGGGTAAGGGTTATGGTTAGGGGTTAGGATAGGGTTAGGGTTAGGGTTAGGGTAAGGGTTAGGGTTAGGGTTAGGTTTAGGGTAAAACTTAGGGTTAGGGTTAGGGTTAGGGTTAAGGTAAGGGGAAGTGTTAGTGTTAGGATTAGGGTTACCGTTAGGGTAAGGGTAAGCGTTAGAGTTAGGGTTAGGTTGGTTTTAGGGTTGGGGTTAAGGTTAGGGATAGGGTTAGGGTAAGGGTAAGTGTTAGGGTTAGGATTAGGGTTAGGGTTAGGTTTAAGGTTAGAGTTAGGGTAAGAGTAAGGGTTAGGTTAGGGTTAGGGTTAGCGTAAAGTTTATGGTTACGGTTAGGGTTAAGGTTAGTGTAAGGGTAAAGTTTAGGGTTAGGTTTAGGGTTACGGTTAGGGTTTGGGTTAGGGTTAAGTTTAGGGTAAGGGTTAGCGTTAGGGTTAGGTTTAGGGTTAGGTTTAGGGTTAGGGTTTGGGTAAGGGTTAGGGTTAGGGTTAGGGTAAAGGTTAGGGTTAGGGTAAGGGTTAGGGTTAGAGTAAGGGTTCGGGTTAGGGTTAGGGATAGGTTTGAGGTTAGGGTAAGGGTAAGGGTTAGGGATAGGGTTAGGTTTACAGTAAGGGTAAGGGTTAGGATTAATATTAGGGTTAGGGTTAGGGTTAGGGTTAGGGTTAGGGTTAGGGTAGTGGTTACGGTTAGGGTTAGAGTTAAAGTTAGGGTTTGTGGTAGGGTTAGGGTTAGGGTTAGGGTAAGGCTAAGGGTTAGGGTTAGGGTTAGGGTTAGGGTTAAGGTTAAGGTTAGGGTTAGTGTTAGAGTTAGGTTAAGGTTTAGGGTTAGGGTTAGGGTAAGGGTTAGGGTTTGGGTTAGGGTTAGGGTTAGGGTAAGGGTAAGGGTTAGGGTTAGGGTTACGTTTAGGTTTAGGGTAAGGGTTAGGGTTAGGGTTTAGGGTTAGGTTTAGGGTAAGGGTTAGGGATAGGGGTTAGGGTTAGGGTTAGGTTAATTGTAAGAGTTACGGTTAGGGTTAGGGTTAGGGTAAGAGTCAGGGTAAGGGTAAGGGTTAGCGTTAGGGTTAGGTTTAGATTTAGGGTTGGGGTTCAGGCTAGGGTTAGGGTTAGGAGTAAGGGTAAGTGTTAGGGTAAGGGTTTGGGTAAGGGTAAGTGTTAGGATGAGGGTTAGGTTTTGGGTTAGGTTTAGTGTTATGTTAAGGTTTAGGGTTAGGGTTAGGCTTAGGGTTTATCTTAGGTTAAGGGTTAGGGTTAGGGATAGGGTTAGGATTAGTGTTAGCATTAAGGTTAGGGTATGGTTAGGGTAAGGGTAAGGGTTAGGGTTAGGGTTAGGGTTAGGGTTAGGGGATAGGGTTAGGGTTAGGGTAAGGCTAAGGGTTAGAGTTAGGGTTAGGGTAAGGGCTAGGGTTAGGGTTATGATTAGGTTAAGACTAAGTGTTAGAGTTAGGGTTAGGGTTAGTGTTAGGCGTTAGGGTTAGGGTTTGGGTTAGGGTAAGGGTAAGTGTAAGGTTTAGGGTTAAGGTTAGGATAAGGGTATGGGTTAGGGTTAGGGTTAGGTTACAGTTAAGGTTAGGGTTAGTGTTAGGGTTAGGGTTAGGGTTAGGCTAAGGGTAAGGGTTAGGGTTAGGTTTAGGGTAAGGGTTAGGGTTAGGGTTAGGGTTAGTGTTAGAGGTAGGGTTAGGGTTAGGGTAAGGGTAAAGGTTAGGGTTAGTGTTAGGGTTAGGCGTTAGGTTTAGGGTTAGGGTTAGGGTAAGGGTTAGGGTTAGGGTTAGGGTAAGGGTGTTTGGTTTAGGGTTAGGGTTAGGGTTATGGTAAGGGTAAGCGTTATGGTTAGGGTTAGGGTTAGGGTTAAGTTAAGGTTAGAGTTAGGGTAAGGGTTGGGGTTAGGATTAGGGTTAGGGTTAGGGTAAAGTTTAGGGTTAGGGTAAGGGTTAGGTTTAGGGTTAGGGTTAGGGTTAGCATTAAGTTTATTGTTAGGGTTAGGGTTAGGGTAAGGATAATGGTTAGGTTTAGGGTTAGGGTAAGGGTAAGGGATAGGGTTAGGTTTAGAATTAAGGTTAGGGTTAGGGTTAGGGTTAGGGTGAGGGTAAGGGTAAGGGTAAGTGTTAGGGTTAGGGTTAGGGTAAGGGTTAGGGTTAGGGTTAGGGTTAGGGATAGGCTTAGGGAAAGGATTAGTGTTAGGGTTAGGGTTGGGGTTAGGTTTAGGTTTAATGTAACGGTAAGGTTTAAGGTTAGGATTAGGGTTATGGTTAGGGTTACGGTTAGGATTAGGTTTAGGGTTAGGCTTAGGGTAAGGACTAGTGTTAGGGTTAGATTTGGGGTTAGGGATCGGATTAGGGTTAGGGTAAAGTTTAGGGTTAGCGTAAGGGTTAGGGTTAGGGATAGGGTTAGGTTTACGGTAAGGGTAAGGGTTAGGATTAATGTTAGGGTTAGGGTTAGGGTTAGGGTTAGGGTTAGGGTAGGGGTTATGGTTAGGGTTAGGGTTAAAGTTATGGTTAGTATTAGGGTTAGGGTTTGGGTTAGGGTAAGGGTAAGGGTTAGGTTTAGGGTTAGGGTTAGGGTTAAGGTTAAGGTTAGGGTAAGTGTTAGAGTTAGGTTAAGGGTTAGGGATAGGGTTAGGGTAAGGGTTAGAGTTAGGGTTAGGGTTAGGGTAAGGGTAAAGTTTAGGGTTAGGGTTACTTTTAGGTTTAGGGTAAGGGTTAGGGTTAGGGGTTAGGGTTAGGTTTAGGGTAAGGGTTAGGGATAGGGGTTAGGGTTAGGGTTAGGTTTAGTGTAAGCCTTAGGGTTAGGGTTAGGGTTAGGGTAAGAGTTAGCGTAAGGGTAAGGGTTAGCGTTAGGGTTAGGTTTAGATTTAGGGTTGGGGTAAGGTTAGGGTTACGGTTAGGAGTAAGGGTAAGTGTTAGGGTTAGGGTTAGGGTAAGGGTAAGTGTTAGGATTAGGGTTACGGTTTGGGTTAGGTTTAGGGTTAGGGTAAGGGTAAGGGTTAAGGTTAGGGTTAGAGTTAGTGTTAGGTTTAGGGTTAGGGTGAGGGTAAGGATTAGTTTTCGAGTTAGGGTTAGGTTTAGGTTTAGGGTTAGGGTAAGGGTTAAGGTTAGGGTTAGGGTTAGGGTTAGGGTTAGATTTAGGTTTAGGATTAGGTTTAGGTTTAGGGTTAGGCTTAGGGTAAAGGTAAGGGTTACGGTTAGGGTTAGGATTAGGGTTTATCTTAGATTAAGGTTTAGGGTTAGGTTTAGGGTTAGGGGATAGGTTTAGGGTTAGGGTAAGGCTAAGGGTTAGAGTTAGGGTTAGGGTAAGGGCTAGGGTTAGGGTTATGATTAGGTTAAGACTAAGTGTTAGAGTTAGGGTTAAGGTTAGGGTTAGGGTTAGGCGTTAGGGTTAGGGTTTGTGTTAGGGTAAGGGTAAGTGTAAGGTTTAGGGTTGAGGTTGGGATAAGGGTAAGGGTTAGGGTTAGGGTTAGGGTTAGGCTAAGGGTAAGGGTTAGGTTTAGGTTTAGGGTAAGGGTTAGGGTTACGGTTAGGGTTAGTGTTAGAGTTACGGTTAGGGTTAGGGTAAGGGTAAGGGTTAGGGTTAGTGTTAGGGTTAAGCATTAGGTTTAGTGTTAGGGTTAGGGTAAGGGTTAGGGTTAGGGTTAGGGTAAGGGTGTTTGGTTTAGGGTTAGGGTTAGGGTTATGGTAAGGGTAAGCGTTATGTTTAGGTTTAGGTTTGGGGTTAAGTTTAGGGTTAGGGTTAGGGTAAGGGTAAGGGTTACGGTTAGGGTTAGGGTTAGGGTTAAGTTTAAGGTTAGAGTTAGGGTAAGGGTTGGGGTATGTGTTAGGCTTAGAGTTAGGGTTAGGGTTAGGGATAGGGTAAGGGTAATTGTAAGGGTTAGGGTTAGGTTTAGGGTTAGCGTAAGGGTTAGGGTTAGCGTAAGGGTTAGGGTTAGGGTTAGGGTTAGGGTTAGGTTTAGGGTTAGGGTTAGGGTTACGGTTAGGGTTTTTGTAAGGGTAAGTGTTAGGGTTAGGGTTAGGGTTAGGGTAAGGGTTAGGGTAAGGGTAAGGGTTAGAGTTAGGTTTAGGGTTAGGGTAAGTGTAAGGGTTAGGTTTAGAATAAGGGTAAGGATTAGGGTTAGGTTTAGGGTTAGGGTTAGAGGTTAGGGTTAGGGTTAGGGTTAGGGGAAGGGTTAGGGTTAGGGTTAGGGTTAGGTTTAGGGTAAGGGTAAGGGTTAGGGATAGGGTTATGGTAAGTGTTAGGGTTAGGGTTAGGGTTAGGGTTTGGGTAAGGGTTAGGGTTAGGGTTAGGGTTAGGGTTATGGTAAGGGTAAGGGTTAGGGTTAGGGTTAGGTTTAGCTTTAGGGTTAGGGTTAGGGTTATTGTTAGGGTTTGGGCAAGGGTTAGGGTTAGGGTTAGGGTTAGGGTAAGGGTAAGGGTTAGGGTTAGGTTTAGGGTTAGCTTTATGGTTAGGGTAAGGTTAAGGGTAAGGGTAAGAGTAACGGTTAGAGTTAGGGTAGGGTTAGGGTAAGGGTTAGTGTTAGTGTTAGGCTAAGTGTAAGGTTTAGGGTTAGGGTTAGGGTTAGGGTTAGGGTACGGGTAACGGTAAGTGTTAGGGTTAGGGTTAGGTTTAGGGTAAGGGTAAGGGTTAGGGTTAAGGTTAGGGTTAGGTTTAGGGTTAGGGTTAGGGTTAGGGTTAGGTTTAGCGTTAGGGTAAGCGTAAGGTTTAGGGTTAGGGTTAGGTTTAGGGTTAGGGTTAGGGTTAGGATTAGGGTAAGGATAAGGGTTAGGGTTATGGTTAGGGTAAGGGTGAGGGTTAGGGTTAGATTTATTGTTAGGGTTAGGGTAAGGGTAAGGTTTAGGTTTAGGGTGATGTTTAGGGTTAGGGATTGGGTTAGGTTTAGGGTTTGGTTAAGGATAAGAGTTAGGTTTAGGGTTAGGTTTAGGGTTAGGGTTAAGGTTAGGGTTAGGGTGAAGGTAAGGGTAAGGGTTAGGGTTAGGGTTAGGGTTAGGTTTAGGTTAGGGTAAGGGTAAGGGTTAGGGTTAGGTTTAGGGTAAGGGTTAGGGTTAGGTTAGGGTTAGGTTTAGGTTAGGGTAAGGGTAAGGGTTAGGGTTAGGGTTAGGGTTAGGGTTAGGGTTAGGGGATAGGGTTAGGGTTAGGGTTAAGGTTAGGGTTAGGGTTAGGGTTAGGTTTAGGGTTAGTTTAGGGTTAGGGTTAGGGTTAGGGTTAGGGTTAGGGTTAGGTTAGGGTTAGGGTTAGGGTTATGGTTAGGGTTAGGGTAAGGGTTAGGGTTAGGGTTTGGGTTTGGGTAGGGTTTAGGGTAAGGGTAATATGTTAGTGTTACTGTTAGGTTTAGGATAAGGGTAAGGATCAGGGTTAGGTTTAGGGTTAGGGTTAGAGGTTAGGGTTAGGGTTAGGGTTAGTGTGAGGGTTAGTTTTTGGGTTAGGTTTAGGGTAAGGGTAAGTGTTATGGTGAGGTTAGGGTTAGGGTTAGTGTTAGGTTTAGGGTTAGGGTTAGGGTAAGGGCAAGGGTTAGGCTTAGGTTTAGGGTTAAGGTTAGGGTTAAGGTTAGGGTTAGGGTTAAAGTTAGGGTTAGGGTTAGCGTAAGGGTAAGGGTTAGGTTTAGGGTAAGATATAGGGTTAGGTTTAGGATTAGAATTTGGGTAAGGGTAAGGTTAGGGTTCGGGTTAGGGTTAGGGTTAGGGTTAGGGTTAGATTAAAAGTTAGGGTTAGGGTTAGGGTAAGGGTAAGCGTTAGGGTTAGGGTAAGAAGTAGGGTTAGGATTAGGGTTAGGGTTAGGATTAGGGTAAGGGTAAGGTTAGGGTTAGGGTTTGGGTTAGGGTTAGGGTAAGGGTAAGTGTTAGGGTTAGGGTTAGGGTTAGGGTAAGTGTTAGGGTTAGGGTTAAGGTTTGGGTAAGGGTTAGGGTTAGGGTTAGGGTTAGGGTAAGGGTAAGGGTGAGGGTTAGGGTTAGGATTAGCTTTAGTGTTAGGGTAAGGTTAAGGGTAAGGGTAAGGGTAACGGTAGAGTTAGGGTAGGGTTAGGTTAAGGGTTAGTGTTAGGGTTAGGGTAAGTGTAAGGTATAGGGTTACGGTTAGGGTTAGGGTACGGTTAAGGGTAAGTGTTAGGGTTAGGGTTAGGTTTAGGGTAAGGGTAAGGGTTAGGGTTAAGGTTAGTGTTAGGATTAGGTTTAGGGTTAGGGTTAGGGTTAGGGTTAGGGTAAGGGTAAGGGTAAGGGCTGGATTAGGGTTAGGGTTAGGGTAAGTGTTAGTGTTAGGGTTAGGTTTAAAATAAGGGTAAGGATTAGGGTTAGGTTTAGGGTTAGGGTTAGAATTTAGGGCTAGGGTTAGTGTTAGGGTGAGGTTAGGTTTAGGGTTAGGGTTAGGATAAGGGTAAGGGTTAGGGTTAGGATTAGTGGTAGGTTTAGTGTTAGGGTTAGGGTTAGGGTAAGGGCAAGGGTTAGGGTTAGGTTTAGGGTTAAGGTTAGGTTTAGGATTAGGGTTAGGGTTAGGGTTAAGTTTAGGGTTAGGGCAAGGGTTAGGGTTAGGGTTAGGGTAAGGGTTAGGGTTAGGGTTAGGGTAAGAGTTAGTGTTAGGTTTAGGGTTAGGGTTAGGGTTAGGGTTAGGGTTACGGTTAGGTTTAGCGTTAGGGTAAGCGTAAGGGTTAGGGTTAGGGTTAGGGTAAGGTTTAGGGTAAGGGTTAGGGTTAGGGTTAGGGTAAGGATAAGGGTTAGGGTTAGGGTTAGTGTTAGGTTAAGAATAAGGATAAGTGTTAAGGTTAGAGTTAGGGTTAGTTTAAGGGTGAGGGTTAGGGTTAGATTTAGGGTTACGGTTAGGGTAAGGGTAAGGATAAGTGTTATGTTTAGGGTTATGTATAGGATTAGGGTTAAGGTTAGGGTTAGGGTGAGGGTAAGGGTAAGGTTTAGGGTTAGGTTTAGGGTTAGGGTTAGGGTTAGGGTTAGGGTAAGGTTGAGGGTTAGGGTTAGGGTTAGGGTTAGGGCAAGGGTAAGTGTTAGGGTTATGATTAGGTTTAGGGTTGGGGTTATGGTTATGGTTAGGGTTAGGGTAAGGGTAAGGGTTAGGGTTAGGGTTAGGGTTAGGGTTATGGTTAGGGTTAGGGTTAGGGTAAGAGTATGTGTTCGTGTTAGGTTTATGGTTAGGCTTAGGGTTAAGGTAAGGGCAAGGTTTAGGGTTAGGGTTAGGGTTAGGTTTAGGTTTAGGGTTAGGGTAAGTGTCAGAGTTAGGGTTAGGGTTAGGGTTAGTTTTAGGGTTAGTGTAAGGGTAAGGGTTAGGGTTAGGGTTCGGTTTAGGGTAAGGGTTAGTGTTAGGGTCAGGGTGGGGTTTTGGGTAAGGGTAAGTGTTAGTGTTAGGGTTAGGTTTAAGATAAGGGTAAGGATTAGGCTTAGGTTTAGGGTTAGGGTTAGAGGTTAGGGCTAGGGTTAGGGTTAGGGTGAGGTTAGGTTTAGGGTTAGGTTTAGGATAAGGGTAAGGGTTAGGGTTAGGGTTAGTGGTATGTTTAGGGTTAGGGTTAGGGTTAGGGTAAGGGCAAGGGTTAGTGTTATGGTTAGGGTTAAGCTTAGGTTTAGGATTAGGGTTAGAGATTTGTTAGGGTTAGGGTAAGGCAAGCGTTAGGGTTAGGGTTAGGCTTAGGGTAAGGGTTAGGGTCAGGTTAGCGTAAGGGTTAGGGTTAGGGTAAGGGTTAGGGTTAGGGATAGGGTAAGGGTAAGGGTTAGGGTTAGGGTTAGGGTTAGGTTTAGGGTTGGGGTTAAGGATAGGGTTAGGGATAGGGTACATTTAAGGATTAGGGTTAGGGTTAGGATTAGGGTTATGCTTAGGGTTAAGGTTAGGGTTAGGCTAAGGTTATTTGTTAGGGTTAGGTTTAGGGTTAGGGTCAGGGTTAGGGTTAGGGTAAGTGTTATGGTTACGGTTAGGGTTATGTTTAGGGTTAGGGTAAGGCTAAGGTTTAGGGTTAAAGTTATGGTCAGGGTTAGGTTTAGGGTTAGGGTTAGGGTAAGGGTAAAAGTTAGAGTTAGGTTTAGTGTTAGGGTAAGGGTAAGGGTTAGGTTTAGGGTTAGGGTTAGGTTTAGGGTTAGGGTTAGGGTAAGGGTTAGGGATAGGGTTAAGTTTAGGGTTAGGGGAAGGGTTAGGGTTAGGGTTAGAGTTAGGGTTAAGGTTAGGGTTAAGGTTAGGGTTAGGGTAAGGGTTAGGGTTAGGGTTAGGGTTAGGGTTAGGGTAAGTGTTAGGGTTAGGGTTAGGGTTAGGGTTTGGGTAAGGGTTAGGGTTAGGTTTATGGTTAGGGTAAGGGTAAGGGTTAGGGTTAGGGTTAGGGTTAGCTTTAGGGTTAGGGTAAGGTTAAGGGTAAGGGTAAGTGTAACGGTTAGAGTTAGGGTAGGGTTAGGGTAAGGGTAAGTGTTAGGGTTAGGGTTAGGTTTAGGGTAAGTGTAAGGGTTAGGGTTAAGGTTAGGGTTAGGGTTAGGGTTAGGGTTAGGTTTAGGGTAAGTGTTAGGGTTAGGGTTAGGTTTAGGGTAAGTGTAAGGGTTAGGGTTAAGGTTAGGGTTAGGGTTAGGTTTAGGGTTAGGGTTAGGGTTAGGGTTAGGTTTAGCGTTAGGGTAAGTGTAAGGGTTAGGGTTAGGGCTAGGGTTAGGTTTAGGGTTAGGTTTAGGGTTAGGGTTAGGGTTAGGGTTAGGGTAAGGATAAGGGTTAGGGTTAGGGTTAGGGTTAGGTTTAGGATAAGGATATGGTTAAGGTTAGGGTTAGGGTTAGGGTAAGGGTGAGGGTTAGGGTTAAATTTAGGGTTAGGGTAAGGGTAAGGGTTAGGTTTAGGGTGATGGTTAGGATTAGGAATTGGGTTAGGGTTAGGGTTTGGGTAAGGATAAGGGTTAGGTTTAGGGTTAGGTTTAGGGTTAGGGTGTACGTTAGTGTTAGGGTGAGGGTAAGGGTAAGGTTTAGGGTTAGGTTTAGGGTTAGGGTTAGGGTTAGGGTAAGGTTTAGGGTTAGGGTTAGGGTTAAGGTTAGGGTAAGGGTAAGTGTTAGGGTTAGGATTAGGTTTAGGGTTGGGGTTAAGGTTAGTGTTAGGGTTAGGTTAAGGGTAAGGTTATGGTTATGGTTAGGGTTAGGGTAAGAGTATGTGTTCGGGTTTGGTTTAGGGTTAGGCGTAGGGTTAAGGTAAGGGCAAGGTTTAGGGTTAGGTTTAGGGTTAGGTTTAGGGTTAGGGTTAGGGTAAGGGTTATTGTTAGGGTTAGGGTAAGGGTTAGGGTTAGGGTTAGGGTGGGGTTTTGGGTAAGTGTAAGTGTTAGTGTTAGGGTTAGGTTTAGGATAAAGGTAAGGATTAGGGTTAGGTTTAGGGTTAGGCTTAGAGGTAAGGGCTAGGGTTAGGGTGAGGTTAGGTTTAGGGTTAGGGTTAGGATAAGGGTAAGGGTTAGGGTTAGGGTTAGGGTTAGGGTTAGTGGTGGGTTTAGGGTTAGGGTTAGGGTTAGGGTAAGGGCAAGGGTTAGGGTTAGGGTTAGGTTTAGGTTAGGTTTAGGATTAGGGTTAGGGTTAGGGTTAAGGTTAAGTTTGGGTAAGGGTTAGGGTTAGTGTTAGGGTAAGGGTTAGGGTTAGGGTTAGAGATTTGTTAGGGTTAGTGTAAGGGCAAGCCTTACGGTTAAGGTTAAGGTTAGGTTTAGGGTTAGTGTTAGGTTTAGGGTTAGGGTTAGGCTAAGGGCAAGGGTTAGGGTTAGGGTTAGGGTTAAGGTTAGGGTTAAGGTTAGGGTTAGGGTTAAGGTTAGGGTTAGGGTTAGGGTTAAGGTTAGTGTTAGGGTAAGGGTTAGGGTTAGGGTTAGGGTTAGGGTAAGGGTAAGAGTTTTTGTAAGGGTAAATGTTACAGTTAGGGTTAGGGTTAGGGTAAGGGTTAGGGTAAGGGTAAGGGTTAGAGTTAGGTTTATGGTTAGGGTAAGGGTAAGGGTTAGGTTTAGGATAAGGGTAAGGATTAGGGTTAGGTTTAGGGTTAGGGTTAGAGGTTAGGGTTAGGGTTAGGGTTAGGTGAAGGGTTAGGGTTAGGGTTAGGTTTAGGATAAGGGTAAGGGTTAGGGATAGGGTTATGGTAAGTGTTAGGGTTAGGGTTAGGGTTTGGGTAAGGGTTAGGGTTAGGGTTAGGGTTAGGGTTATGGTAAGGGTAAGGGATAGGGTTAGGGTTAGGGTTAGCTTTAGGGTTAGGGTTAGGGTTATTGTTAGGGTTTGGGCAATGGTTAGGGTTAGGGTTAGGGTTAGGGTAAGGGTAAGGGTTAGGGTTAGGTTTAGGGTTAGCTTTATGGTTAGGGTAAGGTTAAGGGTAAGCGTAAGAGTAACGGTTAGAGTAAGGGTAGGGTTAGGGTAAGGATTAGTGTTAGTGTTAAGCTAAGTGTAAGGTTTAGGGTTAGGGTTAGGGTTAGGGTTAGGGTACGGGTAAGGGTAAGTGTTAGGGTTAGGGTTAGGTTTAGGGTAAGGGTAAGGGTTAGGGTTAAGGTTAGGGTTAGGGTTAGGTTTAGGATTAGGGTTAGGGTTAGGGTTAGGTTTAGCGTTAGGGTAAGCGTAAGGTTTAGGGTTAGGGTTAGGGTTAGGATTAGGGTAGGGATAAGGGTTAGGGTAATCTTTAGGGTAAGGGTGAGGTTTAGGGTTAGATTTATTGTTAGGGTTAGGGTAAGGGTAAGGTTTAGGTTTAGGGTGATGGTTAGGGTTAGGGATTGGGTTAAGGTTAGTGTTTGGTTAAGGATAAGAGTTAGGTTTAGGGTTAGGTTTAGGGTTAGGGTTAACATTAGGGTTAGGGTGAGGGTAAGGGTAAGGGTTAGGGTTAGGGTTAGGGTTAGGTTTAGGTTAGGGTAAGGGTAAGGGTTAGGGTTAGGGTTAGGGTAAGGGTTAGGGTTAGGGTTAGGGTTAGGTTTAGGTTAGGGTAAGGGTAAGGGTTAGGGTTAGGGTTAGTTTTAGGGTAAGGGTTAGGGTTAGGGTTAGGGTTAGGGTTAGGTTTAGGTTAGGGTAAGGGTAAGGATTAGGGTTAGGGTTAGGGTTAGTTTAAGGGTTAGGGTTAGGGTTAGGGTAAGGGTAAGGGTTACGTTTAGGGTAAGAGTTAGGGTTAGGGTTAGGGTTAGGATAAGGGCAAGGGTTAGGGATAGCATTTGGGTTAGGGTTAGGAAAATGGTTAGGGTTACGGTTAGGGTTACGGTTAGGGCTAGGGTAAGGGTTAGTGTTTATGTTAGGGTTTGAGTAAGGATAATGGTTAGGGTTATTGTAAGGGTAAGTGTTAGGGTTAGGATTAGGTTTACGGTTGGGGTTAAGGTTAGGGTTAGGGTTAGGTTAAGGTTAAGGGTTAGGGTAAGGTTTAGGGTTAGGGTAAGGGTTAGTGTTAGTGTTAGGGTTAGGGTTAGGTTTATGGTTAGGGTTAGGGTTAAGGTAAGGTTATGTGTACGGGTTAGGGTTAGGGTTAGGGTTAGCGTTAGGGTTAGCGTTAGGGTAAGCGTAATGGTTAGGGTTAGGGTTAAGATAAGGGTAAGGTTTAGGGTTAGGGTTAGGGTTAGGTTTAGGGTTAGGGTTAGGCTTAGGGTTAGGGTAAGGGTAAGGGTTAGGGTTAGGGTTAGGGTTAGGATAAGTGTTAGGGTTAGGGTTAGGGTTAGGGTAGGGTTTAGGGTAAGGGTAAGTGTTAGTGTTAGGGTTAGGCTTAGGATAAGGGTATGGATTAGGGTTAGGTTTAGGGTTAGGTTTAGAGGTTAGGGTTAGGATTAAGGTTAGTGTTAGTGTTAGTGTTAGGTTTAGGGTTAGGGTTAGGGTAAGGGCAAGGGTTAGGGTTAGGGTTAAGGTTAGGGTTAGGGTTAGGGTTAGGGTTAAGGTTAGGGTTAGGGTTACGGTTAGGGTAAGGGTTAGGGTTAGGGTTAGGATAAGGGTTAGAGTTAGGTTAGGGTTAGTGTTAGGGTTAGGATAAGGGTTAGAGTTAGGTTAGGGTTAGGGTTAGGGTTAGGGTTAGGGTTAGTTTAAGGGTTAGGGTTAGGGTTAGGGTATGGGTAAGGGTTAGGGTTACTGTAAGAGTTAGGGTTAGGGTTAGGGTAGGGTAAGGGTAAGGGTTAGGGTTAGGATTAGGGTTTGGGTTAGGGACATGGTTAGTATTACGGTTAGGGTTAGGGTTAGGGATAGTGTAAGGGTAAGGGTTAGGGTTAGGGTTAGGTTTAGGGTGAGGGTTAGGGTTAGGTTTAGGGTTAGGGTTAGGGTTAGGGTTAGGCTAAATTTATGGGTTATGGTTAGGGTTAGGGTTAGGTTTAGGGTTAGGGTAAGTGTTAGGGTTAGGGTTACGGTTACAGTTAGTGTTAGGGTAAGGGTAAGGGTTAGGTTTAAAGTTAGGGTCAGGGTTAGGTTTCAGGTTGGGGTTAGGGTAAGGGTAAGGGTTAGGGTTAGGGTTAGGTTTAGGGTTAGGTTAAGGGTAAGGGTTAGGGTTAGGTTTAGGGTAAGGGTTAGGGTTAGGGTTACGGTAGGGTTTAGCGTAAGGGCAAGTGTTAGTGTTAGGGTTAGGTTGAGGATAAAGGTATGGATTAGGGTTAGGTTTAGGGTTAGGATTAGAGGTTAGGGTTCCGGTTAGGGTTATGGTGAAGGTTAGGTTTAGGTTTAGGTTTAGGATAAGGGTAAGGGTTAGGTTTAGGGTTAGGGTTAGGGTAAGTGTTAGGTTTAGGGTTAGGTTAGGCTAAGGGCAAGGGTTAGGGTTGGGGTTTGGGTTAAGTTTAGGGTTAGGATTAGGGTTAGGGTTAGGGTTAAGGTTCGGATTAGGGTTAAGGTTAGGGTTAGGGTAGGGGTTAGGGTTAGAGTTAGGGTAAGGGTTAGGGTTAGGGGTAGGGGTAGGGGTAGGGTTAGAGTTCGGTTTAGGGTTAGGGTTAGGGGTTAGGCTTAGGGTTAGGGTTAGGTTTAGGGTAAGTGTAAGGGTTCAGTTTAGTGTTAGGGTTAGGGTTAGGGTAAGGGTAAGTGTTAGGGTTAGGGTAAGAGTTAGTGTTAGGTTTAGGGTTAGGGTTAGGGTAATGGTTAGGGTTAGGGTTAGGGTTAGGTTTAGGGTTAGGGATAGGGTAAGGGTAATGGTTAGGTTTAGGGTTAGGTTTAGGGTTGGGGTTAAGGTTAGGTTTAGAGTTAGGGTACGTTTAATGATTAGGGTTAGGGTTAGGTTTAGGGTTATGCTTAGGTTTAGGGTTATGGTTAGGATTAGGGTTAGGTTTAGGTTTAGCGTTAGGGTTAGGGTACGGTTATGTGTTAGGGTTAGGGTTAGGATTAGGGCTAGAGTTAGGATTAGGGTAAGTGTTTGGGTTAGGGTTAGGGTTAGGGTTAGGGTTACAGTAAGGTTAAGGGTAAGGGTTAGGGTTAGGCTTACGGTTAGGGTAAGGGTAAGGGTTAGGTTTAGGGTTAGGGTTAGGGTTAGGGTTAGGGTTAGGGTAAGGATAAATGTTAGAGTTAAGTTTAGGGTTAGGTTTAGGGTTAAGGTTAGGGTGAGGGTAAGGGTTAGGGTTAGGGTTAAGATTAGTGTTAGGGTTAGGGTAAGGGTTAGGGTTAGGATTAGGGTTAGGGTAAGGGTTAGGGTTAGGGTTAGGGTTTGGGTTAGGTTTAGGTTTGGGGTTAAGTTTATGGTTAGGGTTAGGTTAAGGGTAAGGGTTAGGTTAGGGTTAGGGTTAGGGTTAAGGTTAGGGTTAGGGTTAGGCTTAGGGTTAGGATTAGGGTTATGGTTAGGGTAAGGGTTAGGGTTAGGGTTAGGGTTAGGTTTAGGCTTAGTGTTAGGGTAAGGGTAAGGGTTAGGGTTAGGGTTAGGGTTAGGGTAAGGGTTAGGGTTAGGGTTATGCTTAGGCTTAGTGTTAGAGTAAGAGTAAGGGTTAGGGTTAGTGTTAGGTTAGGGTTAAGTTTGAGGTTAGGGTTAGGGTTAGGGTTATGGTAAGTTTTAGGTTTATGGTTAGAGTTAGGGTTAGGGTTAGGGTAAGGGCAAGGGTTAGGGTTAGGATTAAGGTTAGGGTTAGGGTTAGGGTTAGTGTTAGGGTTAGGTTTAGGGTTAGGGTTAGGGTTAGGGTTAGGTTTAAGTTTAGCGTTAGGGTTAGGGTTAGGGTAAGGTTTAGGTTTAGGTTAGGGTAAGGGTTAGGGTTAGGGTTAGGGTTAGGGTTAGGGTAAGGATTAGGGTTAGGGTTAGGGTTAGGGTAGGGTTTATGGTAAGGGCAAGTGTTAGTGTTAGGGTTAGGTTTAGGTTAAGGGTAAGGATTAGGGTTAGGTTTAGGGTTAGGGTTAGAGGTTAGTGTTAGGGTTAGGGTGAGGGTTAGGTTTAGGGTTATGGTGTGGGTAAGGGTAAGGGTGAGGGTTAGGTTTAGGGTTAGGATTAGTGTTAGGTTTAGGGCTAGGGTTAGGGTAAGGACAAGGGTTAGGGTTAGGGTTAAGGTTAGGGTTAGGTTTAGGGTTAGGGTTAAAATTAGGGTTAGGGTTAGGGTAAGGGTTAGGGTTAGGGTTAGGGTAGGGGTAAGGGTTAGGGTTAGGGTTAGGGATAGAGTTAGGTTTAAGGTTAGGGTTAGGGGTTAGGCTTAGGTTTAGTGTTAGGGTAAGGGTTAGGGTTAGGGTTAGGGTTAGTTTAAGGTTAAGGGTTAGGGTTAGGGTAAGGGTCAGGGTTAGGGTTAGGGTAAGTGTAAGGGTTAGGTTTAGGGTTAGGGTTAGGGTTAGGGTAAGGGTAAGGGTTAGGGTTAGGATTAGGGTTAGGGTTAGGGTAATGGTTAGGGTTAGGATTAGGGTTAGGTTTAGGGTTCGGGATAGGGTAAGGTTAAGGGTTAGGTATAGGGTTAGAGTTAGGGTTAGGTTTAGGGTTGGGGTTATGGTTAGGTTTAGGGTTAGGGTACGTTTAATGATTAGGGTGAGGTTTAGGGTTAGGGTTCTGCTTAGGGTTCGGGTTAGGGTTAGGGTTAAGGTTAGGTTTTTGGTTACGATAAGGTTATGTGTTAGGGTTAGCGTTTGGGTAAGGTTTAGGGTTAGGGTAAGTGTTAGGGTTAGGTTTAGGGTTACGGTTAGGGTTAGGGTAAGGGTAAGGGTTAGGGTTAAAGTTAGGGTCAGGGTTAGGGTTAGATTTAGGCTTAGGGTAAGGGTGAGGGTTAGGGTTCGGTTTATGGTTAGAGTAAGGGTAACGGTTAGGGTTAGGGTTAGGGTTAGGTTTAGGGTTAGGGTTAGGGTAAGGATAAATATTAGAGTTAAGTTTAGGGTGAGAGTAAGGGTAAGAGTTAGGGTTAAGATTAGGGTTAGGGTTAGGGTAAGGGTTAGGGTTAGGGCTAGTGTAAGGGTTAGGGTTAGGGTTAGGGTTAGATTTAGGATTGGGGTTATGGTTAGGGTTAGGGTTAGGGCAAGGGTAAGGGTTAGGTTAGTGTTAGGGTTAAGGTTAGGGTTAAGGTTAGGTTTAGGGTTAGGATTAGGGTTATGGTTAGGGTAAGGGATAGGGTTAGGGTTAGGGTTAGGGTTAGGCTAAGTGTTAGGGTAAGGATAAGGGTTAGGGTTAGGGTTAAGGTTGAGGTTAGGGTTAGGGTTAGGGTTAGGTTTAGGGTTAGGATTAGGTTTAGGGTTAGGGTAAGGGTTAGGGTTAGGGTTAGGGTTAGGGATTGGGTTAGGGTTAGGGTTTGGGTAAGGATAAGTGTTAGGGTTAGGGTTAGGGTAAGGGTAAGTGTTAGGGTTAGGATGAGGTAAGGGTTGGGGTTAATGTTAGGGTTAGGGTTAGGGTTTGGTTTAGGGTTAGGGTAAGGATTAGGGTTAGGGTTAGATTTAGGATTGGGGTTATGGTTAGGGTTAGGGTTAGGGTAATGGTTAGGGTTAGGTTAGATTTAGGTTTAAGGTTAGGGTTAGGGTTAGGTTTAGGGTTAGGATTAGGGTTATGGTTAGGGTAAGGGATAGGGTTAGGGTTAGGGTTAGGGTTAGGCTAAGTGTTAGGGTAAGGGTAAGGGTTAGGGTTAGGGTTAAGTTTGAGGTAAGGTTTAGGGTTAGGGTTAGGGTTAGGATTAGGGTTAGGGTTAGGGTAAGGGTTAGGGTTAGGGTTAGAGTTAGGGATTAGTTTAGGGTTAGGGTTTGGGTAAGGATAAGTGTTAGGGTTAGTGTTTGGGTTAGGGTAAGGGTAAGTGTTAGGGTTAGGA
This sequence comes from Megascapheus bottae, assembly GCA_024803745.1. Taxonomy (NCBI): domain Eukaryota; kingdom Metazoa; phylum Chordata; class Mammalia; order Rodentia; family Geomyidae; genus Megascapheus; species Megascapheus bottae. Next base: position 3,839,587 of record JANJXV010000067.1, on the reverse strand, counting down.
TTAGGTTTAGGGTTGGGGTTAATGTTAGGGTTAGGGTTAGGGTTTGGTTTTGGGTTAGGGTAAGGGTTAGGGTTAGGTTTAGGGTTAAGGTTAGGGTTAGTGTTATGGTTAGGGTTAGGGTTACTGGTTAGGGTTAGGGTTAGGGTTAGTATAAGGGTTAGGGTTAGGGTAAGTGTTAGGCTTAGGGTTAGGGTTAGGGTTAGGGTTAGGGTAAGGGTTAGGGTTAGCTTTAGGGTTAGGGTAAGAGTAAGTGGTAGATTTAGGGTTAGGTTTAGGGTAAGTGTTCTGGTAAGGGTTAGGGTTAGGGTTAGGTTTATGGTTGGGGTTAAGTTTAGGGTTAGGGTTAGGGTAAGGATAAGGGTTAGGGTTAGGGATAGGGTTAATGTAAGTGTTAGGGTTAGGGTTAGGGTTAGGATAAGGATTAGGGTTTGGGTTAGGGATAGGGTAAGGGTAAGGGTTAGGGTTAGGGTTAGGGTTAGGGTTAGGTTTAGAGTTAGGGTAAGGGTAAGGGTAAGGGTAAGGGTAACGGTTAGAGTTAGGGTTAGGGTTAGGGTAAGGGTTAGTGTTAGGGTTAGGGTAATTGTAAGGTTTAGGGTTAATGTTAGGGTTATGCTTATGGTACGGGTAAGGGTAAGTTTTAGGGTTAGGGTTAGGTTTAGGGTAATGGCAAGTGTTAGGGTTAAGGTTAGGGTTAGGTTAGGGTAAGGGTAGGGTAGGGTAAGATTTAGGTTTAGGGTTAGAGTTAGGATTAGGGTTATGGTTAGGGTAAGGGATAGGGTTAGTGTTAGGGTTAGGGTTAGGCTAAGTGTTAGGGTAAGGGTAAGGGTTAGGGTTAGGGTTAGTGTTAAGGTTGAGATTAGGGTTAGGGTTAGGGTTAGGTTTAGTGTTAGGATTAGGATTAGGGTTAGGGTAAAGGTTAGGGTTAGGGTTAGGGTTAGGTTTAGGCTTATGTTAGAGTAAGGGCTAGGGTTAGGATTAGGATAAGGGCAAGGGTTCGGGTTAGGGTTAGGGTTAAGGTTAGGGTTAACGTTAAGGTTAGGGTTAAGGTTAGGGTTAGAGTTAGCGTTAGGGTTAGGGTAAGTGTTAGGGATTGGGTTAGGGTTAGGGTTGGGGTTAGGGTAAGGGTAAGGGTTAGGGTTTGGTTTAGGGTTAGGGTAAAGTTTAGGGTTAGGGTTAGGGTTAGGGTTAAGATTAGGGTTAGGGTTAGGGTAAGGTTATGTGTTAGGGTTAGGGTTAGGGTTATGGTTAGCGTTAGCGTTAGCGTTAGGGTATGCGTAAGGGTTAGGGTTAGGGTTAGGGTTAAGGTAAGGGTAAGGTTTAGGGTTAGGGTTTGGGTTAGGTTTAGGGTTAGGGTTAGGGTTAGTGTTAGGGTAAGGGTAAGGGTTAGGGTTAGGGTTCGGGTTAGGTTTAGGGTTAGGGGAAGGGTAAGGTTTAGGATTAGGGTTAGGGTTAGGGTAAGGGTTAGGGTTAGGGTTAGGGTTTGGTTAGGGTTTAGGGTAAGGGTAGGTGTTAGGGTTAGGGTTAGGGTTAGGGTAGGTTAAGGGTTAGGGTTAGTGTTAGGGTTAGAGTTAGATTTAGGTTTGCTTAAGGGTAAGGGTTAGGAATTGGGTTAGGTTTAGGGTTAGGTTAAGGGTTAAGGTTTGGGGTTAGGGTTGGGGTTAGGGTTAGGGTTAGGTAAGTGTTACGCTTAGGGTTAGTGTTAGGGTTAGAGTTAAGGTAAGGGTTAGGGTTAGGTTCTGGGTTAGGGTTAAGTTTAGGGTTAGGGTTAGGGTAAGGATAAGGTTAGGGTTAGGCTTAGGTTTAGGGTAAGTGTTAGGGTTAGGGTTAGGGTTAGGGTAAGGGTTAGGGTTAGGGTTAGGGTTAGGGTAAGGGTAAGGGTTAGGGTTAAGGTAAGGGCAACGTTTAGAGTTAGGGTTAGGGTTAGGTTTAGGGTTAGGGTTAGGGTTAGGCTAAGTGTTAGGGTAAGGGTAAGGGTTAGGGTTAGGGTTAGGGTTAGGTTTAGGGTTAGGGTAAGGGTAAGGGTAAGGGTTAGGGTAAGGGTAACGGTTAGAGTTAGGGTTAGGGTTAGGGTAAGGGTTAGTGTTAGGGTTAGGGTAAGTGTAAGGTTTATTGTTAGGTTTAGGGTTATTTGTAGGGTACGGGTAAGGGTAAGTGTTAGGGTTAGGGTTAGGTTTAGGGTAATGGCAAGGGTTAGGGTTAAGGTTCGGGTTAGGTTTAGGGTTAGAGTTACGGTTAGGGTTAGGGTAAGGATAAGGGTTGGGGTTAGGGTTAGGTTTAGGTTTAGGATAAGGGTTACGGTTAAGGTTAGGGTTAGGGTTAGGGTTATGGTTATGGTAAGGGAGGGTTATTGTTAGGTTTTGGGTTAGGGTTATGGTAAGGGTAAGGGTTAGGGTTAGGGTTAGGGTTAGGTTTATGTTTAGGGTTAGGGATTGGGTTAGGGTTAGGGTTTGGGTAAGGATAAGGGTTAGGGTTAGGGTTAGTTTAGGGTTAGGGTTAAGGTTAGGGTTAGGGTGAGGGTAAGAGTAAGGTTTAGGGTTAGGTTTAGGGTTAGGGTTTGGGTAAGTTTTAGGGTTAGGGTTAGGGTTAGGGCAAGGGTAAGTGTTAGGGTTAGGATTAGCTTTAGTGTTGGGGTTAAGGTTAGGGTTAGGGTTAGGGTTAGGGTTAGTGTTAGGGTAAGGGTAAGGGTTAGGGTTAGGGTTCGGGTTAGGTTTAGGGTTAGGGGAAGGGTAAGGGTTAGGAGTAGGGTTAGGGTTAGGGTAAGGGTTAGGGTTAGGGTTAGGGTTTGGTTAGGGTTTAGGGTAAGGGTAGGTGTTAGGGTTAGGGTTAGGGTTAGGGTTAGGTTAAGGGTTAGGGTTAGTGTTAGGGTTAGAGTTAGATTTAGGTTTGCTTAAGGGTAAGGGTTAGGAATTGGGTTAGATTTAGGGTTAGGTTAAGGGTTAAGTTTTGGGGTTAGGGTTAGGGTTAGGGTTAGGTAAGTGTTACGCTTAGGGTTAGTGTTAGGGTTAGGGTTAAGGTAAGGGTTAGGGTTAGGTTCTGGGTTAGGGTTAAGTTTAGGGTTAGGGTTAGGGTAAGGATAAGGTTAGGGTTAGGCTTAGGTTTAGGGTAAGTGTTAGGGTTAGGGTTAGGGTTAGAGTAAGGGTTAGGGTTAGGGTTAGGGTTAGGGTAAGGGTATGGGTTAGGGTTAGGGTTAGGGTTAGGTTTAGGGTTAGGGTAAGGGTAAGGGTAAGGGTTAGGGTAAGGGTAACGGTTAGGGTTAGGGTTAGGGTAAGGGTTAGTGTTAGGGTTAGGGTAAGTGTAAGGTTTATTGTTAGGTTTAGGGTTATTTGTAGGGTACGGGTAAGGGTAAGTGTTAGGGTTAGGGTTAGGTTTAGGGTAATGGCAAGGGTTAGGGTTAAGGTTCGGGTTAGGTTTAGGGTTAGAGTTACGGTTAGGGTTAGGGTAAGGATAAGGGTTGGGGTTAGGGTTAGGGTTAGGTTTAGGATAAGGGTTACGGTTAAGGTTAGGGTTAGGGTTAGGGTTATGGTTATGGTAAGGGAGGGTTATTGTTAGGTTTTGGGTTAGGGTTATGGTAAGGGTAAGGGTTAGGGTTAGGGTTAGGGTTAGGTTTATGTTTAGGGTTAGGGATTGGGTTAGGGTTAGGGTTTGGGTAAGGATAAGGGTTAGGGTTAGGGTTAGTTTAGGGTTAGGGTTAAGGTTAGGGTTAGGGTGAGGGTAAGAGTAAGGTTTAATGTTAGGTTTAGGGTTAGGGTTTGGGTAAGTTTTAGGGTTAGGGTTAGGGTTAGGGCAAGGGTAAGTGTTAGGGTTAGGATTAGCTTTAGTGTTGGGGTTAAGGTTAGGGTTAGGGTTAGGGTTAGGTTAAGGGTTAGGGTTAGGGTTAGGGTTAGGGTTACAGTTAGGGTTAGGGTTAGGGTAAGGGTATGTGTTCTGGTTAGGGTTAGGGTTAGGGTTAGGGTTAGCGTTAGGGTAAGCGTAAGGGTTACCGTTAGGTTTAGGGTTAAGGTAAGGGCAAGGTTTAGGGTTAGGGTTAGGGTTAGGTTTAGGGTTAGGGTTAGGGTTAGGGTTAGGCTAAGTGTTAGGGTAAGGGTAAGGGTTAGGGTTAGGGTTAGGGTTAAAGTTGAGGTTAGGGTTAGGGTTAGGTTTAGGGTTAGGATTATGGTTAGGGTTAGGGTAAGGGTTAGGGTTAGGGTTAGGGTTAATGATTGGGATAGGGTTAGGGTTTGGGTAAGGATAAATGTTAGGGTTAGGGTTTGCGTTATGGTTAGGGTTAGGCTAAGTGTTAGGGTAAGGGTAAGGGTTAGGGTTAGGGTTAAGGTTGAGGTTAGGGTTAGGGTTAGGGTTAGGTTTAGGGTTAGGATCAGGTTTAGGGTTAGGGTAAGGGTTAGGGTTAGGGTTAGGCATTGGGTTAGGGTTAGGGTTTGGGTAAGGATAAGGGTTAGGGTAAGGTTTAGGATTAGGGTAAGGGTAAGTGTTAGGGTTAGGATTAGATTTAGGGTTGGGGTTAAGGTTAGGGTTAGGGTTTGGATAGGGTAAATGTAAGTGTTAGGGTTAGGGTGAGGGTCAGGATAAGATTTAGGGTTAGGGTTAGGGATAGGGTAAGTGTAAGCGTTAGGGTTAGGGTTAGGGTTAGGGTTAGGTTTAGAGTTAGGGTAAGGGTTAGGGTTAAGGTTAGGGTTAGGGTTAGGTTTAGGGTTATGGTTAGGGTTAGGGTTAGGTTTACCGTTGGTGTAAGCGTAAGGGTTAGTGTTAGTGTTAGGGTTAGGTTTAGGGTTAGAGTTAGAGTTAGGGTTAGGGTAAGGATAAGGGTTTGGGTTAGGGTTAGGGTTAGGTTTAGGATAAGGGTTAGGGTTAAGGTTAGGGTTAGGTTTAGGGTTATGGTTATAGTAAGGGAGGGTTAGGGTTAGGTTTATGGTTAGGGTTATGGTAAGGGTAAGGGTTAGGGTAAGGGTTAGAGTTTGGTTAGGGTTAGGGTTAATGTTAGGGTTAGGGCTTGGGTAAGGAGAAGGGTTAGGGTTAGCGTTAGTTTAGGGCAAGGGTTAGGGTTAGGGTTAGGGTTAGGTTTAGGTTAGGGTAATGGTAAGGGTTAGGGTTAGGGTTAGATTTGGGTAAGGGTTAGGGTTAGGTTTGGGTTAGGTTTAGGTTAGGGTAAGGGTAAGGGTTAGGGTAAGAGTTAGGGTTAGGGTAAGCGTTTGGGTTAGGGTTAGGGTTAGGTTTAGGTTAGGGTAATGGTAAGGGTTAGGGTTAGGGTTAGGGTTAGGGTAAGGGTTAGGGTTAGGGTTGGGTTAGGTTTAGGTTAGGGTAAGGGTAAGGGTTAGGGTAAGGGTTAGGGTTAGGGTAAGGGTTAGGGTTAGGGTTAGGGTTAGGTTTAGGTTAGGGTAAGGGTAAGGGATAGGGTTAGGGTTAGGGTAAGGTTTAGGGTTAGGGTTAGGGTTAGGGTTAGGGTGAGGGTTAGGTTTAGGGTTAGGGTTAGGGTAAGGGTAAGGGTTAGGGTAAGGGTTAGGGTTAGGGTTAGGGTTAGGGTTGGTGTTAGGTTTAGGGTTAGGGTTAGGGTAAGGGCCATGGTTAGGGTTAGGTTTATGGTGAAGGTTAGTGTTAGGATTAGGATTATGGTTAGGGTTAAGGTTAGGGTTAGGGTAAGGATTAGGGTTAGGGTTACGGTAAGGGTTAATGTTAGGGTTAGAGTTAGGGCTAGGGTTAGGTTAACGGTAAGGGTTAGTGTTACGGTTAAGGTTAGGGTTAGGTTTAGGGTTAGGGTTAGGGTGAGGGTTAGAGTGAGGGTTAGGGTTAGGGTTAAGGTTAGGGTTAGGTTTATGGTTAGGTTTAGGGTAAGGGTTAGGTTTAGGTTAGGGTAAGGGTTAGGGTTAGGGTTAGGTTTAGGGTTAGGTTTAGGTTAGGGAAAGGGTAAGGGTTAGGGGTAGGGTTAGGATTACGGTAAGGGTTATGGTTAGGGTTAGGGTTAGGTTTAGGTTAGGGTAAGGGTAAGGGTTAGGGTTAGGGTAAGGGTTAGGGTTAGGGTTAGGGTTAGGTTTAGGTTAGGGTAAGGGTAAGGGTTAGGGTTAGGGTTAGTTTTAGGGTAAGGGTTAGGGTTAGGGTATGGTTTAGTGTTAGGGTTAGTTTAAGGGTTAGGGTTAGGGTTAGGGTGAGGGTTACTTTTAGGGTTAGGGTTAGGAGAAGGGTAAGGGTTAGGGTAAGGGTTAGGGTTAGGGTTAGTGTTAGGTTTAGGGTTAGGGTTAGGGTAAGGGCAAGGGTTAGGGTTAGGTTTAGGGTGAATGTTAGGGTTAGTATTAGGGTTACGGTTAGGGATAAGGTTAGGGTTAGGGTAAGGATTAGGGTTAGGGTTACGGTAAGTTTTAATGTTAGGGTTAGAGTTAGGGCTAGGGTTAGGTTAAGGGTAAGGGTTAGTGTTATGCTGAAGGTTAGGGTTAGGGTTAGGTTAGGGTTAGGGTAAGGGTTAGAGTTAGGGTTAGGGTTAGGGTTAAGGTTAGGGTTAGGGTTATGGTTAGGTTTAGGGTAAGGGTTAGGGTTAGGTTAGGTTAAGGGTTAGCGTTAGGCTTAGGGTTAGGGTTAGTGTTAGGTTTAGGTTAGGGTAAGGGTAAGGGTTAGGGTTAGGGTTAGGGTTAAGTTAAGTGTTAGGGTTAGGGTTAGGGTTAGGTTTAGGATAGGGTAAGGGTAAGGGTTAGGGTTAGGGTTAGGGTTAGTTTAATGGTTAGGGTTAGGGTTAGGGTAAGGGTAAAGTTTAGGGATAGGATTTGGGTTAGGGTTAGGAAAATGGTTAGGGTTACGGTTAGGGTTACGGTTAGGGATAGGGTAAGGGTTAGTGTTAATGTTAGGGTTTGAGTAAGGATAAGGGTTAGGGTTAGGGTAAGGGTAAGTGTTAGGGTTAGGATTAGGTTTAGGGTTGGGATTAAGGTTAGGGTTAGGGTTAGGGTAAGGTTAAGGGTTAGGGTAAGGTTTAGGGTTAGGGTAAGGGTTAGGGTTAGGGTTAGGGTTAGGTTTATGGTTAGTGTTAGGGTTAGGGTAAGGGTATGTGTACGGGTTAGGGTTAGAGTCAGGGTTAGCGTTAGGGTTAGCGTTAGGGTAAGCGTAATGGTTAGGGTTAGGGTTAGGGTTAAGATAAGGGTAAGGTTTAGGGTTAGGGTTAGGGTTAGGGTTAGGGTAAGGATAAATGTTAGAGTTAAGTTTAGGGTTAGGTTTAGGGTTAAGGTTAGGGTGAGGGTAAGGGTTAGGGTTAGGGTTAAGATTAGTGTTAGGGTTAGGGTAAGGGTTAGGGTTAGGATTAGGGTTAGGGTAAGGGTTAGGGTTAGGGTTAGGGTTTGGGTTAGGTTTAGGTTTGGGGTTAAGTTTATGGTTAGGGTTAGGTTAAGGGTAAGGGTTAGGTTAGGGTTAGGGTTAGGGTTAAGGTTAGGGTTAGGGTTAGGCTTAGGGTTAGGATTAGGGTTATGGTTAGGGTAAGGGTTAGGGTTAGGGTTAGGGTTAGGTTTAGGCTTAGTGTTAGGGTAAGGGTAAGGGTTAGGGTTAGGGTTAGGGTTAGGGTAAGGGTTAGGGTTAGGGTTATGCTTAGGCTTAGTGTTAGAGTAAGAGTAAGGGTTAGGGTTAGTGTTAGGTTAGGGTTAAGTTTGAGGTTAGGGTTAGGGTTAGGGTTATGGTAAGTTTTAGGTTTATGGTTAGAGTTAGGGTTAGGGTTAGGGTAAGGGCAAGGGTTAGGGTTAGGATTAAGGTTAGGGTTAGGGTTAGGGTTAGTGTTAGGGTTAGGTTTAGGGTTAGGGTTAGGGTTAGGGTTAGGTTTAAGTTTAGCGTTAGGGTTAGGGTTAGGGTAAGGTTTAGGTTTAGGTTAGGGTAAGGGTTAGGGTTAGGGTTAGGGTTAGGGTTAGGGTTAGGGTAAGGATTAGGGTTAGGGTTAGGGTTAGGGTAGGGTTTATGGTAAGGGCAAGTGTTAGTGTTAGGGTTAGGTTTAGGTTAAGGGTAAGGATTAGGGTTAGGTTTAGGGTTAGGGTTAGAGGTTAGTGTTAGGGTTAGGGTGAGGGTTAGGTTTAGGGTTATGGTGTGGGTAAGGGTAAGGGTGAGGGTTAGGTTTAGGGTTAGGATTAGTGTTAGGTTTAGGGCTAGGGTTAGGGTAAGGACAAGGGTTAGGGTTAGGGTTAAGTTTAGGGTTAGGTTTAGGGTTAGGGTTAAAATTAGGGTTAGGGTTAGGGTAAGGGTTAGGGTTAGGGTTAGGGTAGGGGTAAGGGTTAGGGTTAGGGTTAGGGATAGAGTTAGGTTTAAGGTTAGGGTTAGGGGTTAGGCTTAGGTTTAGTGTTAGGGTAAGGGTTAGGGTTAGGGTTAGGGTTAGTTTAAGGTTAAGGGTTAGGGTTAGGGTAAGGGTCAGGGTTAGGGTTAGGGTAAGTGTAAGGGTTAGGTTTAGGGTTAGGGTTAGGGTTAGGGTAAGGGTAAGGGTTAGGGTTAGGATTAGGGTTAGGGTTAGGGTAATGGTTAGGGTTAGGATTAGGGTTAGGTTTAGGGTTCGGGATAGGGTAAGGTTAAGGGTTAGGTATAGGGTTAGAGTTAGGGTTAGGTTTAGGGTTGGGGTTATGGTTAGGTTTAGGGTTAGGGTACGTTTAATGATTAGGGTGAGGTTTAGGGTTAGGGTTCTGCTTAGGGTTCGGGTTAGGGTTAGGGTTAAGGTTAGGTTTTTGGTTACGATAAGGTTATGTGTTAGGGTTAGCGTTTGGGTAAGGTTTAGGGTTAGGGTAAGTGTTAGGGTTAGGTTTAGGGTTACGGTTAGGGTTAGGGTAAGGGTAAGGGTTAGGGTTAAAGTTAGGGTCAGGGTTAGGGTTAGATTTAGGCTTAGGGTAAGGGTGAGGGTTAGGGTTCGGTTTATGGTTAGAGTAAGGGTAACGGTTAGGGTTAGGGTTAGGGTTAGGTTTAGGGTTAGGGTTAGGGTAAGGATAAATATTAGAGTTAAGTTTAGGGTGAGAGTAAGGGTAAGAGTTAGGGTTAAGATTAGGGTTAGGGTTAGGGTAAGGGTTAGGGTTAGGGCTAGTGTAAGGGTTAGGGTTAGGGTTAGGGTTAGATTTAGGATTGGGGTTATGGTTAGGGTTAGGGTTAGGGCAAGGGTAAGGGTTAGGTTAGTGTTAGGGTTAAGGTTAGGGTTAAGGTTAGGTTTAGGGTTAGGATTAGGGTTATGGTTAGGGTAAGGGATAGGGTTAGGGTTAGGGTTAGGGTTAGGCTAAGTGTTAGGGTAAGGATAAGGGTTAGGGTTAGGGTTAAGGTTGAGGTAAGGGTTAGGGTTAGGTTTAGGGTTAGGATTAGGTTTAGGGTTAGGGTAAGGGTTAGGGTTAGGGTTAGGGTTAGGGATTGGGTTAGGGTTAGGGTTTGGGTAAGGATAAGTGTTAGGGTTAGGGTTAGGGTAAGGGTAAGTGTTAGGGTTAGGATGAGGTAAGGGTTGGGGTTAATGTTAGGGTTAGGGTTAGGGTTTGGTTTAGGGTTAGGGTAAGGATTAGGGTTAGGGTTAGATTTAGGATTGGGGTTATGGTTAGGGTTAGGGTTAGGGTAATGGTTAGGGTTAGGTTAGATTTAGGTTTAAGGTTAGGGTTAGGGTTAGGTTTAGGGTT
>JANJXV010000067.1:3815000-3825000 GCA_024803745.1 Megascapheus bottae | reverse complement strand
AGGGAGGGTTATTGTTAGGTTTTGGGTTAGGGTTATGGTAAGGGTAAGGGTTAGGGTTAGGGTTAGGGTTAGGTTTATGTTTAGGGTTAGGGATTGGGTTAGGGTTAGGGTTTGGGTAAGGATAAGGGTTAGGGTTAGGGTTAGTTTAGGGTTAGGGTTAAGGTTAGGGTTAGGGTGAGGGTAAGAGTAAGGTTTAGGGTTAGGTTTAGGGTTAGGGTTTGGGTAAGTTTTAGGGTTAGGGTTAGGGTTAGGGCAAGGGTAAGTGTTAGGGTTAGGATTAGCTTTAGTGTTGGGGTTAAGGTTAGGGTTAGGGTTAGGGTTAGGTTAAGGGTTAGGGTTAGGGTTAGGGTTAGGGTTACAGTTAGGGTTAGGGTTAGGGTAAGGGTATGTGTTCTGGTTAGGGTTAGGGTTAGGGTTAGGGTTAGCGTTAGGGTAAGCGTAAGGGTTACCGTTAGGTTTAGGGTTAAGGTAAGGGCAAGGTTTAGGGTTAGGGTTAGGGTTAGGTTTAGGGTTAGGGTTAGGGTTAGGGTTAGGCTAAGTGTTAGGGTAAGGGTAAGGGTTAGGGTTAGGGTTAGGGTTAAAGTTGAGGTTAGGGTTAGGGTTAGGTTTAGGGTTAGGATTATGGTTAGGGTTAGGGTAAGGGTTAGGGTTAGGGTTAGGGTTAATGATTGGGATAGGGTTAGGGTTTGGGTAAGGATAAATGTTAGGGTTAGGGTTTGCGTTATGGTTAGGGTTAGGCTAAGTGTTAGGGTAAGGGTAAGGGTTAGGGTTAGGGTTAAGGTTGAGGTTAGGGTTAGGGTTAGGGTTAGGTTTAGGGTTAGGATCAGGTTTAGGGTTAGGGTAAGGGTTAGGGTTAGGGTTAGGCATTGGGTTAGGGTTAGGGTTTGGGTAAGGATAAGGGTTAGGGTAAGGTTTAGGATTAGGGTAAGGGTAAGTGTTAGGGTTAGGATTAGATTTAGGGTTGGGGTTAAGGTTAGGGTTAGGGTTTGGATAGGGTAAATGTAAGTGTTAGGGTTAGGGTGAGGGTCAGGATAAGATTTAGGGTTAGGGTTAGGGATAGGGTAAGTGTAAGCGTTAGGGTTAGGGTTAGGGTTAGGGTTAGGTTTAGAGTTAGGGTAAGGGTTAGGGTTAAGGTTAGGGTTAGGGTTAGGTTTAGGGTTATGGTTAGGGTTAGGGTTAGGTTTACCGTTGGTGTAAGCGTAAGGGTTAGTGTTAGTGTTAGGGTTAGGTTTAGGGTTAGAGTTAGGGTTAGGGTTAGGGTAAGGATAAGGGTTTGGGTTAGGGTTGGGGTTAGGTTTAGGATAAGGGTTAGGGTTAAGGTTAGGGTTAGGTTTAGGGTTATGGTTATAGTAAGGGAGGGTTAGGGTTAGGTTTATGGTTAGGGTTATGGTAAGGGTAAGGGTTAGGGTAAAGGTTAGAGTTTGGTTAGGGTTAGGGTTAATGTTAGGGTTAGGGCTTGGGTAAGGAGAAGGGTTAGGGTTAGCGTTAGTTTAGGGCAAGGGTTAGGGTTAGGGTTAGGGTTAGGTTTAGGTTAGGGTAATGGTAAGGGTTAGGGTTAGGGTTAGGGTTAGGGTAAGGGTTAGGGTTAGGTTTGGGTTAGGTTTAGGTTAGGGTAAGGGTAAGGGTTAGGGTAAGAGTTAGGGTTAGGGTAAGCGTTTGGGTTAGGGTTAGGGTTAGGTTTAGGTTAGGGTAATGGTAAGGGTTAGGGTTAGGGTTAGGGTTAGGGTAAGGGTTAGGGTTAGGGTTGGGTTAGGTTTAGGTTAGGGTAAGGGTAAGGGTTAGGGTAAGGGTTAGGGTTAGGGTAAGGGTTAGGGTTAGGGTTAGGGTTAGGTTTAGGTTAGGGTAAGGGTAAGGGATAGGGTTAGGGTTAGGGTAAGGTTTAGTGTTAGGGTTAGGGTTAGGGTTAGGGTGAGGGTTAGGTTTAGGGTTAGGGTTAGGGTAAGGGTAAGGGTTAGGGTAAGGGTTAGGGTTAGGGTTAGGGTTAGGGTTGGTGTTAGGTTTAGGGTTAGGGTTAGGGTAAGGGCCATGGTTAGGGTTAGGTTTATGGTGAAGGTTAGTGTTAGGATTAGGATTATGGTTAGGGTTAAGGTTAGGGTTAGGGTAAGGATTAGGGTTAGGGTTACGGTAAGGGTTAATGTTAGGGTTAGAGTTAAGGCCAAGGTTAGGTTGACGGTAAGGGTTAGTGTTACGGTTAAGGTTAGGGTTAGGTTTAGGGTTAGGGTTAGGGTGAGGATTAGAGTGAGGGTTAGGGTTAGGGTTAAGGTTAGGGTTAGGTTTATGGTTAGGTTTAGGGTAAGGGTTAGGTTTAGGTTAGGGTAAGGGTTAGGGTTAGGGTTAGGTTTAGGGTTAGGTTTAGGTTAGGGAAAGGGTAAGGGTTAGGGGTAGGGTTAGGATTACGGTAAGGGTTATGGTTAGGGTTAGGGTTAGGTTTAGGTTAGGGTAAGGGTAAGGGTTAGGGTTAGGGTAAGGGTTAGGGTTAGGGTTAGGGTTAGGTTTAGGTTAGGGTAAGGGTAAGGGTTAGGGTTAGGGTTAGTTTTAGGGTAAGGGTTAGGGTTAGGGTATGGTTTAGTGTTAGGGTTAGTTTAAGGGTTAGGGTTAGGGTTAGGGTGAGGGTTACTTTTAGGGTTAGGGTTAGGAGAAGGGTAAGGGTTAGGGTAAGGGTTAGGGTTAGGGTTAGTGTTAGGTTTAGGGTTAGGGTTAGGGTAAGGGCAAGGGTTAGGGTTAGGTTTAGGGTGAATGTTAGGGTTAGTATTAGGGTTACGGTTAGGGATAAGGTTAGGGTTAGGGTAAGGATTAGGGTTAGGGTTACGGTAAGTTTTAATGTTAGGGTTAGAGTTAGGGCTAGGGTTAGGTTAAGGGTAAGGGTTAGTGTTATGCTGAAGGTTAGGGTTAGGGTTAGGTTAGGGTTAGGGTAAGGGTTAGAGTTAGGGTTAGGGTTAGGGTTAAGGTTAGGGTTAGGGTTATGGTTAGGTTTAGGGTAAGGGTTAGGGTTAGGTTAGGTTAAGGGTTAGCGTTAGGCTTAGGGTTAGGGTTAGTGTTAGGTTTAGGTTAGGGTAAGGGTAAGGGTTAGGGTTAGGGTTAGGGTTAAGTTAAGTGTTAGGGTTAGGGTTAGGGTTAGGTTTAGGATAGGGTAAGGGTAAGGGTTAGGGTTAGGGTTAGGGTTAGTTTAATGGTTAGGGTTAGGGTTAGGGTAAGGGTAAAGTTTAGGGATAGGATTTGGGTTAGGGTTAGGAAAATGGTTAGGGTTACGGTTAGGGTTACGGTTAGGGATAGGATAAGGGTTAGTGTTAATGTTAGGGTTTGAGTAAGGATAAGGGTTAGGGTTAGGGTAAGGGTAAGTGTTAGGGTTAGGATTAGGTTTAGGGTTGGGATTAAGGTTAGGGTTAGGGTTAGGGTAAGGTTAAGGGTTAGGGTAAGGTTTAGGGTTAGGGTAAGGGTTAGGGTTAGGGTTAGGGTTAGGTTTATGGTTAGTGTTAGGGTTAGGGTAAGGGTATGTGTACGGGTTAGGGTTAGAGTCAGGGTTAGCGTTAGGGTTAGCGTTAGGGTAAGCGTAATGGTTAGGGTTAGGGTTAGGGTTAAGATAAGGGTAAGGTTTAGGGTTAGGGTTAGGGTTAGGGTTAGGGTAAGGATAAATGTTAGAGTTAAGTTTAGGGTTAGGTTTAGGGTTAAGGTTAGGGTGAGGGTAAGGGTTAGGGTTAGGGTTAAGATTAGTGTTAGGGTTAGGGTAAGGGTTAGGGTTAGGATTAGGGTTAGGGTAAGGGTTAGGGTTAGGGTTAGGGTTTGGGTTAGGTTTAGGTTTGGGGTTAAGTTTATGGTTAGGGTTAGGTTAAGGGTAAGGGTTAGGTTAGGGTTAGGGTTAGGGTTAAGGTTAGGGTTAGGGTTAGGCTTAGGGTTAGGATTAGGGTTATGGTTAGGGTAAGGGTTAGGGTTAGGGTTAGGGTTAGGTTTAGGCTTAGTGTTAGGGTAAGGGTAAGGGTTAGGGTTAGGGTTAGGGTTAGGGTAAGGGTTAGGGTTAGGGTTATGCTTAGGCTTAGTGTTAGAGTAAGAGTAAGGGTTAGGGTTAGTGTTAGGTTAGGGTTAAGTTTGAGGTTAGGGTTAGGGTTAGGGTTATGGTAAGTTTTAGGTTTATGGTTAGAGTTAGGGTTAGGGTTAGGGTAAGGGCAAGGGTTAGGGTTAGGATTAAGGTTAGGGTTAGGGTTAGGGTTAGTGTTAGGGTTAGGTTTAGGGTTAGGGTTAGGGTTAGGGTTAGGTTTAAGTTTAGGGTTAGGGTTAGGGTTAGGGTAAGGTTTAGGTTTAGGTTAGGGTAAGGGTTAGGGTTAGGGTTAGGGTTAGGGTTAGGGTAAGGATTAGGGTTAGGGTTAGGGTTAGGGTAGGGTTTATGGTAAGGGCAAGTGTTAGTGTTAGGGTTAGGTTTAGGTTAAGGGTAAGGATTAGGGTTAGGTTTAGGGTTAGGGTTAGAGGTTAGTGTTAGGGTTAGGGTGAGGGTTAGGTTTAGGGTTATGGTGTGGGTAAGGGTAAGGGTGAGGGTTAGGTTTAGGGTTAGGATTAGTGTTAGGTTTAGGGCTAGGGTTAGGGTAAGGACAAGGGTTAGGGTTAGGGTTAAGGTTAGGGTTAGGTTTAGGGTTAGGGTTAAAATTAGGGTTAGGGTTAGGGTAAGGGTTAGGGTTAGGGTTAGGGTAGGGGTAAGGGTTAGGGTTAGGGTTAGGGATAGAGTTAGGTTTAAGGTTAGGGTTAGGGGTTAGGCTTAGGTTTAGTGTTAGGGTAAGGGTTAGGGTTAGGGTTAGGGTTAGTTTAAGGTTAAGGGTTAGGGTTAGGGTAAGGGTCAGGGTTAGGGTTAGGGTAAGTGTAAGGGTTAGGTTTAGGGTTAGGGTTAGGGTTAGGGTAAGGGTAAGGGTTAGGGTTAGGATTAGGGTTAGGGTTAGGGTAATGGTTAGGGTTAGGATTAGGGTTAGGTTTAGGGTTCGGGATAGGGTAAGGTTAAGGGTTAGGTATAGGGTTAGAGTTAGGGTTAGGTTTAGGGTTGGGGTTATGGTTAGGTTTAGGGTTAGGGTACGTTTAATGATTAGGGTGAGGTTTAGGGTTAGGGTTCTGCTTAGGGTTCGGGTTAGGGTTAGGGTTAAGGTTAGGTTTTTGGTTACGATAAGGTTATGTGTTAGGGTTAGCGTTTGGGTAAGGTTTAGGGTTAGGGTAAGTGTTAGGGTTAGGTTTAGGGTTACGGTTAGGGTTAGGGTAAGGGTAAGGGTTAGGGTTAAAGTTAGGGTCAGGGTTAGGGTTAGATTTAGGCTTAGGGTAAGGGTGAGGGTTAGGGTTCGGTTTATGGTTAGAGTAAGGGTAACGGTTAGGGTTAGGGTTAGGGTTAGGTTTAGGGTTAGGGTTAGGGTAAGGATAAATATTAGAGTTAAGTTTAGGGTGAGAGTAAGGGTAAGAGTTAGGGTTAAGATTAGGGTTAGGGTTAGGGTAAGGGTTAGGGTTAGGGCTAGTGTAAGGGTTAGGGTTAGGGTTAGGGTTAGATTTAGGATTGGGGTTATGGTTAGCGTTAGGGTTAGGGCAAGGGTAAGGGTTAGGTTAGTGTTAGGGTTAAGGTTAGGGTTAAGGTTAGGTTTAGGGTTAGGATTAGGGTTATGGTTAGGGTAAGGGATAGGGTTAGGGTTAGGGTTAGGGTTAGGCTAAGTGTTAGGGTAAGGATAAGGGTTAGGGTTAGGGTTAAGGTTGAGGTTAGGGTTAGGGTTAGGGTTAGGTTTAGGGTTAGGATTAGGTTTAGGGTTAGGGTAAGGGTTAGGGTTAGGGTTAGGGTTAGGGATTGGGTTAGGGTTAGGGTTTGGGTAAGGATAAGTGTTAGGGTTAGGGTTAGGGTAAGGGTAAGTGTTAGGGTTAGGATGAGGTAAGGGTTGGGGTTAATGTTAGGGTTAGGGTTAGGGTTTGGTTTAGGGTTAGGGTAAGGATTAGGGTTAGGGTTAGATTTAGGATTGGGGTTATGGTTAGGGTTAGGGTTAGGTTTAGGGTTAGGATTAGGGTTATGGTTAGGGTAAGGGATAGGGTTAGGGTTAGGGTTAGGGTTAGGCTAAGTGTTAGGGTAAGGGTAAGGGTTAGGGTTAGGGTTAAGTTTGAGGTAAGGGTTAGGGTTAGGGTTAGGGTTAGGATTAGGGTTAGGGTTAGGGTAAGGGTTAGGGTTAGGGTTAGGGTTAGGGATTAGTTTAGGGTTAGGGTTTGGGTAAGGATAAGTGTTAGGGTTAGTGTTTGGGTTAGGGTAAGGGTAAGTGTTAGGGTTAGGATTAGGTTTAGGGTTGGGGTTAATGTTAGGGTTAGGGTTAGGGTTTGGTTTTGGGTTAGGGTAAGGGTTAGGGTTAGGTTTAGGGTTAAGGTTAGGGTTAGTGTTATGGTTAGGGTTAGGGTTACTGGTTAGGGTTAGGGTTAGGGTTAGTATAAGGGTTAGGGTTAGGGTAAGTGTTAGGCTTAGGGTTAGGGTTAGGGTTAGGGTTAGGGTAAGGGTTAGGGTTAGCTTTAGGGTTAGGGTAAGAGTAAGTGGTAGATTTAGGGTTAGGTTTAGGGTAAGTGTTCTGGTAAGGGTTAGGGTTAGGGTTAGGTTTATGGTTGGGGTTAAGTTTAGGGTTAGGGTTAGGGTAAGGATAAGGGTTAGGGTTAGGGATAGGGTTAATGTAAGTGTTAGGGTTAGGGTTAGGGTTAGGATAAGGATTAGGGTTTGGGTTAGGGATAGGGTAAGGGTAAGGGTTAGGGTTAGGGTTAGGGTTAGGGTTAGGTTTAGAGTTAGGGTAAGGGTAAGGGTAAGGGTAAGGGTAACGGTTAGAGTTAGGGTTAGGGTTAGGGTAAGGGTTAGTGTTAGGGTTAGGGTAATTGTAAGGTTTAGGGTTAATGTTAGGGTTATGCTTATGGTACGGGTAAGGGTAAGTTTTAGGGTTAGGGTTAGGTTTAGGGTAATGGCAAGTGTTAGGGTTAAGGTTAGGGTTAGGTTAGGGTAAGGGTAGGGTAGGGTAAGATTTAGGTTTAGGGTTAGGGTTAGGATTAGGGTTATGGTTAGGGTAAGGGATAGGGTTAGTGTTAGGGTTAGGGTTAGGCTAAGTGTTAGGGTAAGGGTAAGGGTTAGGGTTAGGGTTAGTGTTAAGGTTGAGATTAGGGTTAGGGTTAGGGTTAGGTTTAGTGTTAGGATTAGGATTAGGGTTAGGGTAAAGGTTAGGGTTAGGGTTAGGGTTAGGTTTAGGCTTATGTTAGAGTAAGGGCTAGGGTTAGGATTAGGATAAGGGCAAGGGTTCGGGTTAGGGTTAGGGTTAAGGTTAGGGTTAACGTTAAGGTTAGGGTTAAGGTTAGGGTTAGAGTTAGCGTTAGGGTTAGGGTAAGTGTTAGGGATTGGGTTAGGGTTAGGGTTGGGGTTAGGGTAAGGGTAAGGGTTAGGGTTTGGTTTAGGGTTAGGGTAAAGTTTAGGGTTAGGGTTAGGGTTAGGGTTAAGATTAGGGTTAGGGTTAGGGTAAGGTTATGTGTTAGGGTTAGGGTTAGGGTTATGGTTAGCGTTAGCGTTAGCGTTAGGGTATGCGTAAGGGTTAGGGTTAGGGTTAGGGTTAAGGTAAGGGTAAGGTTTAGGGTTAGGGTTTGGGTTAGGTTTAGGGTTAGGGTTAGGGTTAGTGTTAGGGTAAGGGTAAGGGTTAGGGTTAGGGTTCGGGTTAGGTTTAGGGTTAGGGGAAGGGTAAGGGTTAGGATTAGGGTTAGGGTTAGGGTAAGGGTTAGGGTTAGGGTTAGGGTTTGGTTAGGGTTTAGGGTAAGGGTAGGTGTTAGGGTTAGGGTTAGGGTTAGGGTAGGTTAAGGGTTAGGGTTAGTGTTAGGGTTAGAGTTAGATTTAGGTTTGCTTAAGGGTAAGGGTTAGGAATTGGGTTAGGTTTAGGGTTAGGTTAAGGGTTAAGGTTTGGGGTTAGGGTTGGGGTTAGGGTTAGGGTTAGGTAAGTGTTACGCTTAGGGTTAGTGTTAGGGTTAGAGTTAAGGTAAGGGTTAGGGTTAGGTTCTGGGTTAGGGTTAAGTTTAGGGTTAGGGTTAGGGTAAGGATAAGGTTAGGGTTAGGCTTAGGTTTAGGGTAAGTGTTAGGGTTAGGGTTAGGGTTAGGGTAAGGGTTAGGGTTAGGGTTAGGGTTAGGGTAAGGGTAAGGGTTAGGGTTAAGGTAAGGGCAACGTTTAGAGTTAGGGTTAGGGTTAGGTTTAGGGTTAGGGTTAGGGTTAGGCTAAGTGTTAGGGTAAGGGTAAGGGTTAGGGTTAGGGTTAGGGTTAGGTTTAGGGTTAGGGTAAGGGTAAGGGTAAGGGTTAGGGTAAGGGTAACGGTTAGAGTTAGGGTTAGGGTTAGGGTAAGGGTTAGTGTTAGGGTTAGGGTAAGTGTAAGGTTTATTGTTAGGTTTAGGGTTATTTGTAGGGTACGGGTAAGGGTAAGTGTTAGGGTTAGGGTTAGGTTTAGGGTAATGGCAAGGGTTAGGGTTAAGGTTCGGGTTAGGTTTAGGGTTAGAATTACGGTTAGGGTTAGGGTAAGGATAAGGGTTGGGGTTAGGGTTAGGTTTAGGTTTAGGATAAGGGTTACGGTTAAGGTTAGGGTTAGGGTTAGGGTTATGGTTATGGTAAGGGAGGGTTATTGTTAGGTTTTGGGTTAGGGTTATGGTAAGGGTAAGGGTTAGGGTTAGGGTTAGTGTTAGGTTTATGTTTAGGGTTAGGGATTGGGTTAGGGTTAGGGTTTGGGTAAGGATAAGGGTTAGGGTTAGGGTTAGTTTAGGGTTAGGGTTAAGGTTAGGGTTAGGGTGAGGGTAAGAGTAAGGTTTAGGGTTAGGTTTAGGGTTAGGGTTTGGGTAAGTTTTAGGGTTAGGGTTAGGGTTAGGGCAAGGGTAAGTGTTAGGGTTAGGATTAGCTTTAGTGTTGGGGTTAAGGTTAGGGTTAGGGTTAGGGTTAGGGTTAGTGTTAGGGTAAGGGTAAGGGTTAGGGTTAGGGTTCGGGTTAGGTTTAGGGTTAGGGGAAGGGTAAGGGTTAGGATTAGGGTTAGGGTTAGGGTAAGGGTTAGGGTTAGGGTTAGGGTTTGGTTAGGGTTTAGGGTAAGGGTAGGTGTTAGGGTTAGGGTTAGGGTTAGGGTTAGGTTAAGGGTTAGGGTTAGTGTTAGGGTTAGAGTTAGATTTAGGTTTGCTTAAGGGTAAGGGTTAGGAATTGGGTTAGATTTAGGGTTAGGTTAAGGGTTAAGTTTTGGGGTTAGGGTTAGGGTTAGGGTTAGGTAAGTGTTACGCTTAGGGTTAGTGTTAGGGTTAGGGTTAAGGTAAGGGTTAGGGTTAGGTTCTGGGTTAGGGTTAAGTTTAGGGTTAGGGTTAGGGTAAGGATAAGGTTAGGGTTAGGCTTAGGTTTAGGGTAAGTGTTAGGGTTAGGGTTAGGGTTAGAGTAAGGGTTAGGGTTAGGGTTAGGGTTAGGGTAAGGGTATGGGTTAGGGTTAGGGTTAGGGTTAGGTTTAGGGTTAGGGTAAGGGTAAGGGTAAGGGTTAGGGTAAGGGTAACGGTTAGGGTTAGGGTTAGGGTAAGGGTTAGTGTTAGGGTTAGGGTAAGTGTAAGGTTTATTGTTAGGTTTAGGGTTATTTGTAGGGTACGGGTAAGGGTAAGTGTTAGGGTTAGGGTTAGGTTTAGGGTAATGGCAAGGGTTAGGGTTAAGGTTCGGGTTAGGTTTAGGGTTAGAGTTACGGTTAGGGTTAGGGTAAGGATAAGGGTTGGGGTTAGGGTTAGGGTTAGGTTTAGGATAAGGGTTACGGTTAAGGTTAGGGTTAGGGTTAGGGTTATGGTTATGGTAAGGGAGGGTTATTGTTAGGTTTTGGGTTAGGGTTATGGTAAGGGTAAGGGTTAGGGTTAGGGTTAGGGTTAGGTTTATGTTTAGGGTTAGGGATTGGGTTAGGGTTAGGGTTTGGGTAAGGATAAGGGTTAGGGTTAGGGTTAGTTTAGGGTTAGGGTTAAGGTTAGGGTTAGGGTGAGGGTAAGAGTAAGGTTTAG
>JANJXV010000067.1:3807500-3810000 GCA_024803745.1 Megascapheus bottae | reverse complement strand
GGGTAAGAGTAAGGTTTAGGGTTAGGTTTAGGGTTAGGGTTTGGGTAAGTTTTAGGGTTAGGGTTAGGGTTAGGGCAAGGGTAAGTGTTAGGGTTAGGATTAGGTTTAGTGTTGGGTTTAAGGATAGGGTTAGGGTTAGGGTAAGGGTAAGGGTTAGGGTTAGGGTTAGGTTTAGGGTAAGGGTTAGGGTTAGGGTTAGGGTTAGGGTTAGGGTTAGGGTTAGGGTAAGGGTATGTGTTCGGGTTAGGGTTAGGGTTAGGGTTAGGGTTAGCGTTAGGGTAAGCGTAAGGGTTAGCGTTAGGTTTAGGGTTAAGGTAAGGGCAAGGTTTAGGGTTAGAGTTAGGGTTAGGGTTAGGGTTAGGGTTAGGGTTAGGGTAAGGGTTAGGGTTAGGGTTAGGGTTAGGGATTGGGTTAGGGTTAGGGTTTGGGTAATGATAAATGTTAGGGTTAGGGTTAGGGTTAGGTTTAGGTTACTGTAAGGGTTAAGGTTAGGGTTAGGGTAAGGGAATTGGTTAGGGTTAGGGTTAGGGTTAGGGTAAGGGTAAGGGTTAGGGTTAGGGTTAGGGTAAGGGTTAGGGTTAGGTAGGGTTTAGGGTAAGGGCAAGTGTTAGGGTTAGGGTTCGGTTTAGGTTAAGGGTAAGGATTAGGGGTAGGTTTAGGGTTAGGGTTAGAGGTTAGGGTTAGGGTTAGGGTGAGGGTTAGGTTTAGGGTTAGGGTGTGTGTAAGGTTAAGGGTGAAGTTTAGGTTTAGGGTTAGGGCTAGTGTTAGGTTTAGGGTTAGGGTTCAGTTAAGGACAAGGGTTAGGCTTAGGGTTAGTGTGAAGTTTAGGGTTAGGTTTAGGGTTAGGTTTAAAATTAGGGTTAGGGTTAGGGTAAGGGTTAGGGTTAGGGTTAGGGTAGGGTTTAGGGTAAGGGCAAGTGTTAGGTTTAGGGTTAGGTTTAAAATTAGGGTTAGGGTTAGGGGTTAGGCTTAGGTTTAGGGTTAGGGTAAGGGTTAGGGTTTGGGTTAGGGTTAGGGTTAGTTTAAGGTTTAGGGTTAGGGTTAGGGTAAGTATTAGGGTTAGGGTTAGGGTTAGGATTATGGTAAGGGTTAGGGTTAGGGTAAGGTTAGGGTTAGTGTTATTGTTAGGGTTAGGGATACGGGTTAGGGTTAGGGTTAGGGTTAGGGTTAGGGTTAATGTTAGGGTAAAGGTAAGTGTTAGGGTTAGGCTTAGGGTTAGGGTTAGAATAAGGGTTAGGGTTAGGGTTAGGGATAGGGTAAGGGTAAGGTTTAGGGTTAGGGTTAGGGTTAGGTTTAGAGTTAGGGTAAGGGTAAGGGTAACGGTTAGAGTTAGGGTTAGGGTTAGGGTAAGGGTTAGTGTTAGGGTTAGGGTAAGTGGAAGGTTTAGGGTTAGGGTTAGGTTTATGGTTAGGGTACGGGTAAGGGTAAGTTTTAGGGTTAGGGTTAGGTTTAGGGTTAGGGTAAGGGGAGGGGAGGGTAATGTTTAGGGTAATGGCAAGGGTTAGGGTTAAGGTTATGTTTAGGATTAGGGTAAGGGGAGGGGAGGGTAAGGTTTAGGGTTAGGGTTAAGGTTGAGTTTAGGGTTAGGGTTAAGGTTAGGTTTAGGGTTAGGGTTTGGCTCATTGTTAGGGGAAGGGTAAGGGTTAGGGTGAGGGTTTGGGTTAAGGTTGAGTTTAGGGTTAGGGTTAGGGTTAGGTTTAGGGTTAGGATTAGGGTTAGGATTAGGGTAAGGGTTAGGGTTAGGGTTAGGGTTAGGTTTAGGCTTAGTGTTAGAGTAAGGGTTAGGGTTAGGGTTAGGATAAGGGCAAGGGTTAGGGTTAGGGTTAAGGTTAGGGTTAAGGTTAAAGTTAGGTTTAAGGTTAGGGTTAGAGGTAGCGTTAGGGTAAGGGTTAGGGTTAGGGTTAGGTTTAGGGATTGGTTTAGGGTTAGGGTTAGGGTTTGGGTAAGGATAAGGTTTAGGGTTAGGGTTAGGGTTAGGGTTAGGGTAAGGGTAAGTGTTAGGGTTAGTATTAGGTTTAGGGTTGGGGTTAAGGTTAGGTTAGGGATAGGGTAAGGGTAAGGGTTAGGGTTAGGGTTAGGGTTAGCGTTAGGTTTAGAGTTAGGGTAATGGTAAGGGTAAGGGTAACGGTTTGATTGAGGGTTAGGGTTAGGGTAATGGTTAGTGTTAGGGTTAGGGTAAGTGTAAGGTTTAGGGTTAGGGTTAAGGTTATTGTTAGGGTACGGGTTAGGGTAAGTTTTAGGGTTAGGGTTAGGTTTAGGGTAATGGCAAGGATTAGGGTTAAGGTTAGGGTTAGGGTTAGGGTAAGGGGAGGGTAGGGTAAGGTTTAGGGTTAGCGTTAGGGTTAGGGTTAGGGTTAGGTTTAGGGTTAGGATTAGGGTTATGTTTAGGGTAAGGGATAGGGTTAGGGTTAGGGTTAGGCTCAGTGTTAGGGTAAGGGTAAGTGTTATGATAAGGGTTAGGTTAAGGGTAAGGGTTAGGTTAGGGTTAGGGTTAAGGTTA
>JANJXV010000067.1:3802500-3805000 GCA_024803745.1 Megascapheus bottae | reverse complement strand
TTAGGGTGAGGGTTATGCTTAGGGTTAGGGTTAGGGTTAGGATTAGGGTTCAGTTTAGGGTTAGGGTTAGGGTTAGTTTTATTGTTAGGGTAAGGTTATATGTTAGGGTTAGCGTTTGGGTTAGGGTTAGGGTTAGGTTAAGTGTTAGGGTTAGGTTTAGGGTTAAGTTTAGGGTTAGGCTAAGGGTAAGGGTTAGGGTTAAAGTTAGGGTCAGGTTTAGGGTTAGATTTAGCCTTAGGTAAGGGTGAGGGTTAGGGTTAGGTTTAGGGTTAGGGTAAGGGTAAGGGTTAGGTTTAGGGTTAGGGTTAGGTTTACGGTTAGGGTTAGGGTAAGGATAAATATTAGAGTTAATGTTAGGGTGAGAGTAAGGGTAAGGGTTAGGGTTAAGATTAGGGTTAGGATTAGGGTAAGGGTTAGGATTAGGTTTAGGGTTAGGGTAAGGGTTAGGGTTAGGGTTAGGGTTAGGTTTAGGATTGGGGTTATGGTTAGGGTTAGGGTTAGGGTAAGGGTAAGGGATAGGTTAGGGTTAAGGTTAAGGTTAGGGTTAGGGTTAGGTTAGGGTTAGGATTAGGGTTATGGTTAGGGTAAGGGATAGGGTTAGTGTTAGGTTTAGGGTTAGGCTGAGTGTTATGGTAAGGGTAAGGGTTAGGGTTAGGGTAAGGGTTAGGGTTAGGGTTAGGCTTAGGCTTAGGCTTAGTTTTAGAGTAAGGGTAAGGGTTAGGGTTAGGGTTAGGGTTAGGCTAAGTGTTAGGGTAAGGGTAAGGGTTACGGTTAGGGTTAGGTTAAGGGTAAGGGTTAGGTTAGGGTTAGGGTTAGGGTTAAGGTTAGGGTTAGGGTTAGGGTTAGGGTTAGGGTTAAGTTTGAGGTTAGGGTTAGGGTTAGGGTTAGGGTTAGTTTTAGGGTTAGGGTTAGAGTTAGGGTTAGGATTAGGGTAAAGGCAAGGGTTAGGCTTAGGGTTATGGTTAGGGTAAGGGTTAGGGTTAGGGTTTATGTTAGGCTTAGTGTTAGGGTAACGGTAAGGGTTAGGGTTAGCGTTAGGCTTAGGGTTCGGATTAGGGTTATGGTTAGGGTAAGGGTTAGGGTTAGGGTTTGGGTTAGGCTTAGTGTTAGGGTAATGGTAAAGGTTAGGGTTAGGGTTAGGGTTAGGGTTAGGGTTAGGGTAAGGGTTAGGGTTAGGGTTAGGGTAAGGGTTAGGGTTAGGGTTAGGCTTAGGCTTAGGCTTAGTGTTAGAGTAAGGGTAAGGGTTAGGGTTAGGGTTAGGGTTAAGTTTGAGGTTAGGGTTAGGGTTAGGGTTAGGGTAAGTTTTAGGGCTAGGGTTAGAGTTAGGGTTAGGATTAGGGTAAGGGCAAGGGTTAGGCTTAGGGTTAAGGTTAGGGTTAGGGTTAGGATTAGTGTTAGGGTTAGGTTTAGGGTTAGGGTTAGGGTTAGAGTTAGGTTTAAGGTTAGGGTTAGGGTTAGGTTTAGGGTAAGGGTTAGTTTTAGGTTAGGGTAAGGGTTAGCGTTAGGGTTAGGGTTAGGTTTAGGTTTAGGGTAAGGGTAAGGGTTAGGGTTAGGGTTAGGGTTACGGTTAGGGTAAGGGTAAGGGTTAGGTTTAGGGTTAGGGTTAGGGTAAGGGTTAGGGTTAGGGTTACAGTTAGGGTTAGGATTAGGGTAAGGGCAAGGGTTAGGCTTAGGGTTAAGGTTAGGGTTAGGGTTAGGATTAGTGTTAGGGTTAGGTTTAGGTTAAGGGTATGGATTAGGTTTAGGTTTAGGGTTAGGGTTAGAGGTTAGGTTTAGGGTTAGGGTGAGGGTTAGGTTTAGGGTTAGGGTGTGGGTAAGGGTAAGGATGAGGGTTAGGTTTAGGTTATGGTTAATGTTAGGTTTAGGATTAGGGTTAGGGTAAGGACAAGGGTTAGGGTTAGGGTTAGGGTTAAGGTTAGGGTTAGGTTTAGGGTTAGGGTTAAAATTAGGGTTAGGGTTAGGGTAAGGGTTAGGGTTAGGGTTAGGGTATGGGTAAGGGTTAGGGTTAGGGTTAGGGTTAGAGTTAGGTTTAAGGTTAGGGTTAGGGGTTAGGCTTAGGTTTAGGGTTAGGGTAAGGGTTAGGGTTAGGGTAAGAGTAAGGGTTAGGTTTAGGGTTAGGTTTAGGGTTAGGGTAAGGGTAAGGGTTAGCGTTAGGATTAGGGTTAGGGTTCGGGTAATGGTTAGGGTTAGGATTAGGGTTAGGTTTAGGGTTCGGGATAGGGTAAGGTTAAGGGTTAGGGTTAGGGTTAGGGTTAGGGTTAGTGTTGGGGATATCGTGAGGTTTAGGTTGAGGGTACGTTAAATGATTAGGGTTAGGTTTAGGGTGAGGGTTATACTTAGGGTTAGGGTTAGGGTTAGGATTAGGGTTAGGTTTAGGGTTAGGGTTAGGGTTAGGTTTAGTGTTAGGGTAAGGTTATGTGTTAGGGTTAGCGTTTGGGTTAGGGTTAGGGTTAGGGTAAGTGTTAGGGTTAGGTTTAGTGTTACGGTTAGGGTTAGGGTA
>JANJXV010000067.1:3790000-3792500 GCA_024803745.1 Megascapheus bottae | reverse complement strand
TAGGGTAAGGGTTAGTGTTAGGGTTAGGGTAAGTGTAACGTTTAGGGTTAGGATTACAGTTATGGTTAGGGTACGGGTAAGGGTATGTTTTAGTGTTAGGGTTAGGTTTAGGGTAATGGCAAGGGTTAGGGTTAAGGTTAGCGTTACGGTTAGGGTTAGGGTTAGGGTTAAGTTTGAGGTTATTGTTAGAGTTAGGTTTAGGGTAAGTTTTAGGGTAGGGTTAGAGTTAGGGTTAGGGTTAGGGTAAGGGCAAGGGTTAGGGTTAGGGTTAAGGTTAGGGTTAGGTTTTGGGTTAGTGTTACGGTTAGGTTTAGGGATAGGGTTAGGGTTAGGTTTCAGTTTAGGGTTAGGGTTAGGGTTAGGGTAAGGGTTAGGTTTAGGTTACTCTAAGGGTTAGGGTTAGGGTTTGGGTTAATGTTAGGGTTAGGATTAGGGTTAGGGTAAGGGTACGGGTTAGGGTTAGGGTTAGGGTTAGGGTAAGGGTAAGGGTTAGGGTTAGGGTTAGGGTAAGGGTTAGGATTAGGGTTAGGGTAGGGTTTAGGGTAAGGGCAAGTGTTAGTGTTAGGGTTAGGTTTAGGTTAAGGGTAAGGATTAGGGTTAGGTTTAGGGTTAGGGTTAGAGGTTAGGGTTAGGGTTAGTGTGAGGGTTAGGTTTAGGGTTAGGGTGTGGGTAAGGGTAAGGGTGAGGGTTAGGTTTAGTGTTAGGGTTAGTGTTAGGTTTAGGGTTAGGTTTAGGGTAAGGAAAAGGGTTAGGGTTAGGGTTAGGGTAAGGGTTAGGGTTAGGGTTAGGGTAGGGGTAAGGGTTAGGATTAGGGTTATGGTTAGAGTTAGCTTTAAGGTTAGGGTTAGGGGTTAGGCTTAGGTTTAGGGTTAGGGTTAGGGTGAGGGTTAGGGTTAGGGTAAGCGTTAGGGTTAGGTTTAGGGTTAGGGTAAGTGTAAGAGGTAGAGTTAGGGTTAGGGTTAGGGTAAGTTTTAGGGTAAGGGTTAGGGTTAGGGTTAGGTTTAGGGTTGGGGTTTAGGGTTAGGGTTAGGGTAAGGATTAGGGTTAGGGATAGGGTTAGGTTTAATGTAAGTGTTAGGGTTAGGGTTAGGGTTAGGGTTAGGATAAGGGTTAGGGTTAGGGTTAGGGATATGTTAAGGGTAAGGGTTAGGTTTAGGGTTAGGGTTAGGGTTAGGTTTAGAGTTAGGGTAAGGGTAAGGGTAAGGAAAAGGGTAACGGTTAGAGTTAGGGTTAGGGTTAGGGTAAGGGTTAGTGTTAGGGTTAGGGTAAGTGTAAGGTTTAGGGTTAGGGTTAGGGTTAGGGTACGGGTAAGGGTAAGTTTTAGTGTTAGGGTTAGGTTTAGGTTAATGGCAAGGGTTAGGGTTAAGGTTAGCTTTAGGGTTAGGGTTAGGGTTAAGTTTGAGGTTATTGTTAGGGTTAGGTTTAGGGTAAGTTTTAGGGTTAGGGTTAGAGTTAGGGTTAGGGTTAGGGTAAGGGCAAGGATTAGGGTTAGGGTTAAGGTTAGGGTTACGGTTTGGGTTAGTGTTACGGTTAGGTTTAGGGTTAGGGTTAGGGTTAGGGTTAGGTTTAAGTTTAGGGTTAGGGTTAGGGTAAGGGTTAGGTTTAGGTTACTGTAAGGGTTAGGGTTAGGGTTTGGGTTAATGTTAGGGTTAGGATTAGGGTTAGGGTAAGGGTAAGGGTTAGGGTTAGGGTTAGGGTTAGGGTTAGGGTAAGGGTAAGGGATAGGGTTAGGGTTACGGTAAGGGTTAGGGTTAGAGTTAGGGTAGGGTTTAGGGTAAGGGCAAGTGTTAGTGTTAGGGTTAGGTTTAGGTTAAGGGTAAGGATTAGGGTTAGGTTTAGGGTTAGGGTTAGAGGTTAGGGTTAGTGTTAGTGTGAGGGTTAGGTTTAGGGTTAGGGTGTGGGTAATGGTAAGGGTGAGGTTTAGGTTTAGTGTTTGGGTTAGTGTTAGGTTTAGGGTTAGGTTTAGGGTAAGGAAAAGGGTTAGGGTTAGGATTAGGGTTAAGGTTAGGGTTAGGTTTAGGGTTAGGGTTAAAATTAGGGTTAGGGTTAGGGTAAGTGTTAGGGTTAGGGTTAGGGTAGGGGTAAGGGTTAGGGTTAGGGTTATGGTTAGAGTTAGCTTTAAGGTTAGGGTTAGGGGTTAGGCTTAGGTTTAGGGTTAGGGTAAGGGTTAGGGTTAGGGTTAGTTTAAGGTTTAGGGTTAGGGTTAGGCTAAGTGTAAGGGTTAGGGTTAGGGTTAGGGTTAGGGTTAGGTTTAGCATTAGGGTTAGGGTTAGGGTAAGGGTAAGGGTTAGCGTTAGGATTAGGGTTAGGGTTAGGGTAATAGTTAGGGTTAGGATTAGGGTTAGGTTTAGGGTTCGGGATAGGGTAAGGTTAAGTGTTAGTGTTAGGGTTAGGGTTAGGGTTAGTGCTAGGGATATGTTTAGGTTTAGGTTTAGGGTACGTTTAATGATTAGGGTTAGTTTTAGGGTGAGGGTTATACTTAGGGTTAGGGTTAGGGTTA
>JANJXV010000067.1:3762500-3787500 GCA_024803745.1 Megascapheus bottae | reverse complement strand
GGTAAGGGTTAGGGTTAGGGTTAGAGTTAAGGTTGAGGTTAGGGTTAGGGTTAGGGTTAGGTTTAGGGTTAGGATTAGGGTTAGGATTAGGGTAAGGGTTAGGGTTAGGGTTAGGGTTAGGTTTAGGCTTAGTGTTAGAGTAAGGGTTAGGGTTAGGGTTAGGATAAGGGCAAGGGTTAGGGTTAGGGTTAGGGTTAAGGTTAAGGTTAGGGTTAAGGTTAGGTTTAGAGTTAGCGTTAGGGTAAGGTTTAGGGTTAGGGTTAGGTTTAGGGATTGGGTTAGTGTTAGGGTTAGGGTTTGTTTAAGGATAAGGGTTAGGGTTAGGATTAGGGTTAGGGTTAGGGTTAGGTTTAGGGTAAGGGTAAGTGTTAGGGTTAGGATTAGGTTTAGGGTTGGGGTTAAGGTTAGGGTTAGGGTTTGGGTAAGGGTAAGGGTTAGGGTTTGGTTTAGGGTTAGAGTAAGGGTTAGGGTTAGGGTTAGGTTTAAGATTAGGATTAGGGTTATGGCAAGGTTATGTGTTCGGGTTAGGGTAAGGGTAAGGGTTAGGGTTAGGGTTAGGGTAAGGGTTAGGGTTAGGGTTAGGGTTATTGTAGGGTTTAGGGTAAGGGTAGGTGTTAGGGTTAGTGTTAGGGTTAGGTTAAGGGTTAGGGTTAGGGTTAGGGTTAGGGTTAGGTTTAGGATAATGGCAAGGGTTAGGGTTAAGGTTAGGGTTAGGGTTAGGTTTAGGATTATGGTTAGGGTTAGGGTTAGGTTTACCGTTGGGGTAAGCGTAAGGGTTAGTGTTAGGGTTAGGGTTAGGTTTAGGGTTAGAGTTAGGGTTAGGGTTAGGGCAAGGATAAGGGTTGGGGTTAGGGTTAGGGTTAGGTTTAGGATAAGGTTTAGGGTTAAGGTTAGGGTTAGTGTTAGGGTTAGGGTTAGGGTTAGGGTTAGGGTTAAGGTTAGGGTTAGGGTTAGGGTTAGGGTTAGGGTTTGGGTAAGGATAAGGTTCAGGGTTAGGGTTAGTTTAGGGTTAGGGTTAAGGTTAGGGTTAGGGTGAGGGTAAGGGTAAGGTTTAGGGTTAGGATTAGGTTTAGGGTTGGGGTTAAGTTTAGGGTTAGGGTTAGAGTAAGGGTAAGGGTTAGGGTTAGGGTTAGGGTTAGGGTAAGGGTTAGAGTTAGGGTTAGGGTTATGGTTAGGGTTAGGGTAGGGGTATGTGTTCGGGTTAGGGTTAAGTTTAGGGTTAGGGTTAGCGTTAGCGTAAGCGTAAGGGTTAGCGTTAGGTTTAGGGTTAAGGTAAGGGCAAGGTTTAGGGTTAGAGTTAGGGTTAGGTTTAGGGTTAGGGTTAGGGTTAGGGTAAGAGTAAGTGTTAGGGTTAGTGTTATGTTTAGGTTTAACGTTAGGGTAAGGGTAAGGGTTAGGGTTAGGGTAAGTGTTAGGGTTAGGGTTAGGGTTAAGGTATGGTTTACGGTAAGTGTAAGTGTTAGTGTTAGGGTTAGGTTTAGGATAAGGGTATGGATTAGGGTTAGGTTTAGTGTTAGTGTTAGAGGTTAGGGTTAGGGTTAGGGTTAGGGTGAGGTTAGGTTTAGGGTTAGGTTTAGGATAAGGGTAAGGGTTAGGGTTAGGGTTAGTGTTAGGGTTAGGGTTAGGGTAAGGGCAAGGTTTAGGGTTAGGGTTAGGTTTAGGGTTAGGGGTAGGTGTAGGGTTAGGCTAAGTATTAGGGTAAATGTAAGGGTTAGGGATAGGGTTAGAGTTAAGGTTGAGGTTAGGGTTAGGGTTAGGCTTAGGGTTAGGGTTAGGATTAGGGTTAGGGTTAGGGTAAGGGTTAGTGTTAGGGTTAGGGTTAGGGATTGGGTTAGGGTTAGTGTTTGGGTAAGGATAAGGGTTAGGGTTAGGGTTAGGGTTAGGGTAAGGGTAAGTGTTAGGGTTAGGATTAGGTTTAGGGTTGGGGTTAAGGTTAGGGTTAGGGTTAGGGTTTGGTTTAGGGTTACAGTAAGGGTTAGGGTTAGGGTTAGGGTTAAGGTTAGGGTTAGGGTTAGGGATACGGGTTAGGGTTAGGGTTAGGGTTAGTGTTAGGGATACGGGTTAGGGTTAGGGTTAGGGTTAGTGTAAGGGTTAGGGTTAGGGTAAGTGTTAGGCTTAGGGTTAGTGTTAGGGTTAGTGTTAGGGTAAGGGTTAGGGTTAGGTTTAGGGTTAGGGTAAGGGTAAGTGGTAGAGTTAGGGTTAGGGTAAGTTTTAGGGTAAGGGTTAGGGTTAGGGTTAGGTTTAGGGTTGGGGTTAAGTTTAGGGTTAGTGTTAGGGTAAGGATAAGGTTTAGGGTTAGGGTTAGGGTTAATGTAAGTGATAGGGTTAGGGTTAGGGTTAGGGTTAGGATAAGGGTTAGGGTTAGGGTTAGGGATAGGTTAAGGGTAAGAGTTAGGTTTAGGGTTAGGGTTAGTGTTAGGTTTAGAGTTAGGGTAAGAGTAAGGGTAAGGGTAAGGGTAACGGTTAGAGTTAGGGTTAGGGTTAGGGTAAGGGTTAGTGTTAGGGTTAGGGTAAGTGTAAGGTTTAGGGTTAGGGTTAGGGTTATGGTTAGGGTACGGGTAAGGGTAAGTTTTAGGGTTAGGGTTAGGTTTAGGGTAATGGCAATGGTTAGGGTTAAGGTTAGCGTTAGGGTTAGGGTTAGGTTTAGGGTTAAGTTTGAGGTTAGCGTTAGGGTTAGGGTTAGGGTAAGTTTTAGGGTTAGGGCTAGAGTTAGGGTTAGGGTTAGGGTAAGGGCAAGGGTTAGGGTTAGGGTTAAGGTTAGGGTTAGGGTTTGGGTTAGTGTTACGGTTAGGTTTAGGGTTAGGGTTAGGGTTAGGGTTAGGTTTAAGTTTAGGGTTAGGGTTAGGGTTAGGGTAAGGGTTAGGTTTAGGTTACTGTAAGGGTTAGAGTTAGGGTTTGGGTTAATGTTAGGGTTAGGATTAGGGTTAGGTTAAGGGTAAGGGTTAGGGTTAGGGTTAGGGTTAGGGTTAGGGTAAGGGTAAGGGATAGGGTTAGGGTTAGGGTAAGGGTTAGGGTTTTGGTTAGGGTAGGGTTTAGGGTAAGGGCAAGTGTTAGTGTTAGGGTTAGGTTTAGGTTAAGGGTAAGGATTAGGGTTAGGTTTAGCGGTAGGGTTAGAGGTTAGGGTTAGGGTGAGGGTTAGGTTTAGGGTTAGGGTGTGGGTAAGGGTAAGGGTGAGGGTTAGGTTTAGTGTTAGGGTTAGTAGTGTTAGGTTTAGGGTTAGGTTTAGGGTACGGAAAAGGGTTAGGGTTAGGGTTAGGGTTAAGGTTAGGGTTAGGTTTAGGGTTAGGGTTAAAATTAGGGTTAGGGTTAGGGTAAGGGTTAGGGTTAGGGTTAGGGTAGGGGTAAGGGTTACGCTTAGGGTTACGGTTAGAGTTAGCTTTAAGGTTAGGGTTAGGGGTTAGGCTTAGGTTTAGGGTTAGGGTAAGGGTTAGGGTTAGGTTAGGTTTAGTTTAGGGTTTAGGGTTAGGGTTAGGCTAAGGGTAAGGGTTAGGTTTAGGGTAAGTGTTAGGGTTAGGGTTAGGTTTAGGGTTATGGTTATGGTTATGGTTAGGGTAAGGGTATGTGTTCGGGTTAGGGTTATGGTTAGGGTTAAGTTTAGCGTTAGGGTAAGCGTTAGGGTTAGGTTTAGGGTTAGGGTAAGGGTAAGTGGTAGAGTTAGGGTTAGGGTTAGGGTAAGTTTTAGGGTAAGGATTAGGGTTAGGTTTAGGGTTGGGGTTAAGTTTAGGGTTAGGGTTAGGGTAAGGATAAGGGTTAGGGTTAGGTTTAGGGTTAGGGTAAGGGTAAGGGTTAGGGTTAGGGTTAGGGTTACGGTAAGGGTAAGGGTTAGGGTTAGGGTAAGGGTTAGGGTTAGGGTTAGGGTAGGGTTTAGGGTAAGGGCAAGTGTTTGTGTTAGGGTTAGGTTTAGGTTAAGGTTAAGGATTAGGGTTAGGTTTAGGGTTAGGGTTAGAGGTTAGGGTTAGGGTTAGTGTGAGGGTTAGGTTTAGGGTTAGGGTGTGGGTAAGGGTAAGGGTGAGGGTTAGCTTTAGTGTTAGGGTTAGTGTTAGGTTTAGGGTTAGGTTTAGGGTAAGGAAAAGGGTTAGGGTTAGGGTTAGGGTTAAGGTTGGGTTTAGGTTTAGGGTTTGGGTTAAAATTAGGGTTAGGGTAAGGGTAAGGGTTAGGGTTAGGGTTAGGGTAGGGGTAAGGGTTAGGGGTAGGGTTACGGTTAGAGTTAGCTTTAAGGTTAGGGTTAGGGGTTAGGCTTAGGTTTAGGGTTAGGGTAAGTGTTAGGGTTAGGGTTAGGGTTAGTTTAAGGTTTAGGGTTAGGTTTAGGCTAAGGGTAAGGTTTAGGGTTAGGGTAAGTGTTAGGGTTAGGGTTAGGTTTAGGGTTATGGTTAGGGTTAGGGTTAGGGTAAGGGTATGTGTTCGGGTTAGGGTTAGGGTTAGGGTTAAGTTTAGCATTAGGGTAAGCATAAGGGTTAGCGTTAGGTTTAGGGTTAAGATAAGGGCAAGGTTTAGGGTTAGGGTTAGGGTTAGGTTTAGGGTTAGGGTTAGGGTTAGGGTTAGGCTAAGTGTTAGGGTAAGGGTAAGGGTTAGGGTTAGGGTTAGGGTTAAAGTTGAAGTTAGGGTTAGGGTTAGGGTTAGGTTTAGGGTTAGGGTAAGGGTAAGTGGTAGAGTTAGGGTTAGGGTTAGGGTAAGTTTTAGGGTAAGGGTTAAGGTTAGGTTTAGGGTTAGGTTTAGGCTTAGTGTTAGAGTAAGGGTTAGGGTTAGGGTTAGGATAAGGGTAAGGGTTAGGGTTAGGATTAGGTTTAAGGTTAGGGTTAAGGTTAAGGTTAGGGTTAAGGTTAGGGTAAGAGTTAGCGTTAGGGTAAGGGTTAGGGTTATGTTTAGGTTTAGTGATTGGGTTAGGGTTAGGGTTAGGGTTTGGGTAAGGACAAAGGTTAGGGTTAGGGTTAGGGTTAGGGTTAGGGTAAGGGTAAGTTTTAGGGTTAGGATTAGGTTTAGGTTTGGGGTTAAGTTTAGTGTTAGGGTTAGGGTAAGGGTAAGGGTTACGGTTTGGTTTAGGGTTAGTTTAAGGGTTAGGGTTAGGGTTAGGGTTAGGGTTAAGATTAAGATTAGGGTTAGGGTAAGGTTATGGGTTCGGGTTTGGGTTAGGGTTAGGGTTATGGTTAGCGTTAAGGTAAGCGTAAGGGTTAGGGTTAGGGTTAGGTTTAAGGTAAGGATAAGGTTTAGGTTTAGGGTTAGGGTTAGGTTTAGCGTTAGGGTTAGGGTTAGTGTTAGGGTAATGGTAAGGGTTAGGGTTAGGGTTAGGGTTAGGGTTAGGGTAATGGTAAGGGTTAGGGTTAGGGTTAGGGTTAGGGTAAGGGTTAGGGTTAGGGGTAGGGTTAGGGTAGGGTTTACGGTAAGGGTAGGTGTTAGGGTTAGGGTTAGGGTTAGGGTAAGGGTTAGGGTTAGGGTTAGGGTTAGAGTTAGATTTAGGGTTGGTTAAGGGTAAGGTTTAGGGTTAGGTTTAGGGTTAGGGTTAGGCTCAGGGTTAGGGTAAAGGTTAGGGTTAGGGTTAGGGTTTGGGTAAGGGTTAGGGTTAGGGTGAGGGTTAGGGTTAGGGTTAGGGTTAAGGTAAGGGTAAGGTTTAGGTTTAGGGTTAGGGTTAGGTTTAGCGTTAGGGTTAGGGTTAGTGTTAGGGTAATGGTAAGGGTTAGGGTTAGGGTTAGGGTTAGGTTTAGGGTTAGGGTAATGGTAAGGGTTAGCGTTAGGGTTAGGGTTAGGGTAAGGGTTAGGCTTAGGGTTAGGGTTAGGGTAGGGTTTAGGGTAAGTGTAGGTGTTAGGGTTAGTGTTAGGGTTAGGTTAAGGGTTAGGGTTAGGGTTAGGGTTAGAGTTAGATTTAGGGTTGGTTAAAGGTAAAGGTTAGGGTTTGGGTTAGGCGTAGGTTTAGGTTAAGGGTTAGGGTTCGGGGTTAGGGTTAGGGTTAGGGTTAAGGTTAGGTAAGTGTTAGGGTTAGGCTTAGGGTAAGGTTAAGTGTTAGGGTTAGGGTTAGGGTACGGGTAAGGGTAAGTGTTAGGTTTAGGGTTAGGTTTAGGATAATGGCAAGGGTTAGGGTTAAGGTTAGGGTTAGGTTTAGGTTTAGGGTTATGGTTAGGGTTAGGGTTAGGTTTACCGTTGGGGTAAGCGTGAGGGTTAGGGTTAGGGTTAGGGTTAGGTTTAGGGTTAGAGTTAGGGTTAGGGTTAGGGTAAGGATAAGGGTTGGGGTTAGGGTTAGGGTTAGGTTTAGGATAAGGGTTAGGGTTAAGGTTAGGGTTAGGGTTATGGTAAGGGAGGGTTAGGGTTAGGTTTAAGGTTAGGGTTAGGGTAAGGGTAAGGGTTAGGGTTAGGGTTAGGGTTAGGTTTATGGTTAGGGTTAAGGATTGGGTTAGGGTTAGGGTTTGGGTAAGGATAAGGGTTAGGGTTAGGGTTAGTTTAGGGTTAGGGTTAAGGTTAGGGTTAGGGTGAGGGTAAGGGTAAGGTTTAGGGTTAGGATTAGGTTTAGGGTTGGGGTTAAGGTAATGTTAGGGCTAGATAAGGGTAAGGGTTAGGGTTAGGGTTAGGGTTATGTTAAGGGTTAGGGTTAGGGTTAGGGTTAGGGTTATGGTTAGGTTTAGGGTAAGGGTATGTGTTCGGGTTAGGGTTAGGGTTAGGGTTAGGGTTAGCGTTAGGGTAAGCGTAAGGGTTAGCGTAAGGTTTAGGGTTAGAGTTAGGGTTAGGTTTAGGGTTAGGGTTAGGGTTAGGGTAAGGGTAAGTGTTAGGGTTAGGGTTAGGTTTAGGTTTAGGTTTAGGGTTAGGGTAAGGGTAAGGGTTAGGGTTAGGGTTAGGGTAAGTGTTAGGGTTAGGGTTAGGGTTAAGGTATGGTTTATGGTAAGTGTAAGTGTTAGTGTTAGGGTTAGGTTTAGGATAAGGGTATGGATTAGGGTTAGGTTTAGTGTTAGTGTTAGAGGTTAGGGTTAGGGTTAGGGTTAGGGTGAGGTTAGGTTTAGGGTTAGGTTTAGGATAAGGGTAAGGGTTAGGGTTAGGGTTAGTGTTAGGGTTAGGGTTAGGGTAAGGGCAAGGTTTAGGGTTAGGGTTAGGGTTAGGGTTAAGCTTAGGGTTAGGATTAGGGTTAGGGTTAGGGTTAAGGTTAGGGTTAGGGTAAGAGTTAGGGTTAGGGTTAGGGTAAGGGTTAGGGTTAGGGTTAGGGTTAGGTTTAATGTTAGGGTTAGGATTAGGGTTAGGTTTAGGGTTAAGGTTAGGGTTACGGTAAGTGTTAGGGTTAGGGTTAGGGTAAGGGTTAAGGTTAGGGTTAGGGTAAGTGTTAGGGTTAGGGTTAGGGTTAAGGTATGGTTTATGGTAAGTGTAAGTGTTAGTGTTAGGGTTAGGTTTAGGATAAGGGTATGGATTAGGGTTAGGTTTAGGGTTAGTGTTAGAGGTTAGGGTTAGGGTTAGGGTTAGGGTGAGGTTACGTTTAGGGTTAGGGTTAGGATAAGGGTAAGGGTTAGGGTTAGGGTTAGTGTTAGGGTTAGGGTTAGGGTAAGGGCAAGGTTTAGGGTTAGGGTTAGGGTTAGGGTTAAGCTTAGGGTTAGGATTAGGGTTAGGGTTAGGGTTAAGGTTAGGGTTAGGGT
This sequence comes from Megascapheus bottae, assembly GCA_024803745.1. NCBI lineage: Eukaryota > Metazoa > Chordata > Mammalia > Rodentia > Geomyidae > Megascapheus > Megascapheus bottae. Next base: position 3,779,896 of record JANJXV010000067.1, on the reverse strand, counting down.
AAGAGTTAGGGTTAGGGTTAGGGTAAGGGTAAGAGTTAGGGTTAGGGTTAGGGTTGGGGTTAATGTTAGGGTTAGGATTAGGGTTAGGGTTAGGGTTAAGGTTAGGGTTACGGGAAGGGTTAGGGTTAGGTTTAGGGTAAGGGTTAGGGTTAGGGTTAGATTTAGGTTTAGGGTTAGGGTAAGGGCAAGGGTTATGGTTAGGGTTAAGGTTAGGGTTAGGGTTAGGGTTAGGGTTAGAGTTAGGGTAAGGGTTAGGGTTAGGTTTAGGGTTAGGGTTAAGGTTAGTGTTAGGGTTAGGGTTAGGGTTAGGGTAAGGTTTAGGGTTAGGTTAAGGTAAGGGTTAGGTTTAGGTTTAGGGTTAGGGTAAGGGTAAGGGTTAGGGTTAGGGTTAGGGCTAGTGTTAGGGTTAGGGTTAGGTTAGGGTAAGGCAAGGGTTAGCGTTAGTGTTAGGGTTAAGGTTCGGGTTAAGGTTAGTGTTAGGGTTAAGGTTAGGGTTAGAGTTAGGGTTAGGGTTAGGGTAAGGTTTAGGGTTAGGTTTAGGGTTAGGGTTATTGGGTTAGGCTTAGGGTTAGGGTTAGGGTAATTGTTGGGGTTAGGGTTAGGGTTAGTTTAAGGGTTAGGGTTAGGGTTAAGGTAAGGGTAAGTGTTAGGGTTAGGGTAAGTGATAGGGTTAGGTTTAGGGTTAGGGTTAGTGTTAGGATAAGGGTAAGGGTTAGGTTTATGATTAGGGATAGGGTTAGTGTAATGGTTAGGGTTAGGGTTAGGGTTAGGGATAGGGTAAGGGTAAGGGTTAGGGTTAGGGTTAGGGTTAGGTTTAGGGTTGGGGTTAAGGATAGGTTTAGGGATAGGGTACGTTTAAGGATTAGGGTTAGGGATAGGGTTAGGGTTATACTTAGGGTTAGGGTTAGTATTAGGCTAAGGTTATGTGTTAGGGTTAGGGTTAGGATTAGGTTTAGGGTAAGTGTTAGGGTTAGGGTTAGGGTTACGGTTAGGGTTAGGGTAAGGGTAAGGGTTAGGGTTAGGTTAGGGTTAGGGTTAGGTTTAGGGTTACAGTTAGGGTTAGGGTTAGGTTTATGGTTAGGTTTAGGGTAAGGGCAAGGGTTAGCCTTAGGGTTAAGTTTAGGGTTAGGGTTAGGGTTAGGTTTAGGGTTAGGGTTAGGGTCAGGGTAAGGGTTAGGGTTAGGGTTAGGGATAGGGTTAAGGTTTAGGGTTAGGGTTAGGGTCAGGGTAAGGGTTAGGGTTACGGTTAGGGATAGGGTTAAGGTTAGAGTTAGGGTTAGGGTTAGGGTTAAGTTAGGGTAAGGGTTAGTGTTAGGGTTAGGTTAGGTTTAGAGTTAGGTTTAGGGTTAGGTTAAGGGTAAGGGTTAGGGTTAGGGTTAGGGTTAGTTTAAGGGTTAGGGTTAGGGTTAGGGTTAGAGTTAGATTTAGGGTTGGTTAAGGGTAAGGTTTAGGGTTAGGGTTAGGGTTAATTTAAGGGTTAGGATTAGGGGTTAGGGTTAGGGTTAGGCTCAGGGTTAGGGTAAAGCTTAGGGTTAGGGTTAGGGTTTGGGTAAGTGTTAGGGTTAGGGTTAGGGTAAGTGTTAGGGTAAGGGTTAGGGTTAGGGTTAGGGTTATTGTTGGGGTTAAGTTTAGGTTAGGGTGAGGGTAAGGGTTAGGGTTAGGGTAAGGGTTAGAGTGAGAGTAAGTGTTAGGTTTATGGTTAGGGTTAGGGTTAGGGTAAGTGTTAGGGTAATGGTAAGGGTTAGGGTTAGGGTTAGGGTTAGGTTTAGGGTTAGGGTAAGGATAAGTGTTAGGGTTATGGTTAGGGTTAGGGTAAGGGTTAGGGTTAGGGTTAGGGTTAGGGTATGGTTCAGGTTAAGGGTAGGTGTTAGGGTTAGGGTTAGGTTAAGGGTTAGGGTTAGGTTTAGGGTTAGGGTAAGGGTTAGGGTTAGGGTTAGGGTTAGGGTAAGGGTTAGGGTTTGGGTTAGGGTTAGGTTTAGGTTAAGGGTTAGGGTTCAGGGTTAGGGTTAGGATTAGGGTTAGGGTTTGGTAAGTGTTAGGGTTAGGGTTAGGGTTAGGTTAAGTGTTAGGGTTAGGGTTAGAGTTCGGGTAAGGGTAAGTGTTAGGGTTAGGGTTAGGTTTAGGATAATGGCAAGGGTTAAGGTTAAGGTTAGGGTTAGGGTTAGGTTTAGGGTTATGGTTAGGGTTAGGGTTAGGTTTAGGGTTAGAGTTAGTGTTAGGGTTAGGGTAAGGATAAGGGTTGGGGTTAGGGTTAGGGTTAGGTTTAGGATAAGGGTTAGGGTTAAGGTTAGGGTTAGGGTTAGGGTTAGGGTTATGGTAAGGGAGGGTTAGGGTTAGGTTTAGGGTTAGGGTTAGGTTTATGGTTAGGGTTAAGGATTGGGTTAGGGTTATGGTTTGGGTAAGGATAAGGGTTAGGGTTAGGGTTAGTTTAGGGTTAGGGTTAAGGTTAGGGTTAGGGTGAGGGTAAGGGTAAGGTTTAGGGTTAGGATTAGGTTTAGGGTTTGGGTTAAGGTTAATGTTAGGGTTAGAGTAAGGGTAAGGTTAGGGTTAGGGTTAGTGTTAGGTTAAGGGTTAGGGTTAGGGTTAGGGTTAGGGTTATGGTTAGGGTTAGGGTAAGGGTATGTGTTCGGGTTAGGTTAGGGTTAGGGTTAGGTTTAGCGTTAGGGTAAGCGTAAGGGTTAGCGTAAGGTTTAGGGTTAGAGTTAGGGTTAGGTTTAGGGTTAGGGTTACGGTTAGGGTAAGGGTAAGTGTTAGGGTTAGGGTTAGGTTTAGGTTTAGGGTTAGGGTAAGGGTAAGGGTTAGGGTTAAGGTTAGGGTAAATGTTAGGGTTAGGGTTAGGGTTAAGTTATGGTTTATGGTAAGTGTAAGTGTTAGTGTTACGGTTAGGTTTAGGATAAGGGTATGGATTAGGGTTAGGTTTAGGGTTAGGGTTAGAGGTTAGGGTTAGGGTTAGGGTTAGGGTGAGGTTAGGTTTAGGGTTAGGGTTAGGATAAGGGTAAGGGTTAGGGTTAGTGTTAGTGTTAGGTTTAGGGTTAGGGTAAGGGCAAGGTTTAGGGTTAGGGTTAGGGTGAGGGTTAAGCTTAGGGTTAGGATTAGTGTTAGGGTTAGGGTTAAGGTTAGGGTTAGGGTAAGAGTTAGGGTTAGGGTTAGGGTAAGGGTTAGGGCTAGGGTTAGGGTTAGGGTTAGGGTTAGGGTTAATATTAGGGTTAGGATTAGCGTTAGTGTTAGGGTTAAGGTTAGGGTTACGGTAAGGGTTAGGGTTAGGGTTAGGGTAAGGGTTAAGGTTAGGGTTAGGGTAAGTGTTAGGGTTAGGTTTAGGGTAAGGGTTAGGGTTAGGGTTAGATTTAGGTTTAGGGTTAGGGTAAGGGCAAGGGTTATGGTTAAGGTTAAGGTTAGGGTTAGGGTTAGGGTTAGGGTTAGAGTTAGGATAAGGGTTAGGGTTAGGGTTAGGGTTAGGGTTAGGGTTAGGGTTAGGTGTAGCGTTAGGGTAAGTGTAAGAGTTAGAGTTAGGTTTAGGGTTAGGGTTAGGGTTAGAGTTATGGTTAGGGTTAGGTTAAGGATAAGGGTTAGGGTTAGGGTTAGGTTTAGGGTTAGGGTTAGGGTTAGGGTTAGGGTAAGGGTGACGGTTAGGGTTACGATTAGGGTTAGGGTTAGGGTAAGGGTAAGGGTTAGGTTTAGGGTTATGTTTAGGGTTAGGGATTGGGTTAGGGCTAGGGCTTGGGTAAGGATAAGGGTTAGGGTTAGGGTTAGGTTTAGGGTTAGGGTTAAGGTTTGGGTTAGGATTAGGTTTAGCGTTGGGGTTAAAGTTAGGGTTCGGTTTAGGGTAATGGTAAGGGTTGTGGTTAGTGTTAGGGTTAGGGTAAGGGTTAGGTTTAGGTTTAGGGTAAGGGTTAGGGTTAGGGTTAGGGTTAGGGTTAGGATTACGGTTAGGGTTAGGCTTAAGGTTAGGGTTACGGTAAGAGTTAGGGTTAGGGTTAGGGTAAGGGTTAGGGTTAGGGTTAGGGTTAGGGTTAATGTTAGGGTTAGGATTAGGGTTAGGTTTAGGGTTAAGGTTAGGGTTAGGGTAAGGGTTAGGGTTAGGGTTAGGATAAGGGTTAAGGTTAGGGTTAGGGTAAGTGTTAGGGTTAGGTTTAGGGTAAGGGTTAGTTTTAGGGTTAGTGTTAGGGTTAGGGTTAGGGTAAGGGCAAGGGTTATGGTTAGGGTTAAGGTTAGGGTTAGGGTTAGGGTTAGTGTTAGAGTTAGGGTAAGGGTTAGGGTTAGGGTTAGGGTAAATGTTAGGGTTAGGTTTAGGGTTAGGGTTAGAGTAAGGTTTATGGTTAGGTTAGGGTAAGGGTTAGTGTTAGAGTTAGGGTTAGAGTTAGGGTTAGGGTAGGGATTAGGGTAAGGGTAAGGGTTAGGGTTAGGGTTAGGTTTAGGATAAGGGTGAGGATTAGGGTTAGGTTTAGGGTTAGGGTTAGGGTAAGGGTAAGGGTTAGGTTTAGGGTTAGGGTTAGGGTTAGTGTTAGGTTTAGGGTTAGGTTAGGGTAAGGCAAGGGTTAGCGTTAGTGTTAGGGTTAAGGTTCTGGTTAAGGTTAGTGTTAGGGTTAAGGTTATGGTTAGAGTTAGGGTTAGGGTTAGGGTAAGGGTTAGGGTTAGGGTTAGGGTTAGGGTTAGGGGTTAGGCTTAGGGTTAGGGTTAGGGTAAGAGTTGGGGTTAGGGTTAGGGTTAGTTTAAGGGTTAGGGTTAGGGTCAGGGTTAGGGTAAGTGTAAGTGTTAGGGTTATGATTAGGGTAAGGGTTAGGGTTAGGGTTTGGGTTAGTCTTAGTGTTAGGGTAAGTGTAATGGTTAGGGGTAGGGTTAGGCTTAGGGTTCGGATTAAGGTTATGGTTAGTGTAAGGATTAGGGTTAGGGTTTGGGTTAGGCTTAGTGTTAGGGTAAGGGTAAAGGTTAGGGTTAGGGTTAGGGTTAGGGTAAGGGTTAGGGTTAGGGTTAGGCTTAGGGTTAGGGAAATGGTAGGGGTTAGGGTTAGTTTTGGGTTAGGGTTCGGGGTTAGGGTTAGGTTTAATGTAAGGGTAAAGTTTAGGCTTAGGGTTAAGGTTTAGAGTTAGGGTTAGGGTTAGGGTTAGGGTTAAGGTAAGGATAAGGTTTAGGGTTAGAGTTCGGGTTAGGGTTAGGGTAACGGTAAGGTTTCAGGTTAGGGTTAGGTTTAGGGTAAGGGTAAGGGTTAGGGTAAGTGTAAGGGTTAGGGTTAGGGTTAGGGTGAGGGTTAGGTTTAGGGTTAGGGGTTAGGCTTCAGGTTAGGGTTATGGTTAGGGCAAGGGTTAGGGTTAGGGCTAGGATAAGGTTTAGTGTTAGGGTTCGGGTTCGGTTTAGGGTTAGGGTTAGGATTAGGTTAATGGTAAATGTTAGGTTTAGGTTTAGGTTTAGGGTAAGTGTAAGGGTTAGTGTTTGGGTTACGGTTAGGTTTAGGGTTAGGGTTAGGGTTAGGGTTAGTGATAGTATAAGGTTAAGTGTTATTGTTAGGTTTAGGTTAAGGGATAGGTGTTTTAGTTAGGGTTAGGGTTAGGGTTAGGTTAGGGTAAGGGTTAGGGTTTTGGTTAGGGTTAGGGTTAGGATAAGGGTAAGGGTTAGAGTTAGGTTTAGGGTTAGGGTGAGTGTTAGGGTTAGGGTTAGGGGTTAGGGTTCGGGTTAGGGTTAGTGTAAGGGTTAGGGTTAGGGTTAGGGTTAGCCTTAGGGTTAGGTTTGGGGTTAGGGATAGGGTATGGTAAGTCTTAGGGTTATGGTTAGGTTTAATGTTGGGGTTAGGGTAAGGGAAGGGTTAGGGTTAGTGTTAGGGTTAGGGGATAGGGTTTTGGTTAGGGTTAGGGTTAGAGTAAGGGTTAGGGTTAGGGGTAGGGTTAGGGTAAGTGTTAGGGTTAGGGTTAGGGTTAAGGTATGGTTTATGGTAAGTGTAAGTGTTAGTGTTAGGGTTAGGTTTAGGATAAGGGTATGGATTAGGGTTAGGTTTAGGGTTAGTGTTAGAGGTTAGGGTTAGGGTTAGGGTTAGGGTGAGGTTACGTTTAGGGTTAGGGTTAGGATAAGGGTAAGGGTTAGGGTTAGGGTTAGTGTTAGGGTTAGGGTTAGGGTAAGGGCAAGGTTTAGGGTTAGGGTTAGGGTTAGGGTTAAGCTTAGGGTTAGGATTAGGGTTAGGGTTAGGGTTAAGGTTAGGGTTAGGGTAAGAGTTAGGGTTAGGGTTAGGGTAAGGGTAAGAGTTAGGGTTAGGGTTAGGGTTGGGGTTAATGTTAGGGTTAGGATTAGGGTTAGGGTTAGGGTTAAGGTTAGGGTTACGGGAAGGGTTAGGGTTAGGTTTAGGGTAAGGGTTAGGGTTAGGGTTAGATTTAGGTTTAGGGTTAGGGTAAGGGCAAGGGTTATGGTTAGGGTTAAGGTTAGGGTTAGGGTTAGGGTTAGGGTTAGAGTTAGGGTAAGGGTTAGGGTTAGGTTTAGGGTTAGGGTTAAGGTTAGTGTTAGGGTTAGGGTTAGGGTTAGGGTAAGGTTTAGGGTTAGGTTAAGGTAAGGGTTAGGTTTAGGGTTAGGGTTAGGGTAAGGGTAAGGGTTAGGGTTAGGGTTAGGGCTAGTGTTAGGGTTAGGGTTAGGTTAGGGTAAGGCAAGGGTTAGCGTTAGTGTTAGGGTTAAGGTTCGGGTTAAGGTTAGTGTTAGGGTTAAGGTTAGGGTTAGAGTTAGGGTTAGGGTTAGGGTAAGGTTTAGGGTTAGGTTTAGGGTTAGGGTTATTGGGTTAGGCTTAGGGTTAGGGTTAGGGTAATTGTTGGGGTTAGGGTTAGGGTTAGTTTAAGGGTTAGGGTTAGGGTTAAGGTAAGGGTAAGTGTTAGGGTTAGGGTAAGTGATAGGGTTAGGTTTAGGGTTAGGGTTAGTGTTAGGATAAGGGTAAGGGTTAGGTTTATGATTAGGGATAGGGTTAGTGTAATGGTTAGGGTTAGGGTTAGGGTTAGGGATAGGGTAAGGGTAAGGGTTAGGGTTAGGGTTAGGGTTAGGTTTAGGGTTGGGGTTAAGGATAGGTTTAGGGATAGGGTACGTTTAAGGATTAGGGTTAGGGATAGGGTTAGGGTTATACTTAGGGTTAGGGTTAGTATTAGGCTAAGGTTATGTGTTAGGGTTAGGGTTAGGATTAGGTTTAGGGTAAGTGTTAGGGTTAGGGTTAGGGTTACGGTTAGGGTTAGGGTAAGGGTAAGGGTTAGGGTTAGGTTAGGGTTAGGGTTAGGTTTAGGGTTACAGTTAGGGTTAAGGTTAGGTTTATGGTTAGGTTTAGGGTAAGGGCAAGGGTTAGCCTTAGGGTTAAGTTTAGGGTTAGGGTTAGGGTTAGGTTTAGGGTTAGGGTTAGGGTCAGGGTAAGGGTTAGGGTTAGGGTTAGGGATAGGGTTAAGGTTTAGGGTTAGGGTTAGGGTCAGGGTAAGGGTTAGGGTTACGGTTAGGGATAGGGTTAAGGTTAGAGTTAGGGTTAGGGTTAGGGTTAAGTTAGGGTAAGGGTTAGTGTTAGGGTTAGGTTAGGTTTAGAGTTAGGTTTAGGGTTAGGTTAAGGGTAAGGGTTAGGGTTAGGGTTAGGGTTAGTTTAAGGGTTAGGGTTAGGGTTAGGGTTAGAGTTAGATTTAGGGTTGGTTAAGGGTAAGGTTTAGGGTTAGGGTTAGGGTTAATTTAAGGGTTAGGATTAGGGGTTAGGGTTAGGGTTAGGCTCAGGGTTAGGGTAAAGCTTAGGGTTAGGGTTAGGGTTTGGGTAAGTGTTAGGGTTAGGGTTAGGGTAAGTGTTAGGGTAAGGGTTAGGGTTAGGGTTAGGGTTATTGTTGGGGTTAAGTTTAGGTTAGGGTGAGGGTAAGGGTTAGGGTTAGGGTAAGGGTTAGAGTGAGAGTAAGTGTTAGGTTTATGGTTAGGGTTAGGGTTAGGGTAAGTGTTAGGGTAATTCTAAGGGTTAGGGTTAGGGTTAGGGTTAGGTTTAGGGTTAGGGTAAGGATAAGTGTTAGGGTTATGGTTAGGGTTAGGGTAAGGGTTAGGGTTAGGGTTAGGGTTAGGGTATGGTTCAGGTTAAGGGTAGGTGTTAGGGTTAGGGTTAGGTTAAGGGTTAGGGTTAGGTTTAGGGTTAGGGTAAGGGTTAGGGTTAGGGTTAGGGTTAGGGTAAGGGTTAGGGTTTGGGTTAGGGTTAGGTTTAGGTTAAGGGTTAGGGTTCAGGGTTAGGGTTAGGATTAGGGTTAGGGTTTGGTAAGTGTTAGGGTTAGGGTTAGGGTTAGGTTAAGTGTTAGGGTTAGGGTTAGAGTTCGGGTAAGGGTAAGTGTTAGGGTTAGGGTTAGGTTTAGGATAATGGCAAGGGTTAAGGTTAAGGTTAGGGTTAGGGTTAGGTTTAGGGTTATGGTTAGGGTTAGGGTTAGGTTTAGGGTTAGAGTTAGTGTTAGGGTTAGGGTAAGGATAAGGGTTGGGGTTAGGGTTAGGGTTAGGTTTAGGATAAGGGTTAGGGTTAAGGTTAGGGTTAGGGTTAGGGTTAGGGTTATGGTAAGGGAGGGTTAGGGTTAGGTTTAGGGTTAGGGTTAGGTTTATGGTTAGGGTTAAGGATTGGGTTAGGGTTATGGTTTGGGTAAGGATAAGGGTTAGGGTTAGGGTTAGTTTAGGGTTAGGGTTAAGGTTAGGGTTAGGGTGAGGGTAAGGGTAAGGTTTAGGGTTAGGATTAGGTTTAGGGTTTGGGTTAAGGTTAATGTTAGGGTTAGAGTAAGGGTAAGGGTTAGGGTTAGGGTTAGTGTTAGGTTAAGGGTTAGGGTTAGGGTTAGGGTTAGGGTTATGGTTAGGGTTAGGGTAAGGGTATGTGTTCGGGTTAGGTTAGGGTTAGGGTTAGGTTTAGCGTTAGGGTAAGCGTAAGGGTTAGCGTAAGGTTTAGGGTTAGAGTTAGGGTTAGGTTTAGGGTTAGGGTTACGGTTAGGGTAAGGGTAAGTGTTAGGGTTAGGGTTAGGTTTAGGTTTAGGGTTAGGGTAAGGGTAAGGGTTAGGGTTAAGGTTAGGGTAAATGTTAGGGTTAGGGTTAGGGTTAAGTTATGGTTTATGGTAAGTGTAAGTGTTAGTGTTACGGTTAGGTTTAGGATAAGGGTATGGATTAGGGTTAGGTTTAGGGTTAGGGTTAGAGGTTAGGGTTAGGGTTAGGGTTAGGGTGAGGTTAGGTTTAGGGTTAGGGTTAGGATAAGGGTAAGGGTTAGGGTTAGTGTTAGTGTTAGGTTTAGGGTTAGGGTAAGGGCAAGGTTTAGGGTTAGGGTTAGGGTGAGGGTTAAGCTTAGGGTTAGGATTAGTGTTAGGGTTAGGGTTAAGGTTAGGGTTAGGGTAAGAGTTAGGGTTAGGGTTAGGGTAAGGGTTAGGGCTAGGGTTAGGGTTAGGGTTAGGGTTAGGGTTAATATTAGGGTTAGGATTAGCGTTAGTGTTAGGGTTAAGGTTAGGGTTACGGTAAGGGTTAGGGTTAGGGTTAGGGTAAGGGTTAAGGTTAGGGTTAGGGTAAGTGTTAGGGTTAGGTTTAGGGTAAGGGTTAGGGTTAGGGTTAGATTTAGGTTTAGGGTTAGGGTAAGGGCAAGGGTTATGGTTAAGGTTAAGGTTAGGGTTAGGGTTAGGGTTAGGGTTAGAGTTAGGATAAGGGTTAGGGTTAGGGTTAGGGTTAGGGTTAGGGTTAGGGTTAGGTGTAGCGTTAGGGTAAGTGTAAGAGTTAGAGTTAGGTTTAGGGTTAGGGTTAGGGTTAGAGTTATGGTTAGGGTTAGGTTAAGGATAAGGGTTAGGGTTAGGGTTAGGTTTAGGGTTAGGGTTAGGGTTAGGGTTAGGGTAAGGGTGACGGTTAGGGTTACGATTAGGGTTAGGGTTAGGGTAAGGGTAAGGGTTAGGTTTAGGGTTATGTTTAGGGTTAGGGATTGGGTTAGGGCTAGGGCTTGGGTAAGGATAAGGGTTACGGTTAGGGTTAGGTTTAGGGTTAGGGTTAAGGTTTGGGTTAGGATTAGGTTTAGCGTTGGGGTTAAAGTTAGGGTTCGGTTTAGGGTAATGGTAAGGGTTGTGGTTAGTGTTAGGGTTAGGGTAAGGGTTAGGTTTAGGTTTAGGGTTAGGGTAAGGTTAAGGGGTAGGGTTAGGGTTAGGGTAAGTGTTAGGGTTAGGGTTAGGTTTAACGTATGGTTTATGGTAAGTGTAAGTGTTAGTGTTAGGGTTAGGTTTAGGATAAGGGTATGGATTAGGGTTAGGTTTAGGGTGAGGGTTAGAGGTTAGTGTTAGGGTTAGGGTTAGGGTTAGGGTGAGGTTAGGTTTAGGGTTAGGGTTAGGATAAGGGTAAGGGTTAGGGTTAGGGTTAGTGTTAGGGTTAGGGTTAGGGTAAGGGCAAGCTTTAGGGTAAGGGTTAGGGTTAGGGTTAAGCTTAGAGTTAGGATTACGGTTAGGGATAGGCTTAAGGTTAGGGTTACGGTAAGAGTTAGGGTTAGGGTTAGGGTAAGGGTTAGGGTTAGGGTTAGGGTTAGGGTTAATGTTAGGGTTAGGATTAGGGTTAGGTTTAGGGTTAAGGTTAGGGTTAGGGTAAGGGTTAGGGTTAGGGTTAGGATAAGGGTTAAGGTTAGGGTTAGGGTAAGTGTTAGGGTTAGGTTTAGGGTAAGGGTTAGTTTTAGGGTTAGTGTTAGGGTTAGGGTTAGGGTAAGGGCAAGGGTTATGGTTAGGGTTAAGGTTAGGGTTAGGGTTAGGGTTAGTGTTAGAGTTAGGGTAAGGGTTAGGGTTAGGGTTAGGGTAAATGTTAGGGTTAGGTTTAGGGTTAGGGTTAGAGTAAGGTTTAGGGTTAGGTTAGGGTAAGGGTTAGGGTTAGAGTTAGGGTTAGAGTTAGGGTTAGGGTAGGGATTAGGGTAAGGGTAAGGGTTAGGGTTAGGGTTAGGTTTAGGATAAGGGTGAGGATTAGGGTTAGGTTTAGGGTTAGGGTTAGGGTAAGGGTAAGGGTTAGGTTTAGGGTTAGGGTTAGGGTTAGTGTTACGTTTAGGGTTAGGTTAGGGTAAGGCAAGGGTTAGCGTTAGTGTTAGGGTTAAGGTTCTGGTTAAGGTTAGTGTTAGGGTTAAGGTTAGGGTTAGAGTTAGGGTTAGGGTTAGGGTAAGGGTTAGGGTTAGGGTTAGGGTTAGGGTTAGGGGTTAGGCTTAGGGTTAGGGTTAGGGTAAGAGTTGGGGTTAGGGTTAGGGTTAGTTTAAGGGTTAGGGTTAGGGTCAGGGTTAGGGTAAGTGTAAGTGTTAGGGTTATGATTAGGGTAAGGGTTAGGGTTAGGGTTTGGGTTAGTCTTAGTGTTAGGGTAAGTGTAAGGGTTAGGGGTAGGGTTAGGCTTAGGGTTCGGATTAAGGTTATGGTTAGTGTAAGGATTAGGGTTAGGGTTTGGGTTAGGCTTAGTGTTAGGGTAAGGGTAAAGGTTAGGGTTAGGGTTAGGGTTAGGGTAAGGGTTAGGGTTAGGGTTAGGCTTAGGGTTAGGGAAATGGTAGGGGTTAGGGTTAGTTTTGGGTTAGGGTTCGGGGTTAGGGTTAGGTTTAATGTAAGGGTAAAGTTTAGGCTTAGGGTTAAGGTTTAGAGTTAGGGTTAGGGTTAGGGTTAGGGTTAAGGTAAGGATAAGGTTTAGGGTTAGAGTTCGGGTTAGGGTTAGGGTAACGGTAAGGTTTCAGGTTAGGGTTAGGTTTAGGGTAAGGGTAAGGGTTAGGGTAAGTGTAAGGGTTAGGGTTAGGGTTAGGGTGAGGGTTAGGTTTAGGGTTAGGGGTTAGGCTTCAGGTTAGGGTTATGGTTAGGGCAAGGGTTAGGGTTAGGGCTAGGATAAGGTTTAGTGTTAGGGTTCGGGTTCGGTTTAGGGTTAGGGTTAGGATTAGGTTAATGGTAAATGTTAGGTTTAGGTTTAGGTTTAGGGTAAGTGTAAGGGTTAGTGTTTGGGTTACGGTTAGGTTTAGGGTTAGGGTTAGGGTTAGGGTTAGTGATAGTATAAGGTTAAGTGTTATTGTTAGGTTTAGGTTAAGGGATAGGTGTTTTAGTTAGGGTTAGGGTTAGGGTTAGGTTAGGGTAAGGGTTAGGGTTTTGGTTAGGGTTAGGGTTAGGATAAGGGTAAGGGTTAGAGTTAGGTTTAGGGTTAGGGTGAGTGTTAGGGTTAGGGTTAGGGGTTAGGGTTCGGGTTAGGGTTAGTGTAAGGGTTAGGGTTAGGGTTAGGGTTAGCCTTAGGGTTAGGTTTGGGGTTAGGGATAGGGTATGGTAAGTCTTAGGGTTATGGTTAGGTTTAATGTTGGGGTTAGGGTAAGGGAAGGGTTAGGGTTAGTGTTAGGGTTAGGGGATAGGGTTTTGGTTAGGGTTAGGGTTAGAGTAAGGGTTAGGGTTAGGGGTAGGGTTAGGGTAAGGGTTAGGGTTAGGGTTATGGTTAGGGTGAGGGTGAAGGTTAGGGTTAGGTTTAGGGTAAGGGTAAGGGTTAGGGTTAGGATAGGGTTAGAGTTAGGTTTAGGGTTAGGTTAAGGGTAAGGTTTAGGGTTAGGGTTAGGGTTAGATTAAGGGTTAGGATTAGGGTTAGGGTTAGAGTTAGATTTAGGGTTGGTTAAGGGTAAGGGTTAGGGTTAGGGTTAGGGTTAGGGTTAGGTTAAGGTTTAGGCTTAGGGGTTAGGGTTAGCGTTAGGTTTAGGGTAAGGGTTTTGGTCAGGGTTAGGGTAAGGTTTAGGGTTAGGGTTAGGGTTAGGGTAAGGGTAAATGTTAGGGTTAGGGTTAGGGTTAGGGTTAGTGTTAGAGTAAGTGTTAGGGTAAGGGTTAGGGTTAGGTTTAGGTTTAGGGTTGGGGTTAAGTTTTCGGTTAGGGTTAGGTAAGCGTAAGGGTTAGGGTTAGGGTCCGGGTTAGGTAAGTGCTAGGGTTAGGGTTAGGGTTAGGTTTAGGGAAAGGGTTAGGGTTAGGGTTAGGGTTAGGGTAAGGGTAAGGGTAAGGGTTAGGGTTATGTTTAGTGTTAGGGTAAGGGTAAGGGTAAGGGTTACAGTTAGGGTTAGGGTTAGGGTAAGGGTTAGTGTTAGGGTTAGGTTAAGGGTAAGGTTTAGTGTTAGGGTTAGGGTTATGGGTAGGTTAAGGTTAAGGGTAAGTGTAAGGGTTAGGGTTAGGTTTATGGTAAGGGTAAGGGTTAGGGTTAATTTAAGGTTAGGGTTAGGTTTAGGGTTAGGGTTAGGGTTAGGGTTAGGGTTAGGTGTAGCGTTAGGGTAAGTGTAAGAGTTAGAGTTAGGTTTAGGGGTAGGGTTAGGGTTAGAGTTAGGGTTAGGGTTAGGGTAAGGATAAGAGTTAGGGTTAGGGTTAGGTTTAGGGTAAGGGTTAGGATTAAGTTTAGGGTTAGGGTTAGGGTTAGGGTTAGGGTAAGGGTGAGGGTTAGGGTTAGGTTTAGAGCTAGGGTTAGGGTAAGGGTAAGGGTTAGGTTTAGGGTTATGTTTAGGGTTAGGGATTGGGTTAGGGTTAGGGTTTGGGTAAGGATAAGGGTTAGGGTTAGGGTTAGGTTTAGGGTTAGGGTTAAGGTTAGGGTTAGGATTAGGTTTAGCGTTGGGGTTAAAGTTAGGGTTCGGTTTAGGGTAATGGTAAGGGTTGTGGTTAGTTTTAGGGTTATGGTAAGGGTTAGGGTTAGCTTTAGGGTTAGGGTTAGGGTTAGGGTAAGAGGTATGTGTTCGGGTTAGTGTTAGGGTTAGGTTTAGGTTAGGTTTAGCGTTAGGGTAAGCGTAAGGGTAAGGGTTAGGTTTAGGGTTAAGGTAAGGGTAAGTTTTAGGTTTGGGGTTAGGGTTAGGTTTCAGTTTAGTTATAGGGTTAGGGTTAGGATAAGCGTAAGGGTTAGGGTTAGGTTTAGGTTTAGGGTTAGGTTTAGGGTTAGGCTAAGGGTAAGGGTTAGGGTTAGGGTTAGGGTAAGGGTTAGGGTTAGGGTTAGGGTAGGGTTTAGGGTAAGGGTAAGTGTTAGGGTTAGGTTGAGTATAAGGGTAAGGATTAGGGTTAGGATTAGAGTTAGGTTTAGAGGTTAGGGTTAGGGTAAAGGTTAGGGTGAGGGTTAGGTTTAGGGTTAGGGTTAGGATAAGTTTAATGGTTAGGTTTAGGGTTAAGGTTATGATAAGTGTTAGGTTTAGGGTTAGGTTAGGGTAATGGCAAGGGTAGCGTTAGGGTTAGGGTAAGGGTTAGGGTTACAGTTAGGGTAAGGGTTAGGGTTAGGGTTAGGGGTAGGGTTAGGTTTAGAGTTAGGTTTAGGGTTAGGGTTAGGGTTTAGGCTTAGGGTTAGGGTTAGGTTAAGGGTTAGGGTTCGGTTTAGCTTAAGGGTTAGGATTAGGGTTAGGGTAAGGGTAAGGGTTAGGGTTAGGGTAAGAGTTAGTGTTAGGTTTAGGGTTAGGGTTAGTGTTAGGGTAAGGGTAAGGGTTAGGGTTAGAATTAGGGTTAGTGTTAGGGTAATGGTTAGGGTTAGGGTTAGGGTTAGGGTTAGGTTTAGAGTTAGGGATGGGGTAAGGGTAAGGGTTAGGGTTAGGGTTAGGGTTAGGGTTGGGTTTAAGTTTAGGTTTAAGGTTAGGGTACATTTAAGGATTACGGTTAAGGTTAGGTTTAGGGTTATGCTTAGGGTTAGGGTTAGGATTAGGGTTCGGTTTAGGTTTAGGGTTAGGGTTAGGGTTAGGGTAAGGTTATGTGTTAGGGTTAGGTTTAGGGTTTGGGTTAGGGTTAGGATTAGGGTAAGTGTTAGGGTTAGGTTTAGGGTTACAGTTAGGGTTAGGGTAAGGGTAAGGGTTAGGGTTAAAGTTAGGGTCAGGGTTAGGGTTAGGGTTAGGGTTACGGTAAGGGTAAGGGTTAGGGTTAGGTTTAGGGGTAGGGTTAGGGTTAGGATTAGGCTAAGTGTTAGGGTTAGGGTTAGGGTTACAGTTAGGGTTAGTGTAAGGGTAAGGGTTAGGTTTAAAGTTAGGGTCAGGGTTAGGGTTAGGGTTTGAGTTAGGGTAAGTGTAAGGGTTAGGGTTAGGTTTACGGTTAGGGTAAGGGTAAGGGTTAGGTTTAGGGTTAGGATTAGGTTTAGGGTTAGGGTTAGGGTAAGGATAAATGTTAGAGTTAAGGTTAGGGTTAGGATTAGGGTAAGGGTTAGGGTTAGGGTTAGGTTAAGTGTCAGGGTTAGGGTTAGGGTTAGGTTTAGGGTTGGGGTTAAGGTTAGGGTTAGGGTTAGGGTGAGGGTAAGGGTTAGGTTAGGTTTAGGGTTAGGGTTAAGTTTAGGGTTAGGTTTAGGCTTAGGGTTAGGATTAGGGTTATGGTTAGGGTAAGGGTTAGGGTTAGGGTTAGGGTTAGGCTTAGTGTTAGGGTAAGCGTAAGAATTAGGGTTAGGGTTAGGGTTAAGGTTAGGGTTAGGGTTAGGGTTAGGGTTAGAGTTAGGCTTAGGCTTAGTGTTAGAGTAAGGGTAAGGGTTAGGGTTAGGGTTAGGGTTAGGTTTAAATTTGAGGTTTGGGTTAGGGTTAGGTTTAGGGTAAGGGTAAGGGTAAGGGCGAGGGTTAGCGTTAGGGTTAGGGTTATGTTTAGGGTTAGGGTTAGGGTTAAGATTAGGATGAGTGTTAGGGTAAGGGTTAGGGTAAGGGTTAGGGTTAAGGTAGGGGTTAGGTTTAGGTTTAGAGGTTAGGGTTAGGGTTAGGGTTAGTGTAAGTTTTAGGGTAGGGTTAGGGTTAAGATTAGGATGAGGGTTAGGGTAAGGGTTAGGGTAAGGGTTAGGGTTAGGGTAGGGGTTAGGATTAGGGTTAGGGGTTAGGCTTAGGGTTAGGGTTAGTGTAAGTTTTAGGGTTAGGGTTAGGGTTAGTTTAAGGTTTAGGGTTAGTGTTAGGGTAAGGGTAAGTGTTAGGGTTAGGGTAAGAGTGAGGGTTAGGTTTAGGGTTAGAGTTAGGGTTAGGGTAAGGATAAGGGTTAGGGTTAGGATTAGCGTTAGGGTTAGGGTAATGGTTAGGGTTAGGATTATGGTTAGGTTTAGGGTTAGGGATAGGGTAAGGGTAAGAGTTAGGGTTGAGGTTAGGGTTAGGTTTTGGGGTTTGGGTTATGGTTAGGTTTAGGGTTAGGGTACGTTTAATGATTACGGTTAGGGTTAGAGTTAGGGTTATGCTTAGGGTTAGGGTTAGGGTTAGGATTAGGGTTAGGTTTAAGGTTAGGGTTAGGGTTAGGTTTAGTGTAATGTTATGTGTTACGGTTAGTGTTTGTGTAAGGGTTAGGGTTAGGGTAAGTGTTAGGGTTAGGTTTACGGTTACAGTTAGGGTTAGGGTAAGGGTAAGGGTTAGGGTTAACGTTAGGGTCAGGGTTAGGGTTAGATTTAGGGTTAGGGTAAGGGTAAGGGTTAGGTTTAGGTTTAGGGTTAGGTTAGTGTTAGGGTTGGGGTAAGGATAAATGTTAGAGTTAAGGTTAGGGTGAGGTTAAGGGTAAGGGTTAGGGTTAATATTAGGGTTAGGGTTAGGGTAAGGGTTAGGGTTAGGGCTAGGGTTAGGGTAAGGGTTAGGGTCAGGGTTAAGGTTAGGTTTAGTATTGGGGTTAAGGTTAGGGTTAGGGTTAGCGTAAGGGTAAGGGTTAGGTTAGGGTTAGGGTTAAGTTTAGGGTTAGGGTTAGGTTTAGGGTTAGGATTAGGGTTATGGTTAGGGTAAGGGTTAGGGTTAGGGTTAGGCTTAGGCTTAGGCTTAGTGTTAGGGTAACAGTAGGGGTTAGGATTAGGGTTAGGGTTAAGGTTGAGGTTAGGGTTAGGGTTAGGATTAGGTTTAGGGTTCGGATTAGGGTTAGAGTTAGGGTAAGGTTTAGGGTTAGGGTTAGGGTTAGGTTTAGGCTTAGTGTTAGAGTAAGGGTTAGGGTTAGGTTAGGGTTAAGTTTGAGGTTAGGGTTATGGTTAGGGTTAGGTTAAGGCTTAGGGTTAGGGTTAGGGTAAGTGTTAGGGTTAGGGTTATGATTAGGGTAAGGGTAAGGGTTAGGATTAGGGTTAGGGTAAGGGTAAGGTAAGGGTTAGGGTTAGGGGTTAGGGTTAGGGTAAGGGTAAGTGTTAGGGTTAGGGTTAGGGATAGGGTAAGTGTAAGGGTTTGGGTTAGGATAAGGTTTAGGGTGAGTTTAAGGGTAAGTGTTAGGGTTAGGGTTAGGGTTAGGGTTAAGGTAAGGTTTAGGGTTAGGATTAGGGTTAGGTTTAGGGTTGGGGTTAAGGTTAGGTTTAGGGTTAGGGTAAGGGTAAGAGTTAGGGTTAGGGTTAGGGATAGGGTATGTTTTATGGTTAGGGTTAGGGTTAGGGTTAGGGTAAGGGTAAGAGTAAGGGTTAGGGTTATGGTTAGGGTTAGGGTTAAGGTTGAGGTTAGGGTTAGAGTTAGGGTTAGGGTAAGGGTTAGGGTTAGGGCTAGGGTAAGGGTTAGGGTAAGGGTGAGGGTTAGGGTTAGGGTTAGGGTAAGGGTATGGGTT
>JANJXV010000067.1:3745000-3755000 GCA_024803745.1 Megascapheus bottae | reverse complement strand
GGTTAGGGTTAGGTTTAGGGTTGGGGTTAAGGATAGGTTTAGGGATAGGGTACGTTTAAGGATTAGGGTTAGGGATAGGGTTAGGGTTATGCTTAGGGTTAGGGTTAGGGTTAGGCTAAGGTTATGTGTTAGGGTTAGGGTTAGGATTAGGGTTAGGGTAAGTGTTAGGTTTAGGCTTAGGGTTACGGTTAGGGTTAGGGTAAGGGTAAGGGTTAGGGTTAAAATTAGGGTCAGGGTTAGGGTTAGGTTTAGGTTAGGGCAACTGTAAGGGTTAGGGTTAGTTTTAGGGTTAGGGTTAGGGTAAGGGTTAGGTTTAGGATTAGGGTTAGGTTTAGGATTAGGGTTAGGGTAAGGGTAAGGGTTAGGGTTAGGGTTGGTGTTAGGGTAAGGGTTAGGGTTAGGGTTAGGTTAGGGTTAGGGTTAGGGTTAGGGTTAAGGTTAGGGTTAGGGTTAGGTTTAGGGTTAGGCTTAGGGTAAGGGTAAGGGTTAGGGTTAGGGTTAGGGTTAGGGTAAGGGCAAGGGTTAGCCTTAGGGTTAAGGTTAGGATTAGGATTAGGGTTAGGTTTAGGGTTAGGGTTAGGGTCAGGGTTAGGGTAAGGTTTAGGGTTAGGTTAGGGTAAGGGTTAGGGTTAGGGTTAGGGTTAGAGTTAGATTTAGGGTTGGTTAAGGGTAAGGGTTAGGGTTAGGGTTAGGGTTAGGGTTAAGGTTAGGGTTAGGGATAGGTTAGGGTTAGGGTTAGGGTTAGGCTAAGTGTTAGGGTAAGGAGTAGGGTTAGGTTTAGGTTTAGGGTTGGGGTTAAGTTTAGGGTTAGGGTGAGGGTAAGGGTTAGGGTTAGGGTAAGGGTGAGAGTGAGGGTAAGTGTTAGGTTTAGCGTTAGGGTTAGGGTTAGGGTAACTGTTAGGGTTAGGGTTAGGGTTAGGGTTAAGGTTAGGGTTAGGATAAGAGTAAGGGTTAGGGTCAGGGTGAGGGTTAGGGTTAGGGGTTAGGGTTAGGGTTAGGGTTTAGATAAAGCTAAGCATTAGTGTTAGGGTTAGGGTTAGGGTTAAGTTTAGGGTTAGGTTTAGGTAAGGTTTGGGGTTAGGGTTAGGGTTAGGTTTAGGGTTAGGTTTAGGGTTAAGGTTAGGTCAAGGGTTAGGGTTAGGTTAAGGTTAAGATTAGGGTTATGGTTACTGTTAGGTTTAGGGTAATGGAAAGGGTTAGGGTTAGGGTTAGGGTTAGGGTAAGGGTTAGGGTTAGGGGTTAGGGTGAGGGTTAGGGTTAGTGTTAGGGTAAGGTTTAGGGTTAGGGTTAGAGTAAAAGTTAGCGTTAGTGTGAGGGTTAGGGTTAGGGTAAGGGTAAATATTTGGGTTAGGGGTAGGGTTAGGGTTAGGGTAAGGGTTAGGGTTAGGGTTAGGTTCAGGTTTAGGGTTAGGGTAAGGGTAAGGGTTAGGGTTATGGTTAGGGTTAGGGTTAAGTTGAGGGATATGGTTAGGTTTAGCATTAGGATTCGGGTGAGGTTTAGGTTTAGGGTTAGGGTAAGGGTAAGGGTTAGGGTTAGGCTTAGTGTTAGGGTTAGACTTAAGGTAAGGGTTAGGGCTAGGGTTAGGGTTAGTGTTAGGGATATGGTAGGGGTTAGGGTTAGGGTTGGGTTAGGGTTCAGGTTTAGGGTTAGGGTTAAGCTAAGGATAAGGGTTAGGGTTAGAGTTAGGGTTAGGGTTAGGATAAGGGTAAGGTTTCGGGTTAGGGTTAGGGTTAGGGTAAGGGTAATGGTAAGGGTTATGGTAAGGGTAATGGTTAGGGTTAGGGTTAGGGTGAGGGTTAGGTTTAGGGTTAGGGGTTAGGCTTCAGGTTAGGGTTAGGGTTAGGGTAAGGGTTAGGGTTAGGGCTAGGATAAGGGTTAGGGTTAGGGTTCGGGTTCGGGTTAGGGTTAGGGTTAGGATTAGGTTAATGGTAAGTGTTAGGTTTAGGTGTAGGGTTAGGGTAAGTGTAAGGGTGAGTGTTTGGGTTAAGGTTAGGTTTAGGGTTAGGGTTAGGGTAGGGTTAGGGTTAGGTATAGGATAAGGTTAAGTGTTAGGGTTAGGGTTAGGTTAAGGGATAGGGGTTTTGTTTAGGGTTAGGGTTAGGGTTAGGTTAGGGTAAGGGTTAGGGTTACGGTTAGGGTCAGGGTTAGGATAAGGGTAAGGGTTAGAGTTAGGTTTAGGGTTAGTGTGAGTGTTAGGGTTAGGGTTAGGGGTTAGGGTTCAGCTTAGGGTTAGTGTAAGGGTTAGGGTTAGGGTAAGTGTTAAGGTTAGGGTTAGGGTAAGGGTTAGGGTTAGTGTTAGGGTAAGGGTAAGTGTTAGGGTTAGGGTTATGGTTATGGTTAGGTTAGGTTAAGGGTAAGAATTTGGGTTAGGGTTAGGGTTAGGGTTAGCCTTAGGGTTAGGTTTGGGGTTAGGTTTAGGTTAAGGTTTAGGCTTAGGGGTTAGGGTTAGGGTTAGGTTTAGGGTAAGGGTTTTGGTCAGGGTTAGGGTTAGGGTAAGGGTTAGGGTTAGGGTAAGTGTTAGGCTTAGGGTTAGGGTTAGGGTAAGGGTTAGGGTTAGGTTTAAGGTTAGGGTTAGGGTGAAGGTTAGGGTTAGGTTTAGGGTAAGGGTAAGGGTTAGGGTTATGATAGGGTTAGAGTTAGGTTTAGGGTTAGGTTAAGGGTAAGGGTTAGGGTTAGGGTTAGGGTTAGGGTTAGGTTAAGGGTTAGGATTAGGGTTAGGGTTAGAGTTAGATTTAGGGTTGGTTAAGGCTAAGGGTTAGGGTTAGGTTTAGGGTTAGGTTTAGGTTAAGGTTTAGGCTTAGGGGTTAGGGTTAGGGTTAGGTTTAGGGTAAGGGTTTTGGTCAGGGTTAGGGTTAGGGTAAGGGTTAGGGTTAGAGTTAGGGTAAGTGTTAGGCTTAGGGATAGGGTTAGGTTAGGGTTAGGGTAAGGTTTAGGGTTAGGGTTAGGGTAAGGGTAAATGTTAGGGTTAGGGTTAGAGTTAGGTTTAGGGTAAGGGTTAGGGTAAGGGTTAGGTTTAGGGTTAGGTTTAGGGTTGGGGTTAAGTTTACGGTTAGGGTTAAGGTAAGGGTTAGGGTTAGGATTCGGGTTAGTTTAAGGGTTAGGGTTAGGGTTAGGGTTAGGGTTAGGAAAAGGGTTAGGGTTAGGGTTCGAGTTAGGGTAAGGGAAAGGGTTAGGGCTAGGTTTAGGGTTAGGGTTATGTTTAGGGTTAGGGTAAGGGTAAGTGTAAGGGTAAGGGTTACAGTTAGGGTTAGGGTTAGGGTAAGGGTTAGTGTTAGGGTTAGGGTAAGGGTAAGGTTTTGGGTTAGGTTTAGGGTTATGGGTAGGGTAAGGTTAAGGGTAAGTGTTAGGGTTAAGGTTAGGTTTAGGGTAAGGGTAAGGGTTAGAGTTAGGCTTAGGCTTAGTGTTAGAGTAAGGGTTACAGTTAGGGTTAGTGTTAGGGTAAGGGTAAGAGGTAGGGTTAGGGTTAGGTTTAGGGGTAGGTTTAGGGTTAGGATTATGGCTAGGGTTAGGGTAAGGGTTAGGGTTAGGGTTAGAGTTAGGCTTAGGCTTAGTGTTAGAGTAAGGGTAAGGGTTGGGGTTAGGGTTAGGGTTAGGGTTAAGTTTGAGGTTAGGGTTAGGGTTAGGGTAAGTGTTAGGTTTAGGGTTAGGGTAAGTTTTAGGTTTAGGGTTAGAGTTAGGGTTAGGGTTAGGTAAGGGCAAGGATTAGGGTTAGGATTAAGTTTAGGGTTAGGATTAGGGTTAGGTTTAGGGTTAGGGTTAGGATTAATGTTAGGGTTCGGGTAAGGGTTAGGGTTAGGGTTAGGATTAAGGTTAGGGTTAGGATTAGGGTTAGTGTAAGGGTAAGTGTTAGGGTTAGGGTTAGGGTTAGGTTTAGGGTTAGGGTAAGGGTAAGGGTTATGGTTAGGGTTAGGTTTAGGGTAAGGGTTATGGTTAGGGTTAGGGTTAGGATAGGGTTTAGGGTAAGGGCAAGGGTTAGTGTTAGGGTTAGGTTTAGGTTAAGGGTAAGGATTAGGGTTAGGTTTAGGGTTAGGGTTAGAGGTTAAGGTTAGGGTTAGTGTGAGGGTTAGGTTTAGCGATAGGGTTTGGGTATGTGTAAGATTTAGGGTTAGGTTTAGGGTTAGGGTTAGTGTTAGGTTTAGGGTTAGGGTTAGGGTAAGGGCAAGGGTTAGCGTTAGGGTTAGGGTTAAGTTTAGGGTTAGGATTAGGATTAGGGTTAAGGTTAGGGTGAGGGTTATGGTTAGGGTTAGGGTAAGGGTTAGGGTTACGGTAGGGGTTAGGTTTAGGGTTAGGGTTAGGGTTAGAGTTAGGTTTTGGGTTAGGGTTAGGGGTAAGGCTTAGGGTTAGGGTTAGTGTAAGTTTTAGGGTTAGGGTTAGGGTTAATTTAAGTTTTAGGGTTAGGGTTAGGGTAAGTGTAAGTGTTAGGGTTAGGTTTAGGATTAGGTTTATGTTTAGGGTAAGGGTTAAGGTTAGGGTTAGGGTTAGGTTTAGGTGTTAGGGTTAGGGTTAGGGTTAGCTTAGTGTTAGGGTTAGGGTTAGGGTTAGGGTTAGGGTTAGGGTTACCGTTAGGGTTAGGGTTAGTTATAGCATTAGGGTTAAGGTAAGGTAAGGGTTAGGGTTAGGGTTAGGGTTAGGGTAAGGGTAAGGGTAAGGGTTAGGGTTATGTTTAGGCTTACGGTTAAGGTTGATGTTAGGGTTAGATTTAGGTGTAGGGTTACGGTTTAGGTTAGTTTAAGGGTTAGGTTTAGGGTTAGGGTTAGGTTAAGGTAAGTGTTAGGGTTAGGGTAAGTGATAGGGTTAGGTTTAGGGTTAGGGTTAGGGTTAGGGTAAGGGTAAGGGTTAGGGTTAGGATTAGGGATAGGGTTAGGGTAATGGTTAGGGTTAGGATTAGGGTTAGGGATAGGGTAAGGGTAAGGGTGAGGGTTAGGGTTAGGGTTAGGGTTAGGTTTAGGGTTGGGGTTAAGGATACGTTTAGGGATAGGTTACGTTTAAGGATTAGGTTTATGGATAGGGTTAGGGTTATGCTTAGGGTTAGGGTTTGGGTTAGGCTAAGGTTATGTGTTAGGGTTAGGGTTAGGATTAGGGTTAGGGTAAGTGTTAGGGTTAGGGTTAGGGTTACGGTTAGGGTTAGGGTAAGGGTAAGGGTTAGGGTTAAAATTAGGGTCAGGGTTAGGGTTAGGTTTAGGTTAGGGCAAGTGTGAGGGTTAGGGTTAGTTTTAGGGTTAGGGTTAGGTTAAGGGTTAGGTTTAGGATTAGGGTTAGGTTTAGGATTAGGGTTAGCGTAAGGGTAAGCGTTAGGGTTAGGGTTGGTGTTAGGGTAAGAGTTAGGGTTAGGGTTAGGGTTAGGGTTAGGGTTAGGTTTAGGGTTAGAGTTAGGGTAAGGGTAAAGGTTAGGGTTAGGGTTAGGGTTAGGGTAAGGGCAAGGGTTAGCCTTATGGTTAAGGTTAGGATTAGGGTTAGGGTTAGGTTTAGGGTTAGGGTTAGGGTCAGGTTTAGGGTAAGGGTTAGGGTTAGGTTAGGGTAAGGGTTAGGGTCAGGGTTAGTTTAAGGGTTAGGGTTAGGGTTAAGGTTAGGGTAAGGTAAGTGTTAAGGTTAGGGTAAGTGATAGGGTTAGGTTTAGGATTAGGGTTAGGGTTAGGGTAAGGGTAAGGGTTAGGGTTAGGATTAGGGATAGGGTTAGGGTAATGGTTAGGGTTAGGGTTAGGGTTAGGGATAGGATAAGGGTAAGGGTTAGGGTTAGGGTTAGGGTTAGGTTTAGGATGAGGGTTAGGGTTAAGGTTAGGGTTAGCTTTAGGGTTATGGTTATAGTAAGGGAGGGTTAGGGTTAGGTTTAGGGTTAGGGTTATGGTAAGGGTAAGGGTTAGGGTAAGGGTTAGAGTTTGGTTAGGGTTAGGGTTAATGTTATGGTTAGGGCTTGAGTAAGGATAAGGGTTAGGGTTAGGGTTAGTTTAGGGCAAGGGTTAGGGTTAGGGATAGGGTTAGGTTTAGGTTAGGGTAATGGTAAGGGTTAGGGTTAGGGTTAGGGTTAGGGTAAGGGTTAGGGTTAGGGTTGGGTTAGGTTTAGGTTAGGGTAAGGGTAAGGGTTAGGGTAAGGGTTAGGGTTAGGGTAAGGGTTAGGGTTAGGGTTAGGGTTAGGTTTAGGTTAAGGTAAGGGTAAGGGTTAGGGTTAGGGTTAGGGTTATGGTTAGGGTTAGGGTAAGGGTATGTGCTCGGGTTAGTGTTAAGGTTAGGGTTAGGGTTAGGGTTAGGGTTAAGGTTAGGGTTAGGGTTAGGGTTAGGGTTTGGGTAAGGATAAGGTTTAGGGTTAGGGTTAGTTTAGGGTTAGGGTTAAGGTTAGGGTTAGGGTGAGGGTAAGGGTAAGGTTTAGGGTTAGGATTAGGTTTAGGGTTGGGGTTAAGGTTAGGGTTACGGTTAGAGTAAGGGTAAGGGTTAGGGTTAGGGTTAGGGTTAGGGTAAGGGTTAGAGTTAGGGTTAGGGTTATGGTTAGGGGTAGGGTAAGGGTATGTGTTCGGGTTAGGGTTAAGATTAGGGTTAGGGTTAGCGTTAGGGTAAGCGTAAGGGTTACCGTTAGGTTTAGGGTTAAGTTAAGGGCAAGGTTTAGGGTTAGAGTTAGGGTTAGGTTTAGGGTTAGGGTTAGGGTTAGGGTAAGGGTAAGTGTTAGGGTTAGGGTTATGTTTAGGTTTAACGTTAGGGTAAGGGTAAGGGTTAGGGTTAGGATTAGGGTAAGTGTTAAGGTTAGGGTTAGGGTTAAGGTATGGTTTATGGTAAGTGTAAGTGTTAGTGTTAGGGTTAGGTTTAGGATATGGGTACGGATTAGGGTTAGGTTTAGAGGTAGGGTTAGAGGTTAGGGTTAGGGTTAGGGTTAGGGTGAGGTTAGGTTTAGGGTTAGGGTTAGGATAAGGGTAAGGGTTAGGGTTAGGATTAGTGTTAGGGTTAGGGTTATGGTTAGGGTTAGGGTTAGGGTAAGGGTATGTGTTCGGGTTAGGGTTAGGGTTAGGGTTAGGTTTAGCGTTAGGGTAAGCGTAAGGGTTAGCGTTAGGTTTAGGGTTAAGATAAGGGCAAGGTTTAGGGTTAGGGTTAGGTTTAGGGATAGGGGTAGGGGTAGGGTTAGGCTAAGTATTAGGGTAAGGGTAAGGGTTAGGGTTAGGGTTAGGGTTAAGTTTGAGGTTAGGGTTAGGGTTACGCTTAGGGTTAGGGTTAGGATTAGGGTTAGGGTTAGGGTAAGGGTTAGGGTTAGGGTTAGGGTTAGGGATTGGGTTAGGGTTAGGGTTTGGGTAAGGATAAGGGTTAGGGTTAGGTTTAGGGTTAGGGTTAGGGTAAGGGTAAGTGTTAGGGTTAGGATTAGGTTTATTGTTGGGGTTAAGGTTAGGGTTAGGGTTAGGGTTTGGTTTAGGGTTAGGGTAATGGTTAGGGTTAGGGTTAGGGTAATGGTTAGGGTTAGGGTTAGGGTTAGTGTTAGGGTTAGTGTTAGGGATACGGGTTAGGGTTAGGGTTAGGGTTAGTGTAAGGGTTAGGGTTAGGGTAAGTGTTAGGCTTAGGGTTAGGGCTAGGGTTAGGGTTAGGGTAAGGGTTAGTGGTAGAGTTAGGGTTAGGGTTAGGGTAAGTTTGAGGGTAAGGGTTAGGTTAGGGTTAGGTTTAGGGTTGGGGTTAAGTTTAGGGTTAGGGTTAGGGTAAGGATAAGGGTTAGGATTAGGGTTTGGGTTAATGTAAGTGATAGGGTTAGGGTTAGGATAAGGGTTAGGGTTAGGGTTAGGGATAGGTTAAGGGTAAGGGTTAGGTTTAGGGTTAGGGTTAGGGTTAGGGTTATGTTTAGAGTTAGGGTAAGAATAAGTGTAAGGGTAAGGGCAACGGTTAGAGTTAGGGTTAGGGTTAGTGTAAGGGTTAGTGTTATGGTTAGGGTAAGTGTAAGGTTTAGGGTTATGGTTAGGGTTATGGTTAGGGTACGGGTAAGGGTAAGTTTTAGGGTTAGGGTTAGGTTTAGGGTAATGGCAAGTGTTAGGGTTAAGGTTAGCGTTAGGGTTAGGGTTAGGGTTAGGGTTAAGTTTGAGGTTAGGGTTAGGGTTAGGGTTAGGGTAAGTTTTAGGGTTAGGGTTAGATTTAGGGTTAGGGTTAGGGTAAGGGAAAGGATTAGGGTTAGGGTTAAGGTTAGGGTTAGGGTTTGGGTTAGTGTTACGGTTAGGTTTAGGGTTAGGGTTAGGGTTAGGGTTAGGGTTAAGTTTAGGGTTATGGTTAGGGTTAGGGTAAGGGTTAGGTTTAGGTTACTGTAAGGGTTAGGGTTAGGGTTTGGGTTAATGTTAGGGTTAGGATTAGGGTTAGGGTAAGGGTAAGGGTTAGGGTTAGGGTTAGGGTTAGGGTTAGTGTAAGGGATAGGGTTAGGGTTAGGGTAAGGGTTAGGGTTAGGGTTAGGGTAGGGTTTAGGGTAAGGGCAAGTGTTAGTGTTAGGGTTAGGTTTTGGTTAAGGGTAAGGATTAGGGTTATGTTTAGCGTTAGGGTTAGAGGTTAGGGTTAGGGTGAGGGTTAGGTTTAGGGTTAGGGTGTGGGTAAGGGGAAGGGTGAGGGTTAGGTTTAGTGTTAGGGTTAGTGTTAGGTTTAGGGTTAGGTTTAGGGTAAGGAAAAGCGTTAGGGTTAGGATTAGGGTTAAGGTTAGGTTTAGGTTTAGGGTTAGGGTTAAAATTAGGGTTAGGGTTAGGGTAAGGGTTAGGGTTAGGGTTAGGGTAGGGGTAAGGGTTACGGTTAGGGTTACGGTTAGAGTTAGCTTTAAGGTTAGGGTTAGGGGTTAGGCTTAGGTTTAGGGTTAGGGTAAGGGTTAGGGTTAGGGTTAGGGTTAGTTTAAGGTTTAGGGTTAGGGTTAGGCTAAGGGTAAGGGTTAGGGTTAGTGTAAGTGTTAGGGTTAGGGTTAGGGCTAGGGTTAGGGTTAGGGTAAGGGTTAGGGTTAGGTTTAGGGTTAGGGTAAGGGTAAGTGGTAGAGTTAGGGTTAGGGTTAGGGTAAATTTGAGGGTAAGGGTTAGGTTAGGGTTAGGTTTAGGGTTGGGGTTAAGTTTAGGGTTAGGGTTAGGGTAAGGATAAGGGTTAGGGTTAGGGTTTGGGTTAATGTAAGTGATAGGGTTAGGGTTAGGGTTACGGTTAGGATAAGGGTTAGGGTTAGGGTTAGGGATAGGTTAAGGGTAAGGGTTAGGTTTAGGGTTAGGTTTAGGGTTAGGTTTAGAGTTAGGGTAAGAATAAGTGTAAGGGTAAGGGCAACGGTTAGAGTTAGGGTTAGGGTTAGGGTTAGGGTTAGGGTTAGTTTTAGGGTTAGGGTTAAGGTAAGGTGAGGGTTAGGGTTAGGGTTAGGGTTAGGGTAAGGGTAAGGGTAAGGGTTAGGGTTATGTTTAGGCTTACGGTTAAGGTTGATGTTAGGGTTAGATTTAGGTGTAGGGTTACGGTTTAGGTTAGTTTAAGGGTTAGGTTTAGGGTTAGGGTTAGGTTAAGGTAAGTGTTAGGGTTAGGGTAAGTGATAGGGTTAGGTTTAGGGTTAGGGTTAGGGTTAGGGTAAGGGTAAGGGTTAGGGTTAGGATTAGGGATAGGGTTAGGGTAATGGTTAGGGTTAGGATTAGGGTTAGGGATAGGGTAAGGGTAAGGGTGATGGTTAGGGTTAGGGTTAGGGTTAGGTTTAGGGTTGGGGTTAAGGATACGTTTAGGGATAGGGTACGTTTAAGGATTAGGGTTATGGATAGGGTTAGGGTTATGCTTAGGGTTAGGGTTAGGGTTAGGCTAAGGTTATGTGTTAGGGTTAGGGTTAGGATTAGGGTTAGGGTAAGTGTTAGGGTTAGGGTTAGGGTTACGGTTAGGGTTAGGGTAAGGGTAAGGGTTAGGGTTAAAATTAGGGTCAGGGTTAGGGTTAGGTTTAGGTTAGGGCAAGTGTGAGGGTTAGGGTTAGTTTTAGGGTTAGGGTTAGGGTAAGGGTTAGGTTTAGGATTAGGGTTAGGTTTAGGATTAGGGTTAGGGTAAGGGTAAGGGTTAGGG
>JANJXV010000067.1:3700000-3702500 GCA_024803745.1 Megascapheus bottae | reverse complement strand
GTAAGGCTTAGGGTTATGGTTAGGGTTAAGGTTGAGGTTAGGTTTAGGGTTAGGGTTAGGTTTAGGATTATGATTAGGGTTAGGGTTAGGGTAAGGGTTAGGGTTAGGGTTAGGGTTAGGGATTGGGTTAGGTTTAGGGTTTGGGTAAGGATAAGGGTTAGGGTTAGGGTTAGGGTTAGGGTAAGGGTAAGTGTTAGGGTTAGAGTTAGGGTTAGGGTTAAGGTTAGGGTAAGGGTTAGGGTTAGGGTTAAGGTTAGGGTAAGGGTAAGGGTTAGGGTTAATGTAAGTGTTAGTGTTAGGCTTAGGGTTAGGGTTAGAATAAGGGTTAGGGTTAGGGTTAGGGATAGGGTAAGTGTAAGGGTCAGGGTTAGGGTTAGGGTTAGGTTTAGGTTTAGAGTTAGGGTAAGGGTAAGGGTAAGGGTAACGGTTAGAGTTAGGGTTAGGTTTAGGGTAAGGGTTAGTGTTAGGGTTAGTGTAAGTGGAAGGTTTAGGGTTAGGGTTAGGGTTATGGTTAGGGTACGAGTAAGGGTAAGTTTTAGGGTTAGGGTTAGGTTGAGGGTTAGGGTAAGGGGAGGGGAGGGTAAGGTTTAGGGTAATGGCAAGTGTTAGGGTTAAGGTTAGGTTTAGGGTTAGGGTAAGGGGAGGGGAGAGTAAGGTTTAGGGTTAGGGTTAAGGTTGAGGTTAGGGTTAGGGTTAGGTTTAGGCTTAGGGTTAGGCTAAATGTTAGGGTAAGGGTAAGGGTTAGGGTTAGGGTTAGGGTTAAGGTTGAGGTTAGGGTTAGGGTTAGGGTTAGGTTTAGGGTTAGGATTAGGGTTAGGATTAGGGTAAGGGTTAGGGTTAGGGTTAGGGTTAGGTTTAGGCTTAGTGTTAGAGTAAGGGTTAGGGTTAGGGTTAGGATAAGGGCAAGGGTTAGGGTTAGGGTTAGGGTTAAGGTTAAGGTTAGGGTTAAGGTTAGGTTTAGAGTTAGCGTTAGGGTAAGGTTTAGGGTTAGGGTTAGGTTTAGGGATTGGGTTAGTGTTAGGGTTAGGGTTTGGGTAAGGATAAGGGTTAGGTTTAGGGTTAGGGTTAGGGTTAGGGTTAGGTTTAGGGTAAGGGTAAGTGTTAGGGTTAGGATTAGGTTTAGGGTTGGGGTTAAGGTTAGGGTTAGGGTTTGGGTAAGGGTAAGGGTTAGGGTTTGGTTTAGGGTTAGGGTAAGGGTTAGGGTTAGGGTTAGGTTTAAGATTAGGATTACGGTTAGGGCAAGGTTATGTGTTCGGGTTAGGGTTAGGGTTAGGGTTAGGGTTAGTGTTATGGTAAGCATAAGGGTTAGGGTTAGGTTTAGGGTTAAGGTAAGGGTAAGGTTTAGGTTTAGTGTTAGGGTTAGGTTTAGGGTTAGGGTTAGGGTTAGTGTTAGGGTAATGGTAAGGGTTAGGGTTAGGGTTAGGGTTAGGTTTAGGGTAAGGGTAAGGGTTAGGGTTAGGGTTAAGGTTAGGGTTAGGGTTAGGGTTTGGTTTAGGGTTAGGGTAAGGGTTAGGGTTATGGTTAAGGTTAAGGTTAGGGTTAGGGTTAGGGTTAGGGTTAGGTTTAGAGTTAGGGTAAGGGTAACGGTTGGAGTTAGGGTTAGGGTTAGGGTAAGGGTTAGTGTTAGGGTTAGGGTAAGTGTAAGGTTAGGGTTAGGGTTAGGGTTAGGGTTAGTGTATGGGTTAGGGTTAGGGTAAGTGTTAGGCTTAGGGTTAGGGTTAGGGTTAGGGTTAGGTTAAGCGTTAGGGTTAGGTTTAGGGTTAGGGTAAGGGTAAGTGGTAGAGTTAGGGTTAGGGTTAGGGTAAGTTTTAGGGTAAGGGTTAGGGTTAGGTTTAGGGTTGGGGTTTAGGGTTAGGGTTAGGGTAAGGATAAGGGTTAGGGTTAGGGTTACGGTTAATGTAAGTGTTAGGGTTAGGGTTAGGGTTAGGGTTAGGATAAGGGTTAGGGTTAGGGTTAGGGATATGTTAAGTGTAAGGGTTAGGTTTAGGGTTAGGGTTAGGGTTAGGTTTAGAGTTAGGGTAAGGGTAAGGGTAAGGGTAAGGGTAACGGTTAGAGTTAGGGTTAGGGTTAGGGTACGGGTTAGTGTTAGGGTTAGGGTAAGTGTAACGTTTAGGGTTAGGGTTACGGTTATGGTTAGGGTACGGGTAAGGGTATGTTTTAGTGTTAGGGTTAGGTTTAGGGTAATGGCAAGGGTTAGGGTTAAGGTTAGCGTTAGGGTTAGGGTTAGGGTTAGGGTTAAGTTTGAGGTTATTGTTAGAGTTAGGTTTAGGGTAAGTTTTAGGGTTAGGGTTAGAGTTAGGGTTAGGGTTAGGGTAAGGGCAAGGGTTAGGGTTAGGGTTAAGGTTAGGGTTAGGGTTTGGGTTAGTGTTACGGTTAGGTTTAGGGTTAGGGTTAGGGTTAGGTTTCAGTTTAGGGTTAGGGTTAGGGTTAGGGTAAGGGTTAGGTTTAGGTTACTCTAAGGGTTAGGGTTAGGGTTTGGGTTAATGTTAGGGTTAGGATT
>JANJXV010000067.1:3675000-3697500 GCA_024803745.1 Megascapheus bottae | reverse complement strand
GGTTTAGGGTTACGGTTAGGTTTAGGGTAAGGGTAAGGGTTAGGGTTAAAGTTAGGGTCAGGGTTAGGGTTAGATTTAGGCTTAGGGTAAGGGTGAGGGTTAGGGTTAGGGTTAGGGTTAGGGTAAGGATGAGGGTTAGGTTTAGGGTTAGGGTTAGGTTTAGGTTTAGGGTAAGTGTTATTGTTAGGGTTAGGTTTAGGATGGGTTTATGGTTAGGGTTAGGTTAGGGTAAGGGTAAGGGTTAGGTTAGGGTTAGGGTTAAGGATAGGGTTAGGGACAGGTTTAGGGTTAGGATTATGGTTATGGTTAGGGTAAGGGATAGGGTTAGGGTTAGGGTTAGGGTAAGGGTAAGGGTTAGGTTAGGGTTAGGGTTAAGGTTAGGGTTAGGGTTAGGTTTAGGGTTAGGATTAGGGTTATGGTTAGGGTAAGGGATAGGGTTAGGGTTAGGGTTAGGGTTAGGCTAAGTGTTATGGTAAGGGTAAGGCTTAGGGTTATGGTTAGGGTTAAGGTTGAGGTTAGGTTTAGGGTTAGGGTTAGGTTTAGGATTATGATTAGGGTTAGGGTTAGGGTAAGGGTTAGGGTTAGGGTTAGGGTTAGGGATTGGGTTAGGTTTAGGGTTTGGGTAAGGATAAGGGTTAGGGTTAGGGTTAGGGTTAGGGTAAGGGTAAGTGTTAGGGTTAGAGTTAGGGTTAGGGTTAAGGTTAGGGTAAGGGTTAGGGTTAGGGTTAAGGTTAGGGTAAGGGTAAGGGTTAGGGTTAATGTAAGTGTTAGTGTTAGGCTTAGGGTTAGGGTTAGAATAAGGGTTAGGGTTAGGGTTAGGGATAGGGTAAGTGTAAGGGTCAGGGTTAGGGTTAGGGTTAGGTTTAGGTTTAGAGTTAGGGTAAGGGTAAGGGTAAGGGTAACGGTTAGAGTTAGGGTTAGGTTTAGGGTAAGGGTTAGTGTTAGGGTTAGTGTAAGTGGAAGGTTTAGGGTTAGGGTTAGGGTTATGGTTAGGGTACGAGTAAGGGTAAGTTTTAGGGTTAGGGTTAGGTTGAGGGTTAGGGTAAGGGGAGGGGAGGGTAAGGTTTAGGGTAATGGCAAGTGTTAGGGTTAAGGTTAGGTTTAGGGTTAGGGTAAGGGGAGGGGAGAGTAAGGTTTAGGGTTAGGGTTAAGGTTGAGGTTAGGGTTAGGGTTAGGTTTAGGCTTAGGGTTAGGCTAAATGTTAGGGTAAGGGTAAGGGTTAGGGTTAGGGTTAGGGTTAAGGTTGAGGTTAGGGTTAGGGTTAGGGTTAGGTTTAGGGTTAGGATTAGGGTTAGGATTAGGGTAAGGGTTAGGGTTAGGGTTAGGGTTAGGTTTAGGCTTAGTGTTAGAGTAAGGGTTAGGGTTAGGGTTAGGATAAGGGCAAGGGTTAGGGTTAGGGTTAGGGTTAAGGTTAAGGTTAGGGTTAAGGTTAGGTTTAGAGTTAGCGTTAGGGTAAGGTTTAGGGTTAGGGTTAGGTTTAGGGATTGGGTTAGTGTTAGGGTTAGGGTTTGGGTAAGGATAAGGGTTAGGTTTAGGGTTAGGGTTAGGGTTAGGGTTAGGTTTAGGGTAAGGGTAAGTGTTAGGGTTAGGATTAGGTTTAGGGTTGGGGTTAAGGTTAGGGTTAGGGTTTGGGTAAGGGTAAGGGTTAGGGTTTGGTTTAGGGTTAGGGTAAGGGTTAGGGTTAGGGTTAGGTTTAAGATTAGGATTACGGTTAGGGCAAGGTTATGTGTTCGGGTTAGGGTTAGGGTTAGGGTTAGGGTTAGTGTTATGGTAAGCATAAGGGTTAGGGTTAGGTTTAGGGTTAAGGTAAGGGTAAGGTTTAGGTTTAGTGTTAGGGTTAGGTTTAGGGTTAGGGTTAGGGTTAGTGTTAGGGTAATGGTAAGGGTTAGGGTTAGGGTTAGGGTTAGGTTTAGGGTAAGGGTAAGGGTTAGGGTTAGGGTTAGTGTTAGGGTTAGGGTTAGGGTAAGGGCAAGGTTTAGGGTTAGGGTTAGGGTTAGGGTTAAGCTTAGGGTTAGGATTAGGGTTAGGGTTAGGGTTAGGGTTAAGGTTGGGGTTAGGGTAAGAGTTAGGGTTAGGGTTAGGGTAAGGGTTAGGGTTAGGGGTAGGGTTAGGGTTAGGGTTAATGTTAGGGTTAGGATTAGGGTTAGGGTTAGGGTTAAGGTTAGGGTTATGGTAAGGGTTAGGGTTAGGGTTAGGGTAAGGGTTAAGGTTAGGGTTAAGGTAAGTGTTAGGGTTAGGTTTAGGGTAAGGGTTAGGGTTAGGGTTAGAATTAGGGTTAGGGTTAGGGTAAGGGCAAGGGTTATGGTTAGGGTTAAGGTTAGGGTTATGGTTAGGGTTAGGGTTAGAGTTAGGGTAAGGGTTAGGGTTAGGTTTAGGGTTAGGGTTAAGGTTAGGGTTAGGGTTAGGGTTAGGGGTAGGGTAAGGTTTAGGGTTAGGTTAGGGTAAGGGTTAGGGTTAGAGTTAGCGTTAGAGTTAGGGTTTAGGGTAAGGGTAAGGGTTAAGGTTAGGATTAGGTTTAGGATAAGAGTAAGGATTAGGGTTAGGTTTAGGGTTAGGGTTAGGGTAAGGGTAAGGGTTAGGTTTAGGGTTAGGGTTAGGGGTAGTGTTAGGGTTAGGGTTAGGTTAGGGGAAGGCAAGGGTTAGCGTTAATGTTTGGGTTAAGGTTCGGGTTAAGATTAGTGTTAGGGTTAAGGTTAGGGTTAGAGTTAGGGTTAGGCTTAGGGTAAGGTTTAGGGTTAGGGTTAGGGTTAGGGTTATTGGGCTAGGCTTAGGGTTAGGTTTAGGGTAATTGTTGGGGTTAGGGTTAGGGTTAGTTTAAGGGTTAGGGTTAGGGTTAGGGTTAGGGTAAGGGTAAGTGTTAGGGTTAGGGTAAGTGATAGGGTTAGGTTTAGGGTTAGGGTTAGTGTTAGAGTAAGGGTAAGGGTTAGGTTTATGATTAGGGATAGGGTTAGTGTAATGGTTAGGGTTAGGGTTAGGGTTAGGGATAGGGTAAGGGTAAGGGTTAGGGTTAGGGTTAGGGTTAGGTTTAGGGTTGGGGTTAAGGATAGGTTTAGGGATAGGGTACGTTTAAGGATTAGGGTTAGGGATAGGGTTAGGGTTATGCTTAGGGTTAGGGTTAGTGTTAGGCTAAGGTTATGTGTTAGGGTTAGGGTTAGTATTAGGTTTAGGGTAAGTGTTAGGTTTAGGGTTAGGGTTACGGTTAGGGTTAGGGTAAGGGTAAGGGTTAGGGTTAGGTTAGGGTTAGGGTTAGGTTTAGGGGTACGGTTAGGGTTAGGGTTAGGTTTATGGTTAGGTTTAGGTTAAGGGCAAGGGTTAGCCTTAGGGTTAAGTTTAGGGTTAGGGTTAGGGCTAGGTTTAGGGTTAGGGTTAGGGTCAGGGTAAGGGTTAGGGTTAGGGTTAGGGATAGGGTTAAGGTTTAGGGTTAGGGTTAGGGTCAGGGTAAGGGTTAGGGTTAGGGTTAGGGATAGGGTTAAGGTTAGAGTTAGGGTTAGGGTTAGGGTAAGGGTTAGGGTTAAGTTAGGGTAAGGGTTAGTGTCAGGGTTAGGTTAGGTTTAGAGTTAGGTTTAGGGTTAGGTTAAGGGTAAGGTTAGGGTTAGGGTTAGGGTTAGTTTAAGGGTTAGGGTTAGGGTTAGGGTTAGAGTTAGATTTAGGGTTGGTTAAGGGTAAGGTATAGGGTTAGGGTTAGGGTTAATTTAAGGGTTAGGATTAGGGGTTAGGGTTAGGGTTAGGCTCAGGGTTAGGGTAAAGCTTAGGGTTAGGGTTAGGGTTTGGGTAAGGGTTAGGGTTAGCGTTAGGGTTAGGTTATGGTTAGGGTTAGGGTTAGGGTTAGGGTTAGGTTAAGTGTTAGGGTTAGGGTTATAGTACGGGTAAGGGTAAGTGTTAGGGTTAGGGTTAGGTTTAGGATAATGGCAAGGGTTAAGGTTAAGGTTAGGTTAGGGTTAGGTTTAGGGTTATGGTTATGGTTAGGGTTAGGTTTAGGGTTAGAGTTAGTGTTAGGGTTAGGGTAAGGATAAGGGTTGGGGTTAGGGTTAGGGTTAGGTTTAGGATAAGGGTTAGGGTTAAGGTTAGGGTTAGGGTTAGGGTTAGGGTTACGGTAAGGGAGGGTTAGGGTTAGGTTTAGGGTTAGTGTTAGGGTTAGGGTAAGGGTAAGGGTTAGGGTTAGGGTTAGGGTTAGGTTTAGGGTTAGGGTTAGGGATTGGGTTAGGGTTAGGGTTAGGGTAAGGGTTAGGGTTAGAGTTAGGGTTAGAGTTAGGGTTAGGTTAGGGTTTAGGGTAAGGGGAAGGGTTAGGGTTAGGGTTAGGTTTAGGATAAGGGTAAGGATTAGGGTTAGGTTTAGGGTTAGGGTTAGGGTAAGGGTAAGGGTTAGGGTTAGGGTTAGGGTTAGGGTTTGTGTTAGGGTTAGGGTTAGGTTAGGGTAAGGCAAGGGTTAGAGTTAGTGTTAGGGTTAAGGTTCGGGTTAAGGTTAGTGTTAGGGATAAGGTTAGGATTAGAGTTAGGGTTAGGGTTAGGGTAAGGTTTAGGGTTAGGGTTAGGGTTAGGTTTAGGGTTGTGGTTAAGGATAGGTTTAGGGATAGGGTACGTTTAAGGATTAGGGTTAGGGATAGGGTTAGGGTTATGCTTAGGGTTAGGGTTAGTGTTAGGCTAAGGTTATGTTTTAGGGTTAGGGTTAGTATTAGGTTTAGGGTAAGTGTTAGGTTTAGGGTTAGGGTTACGGTTAGGGTTAGGGTAAGGGTAAGGGTTAGGGTTAGGTTAGGGTTAGGGTTAGGTTTAGGGTTACGGTTAGGGTTAGGGTTAGGTTTATGGTTAGGTTTAGGTTAAGGGCAAGGGTTAGCCTTAGGGTTAAGTTTAGGGTTAGGGTTAGGGTTAGGTTTAGGGTTAGGGTTAGGGTCAGGGTAAGGGTTAGGGTTAGGGTTAGGGATAGGGTTATGGTTTAGGTTTAGGGTTAGGGTCAGGGTAAGGGTTAGGGTTAGGGTTAGGGATAGGGTTAAGGTTAGAGTTATGGTTAGGGTTAGGGTAAGGGTTAGGGTTAAGTTAGTGTAAGGGTTAGTGTCAGGGTTAGGTTAGGTTTAGAGTTAGGTTTAGGGTTAGGTTAAGGGTAAGGTTAGGGTTAGGGTTAGGGTTAGTTTAAGGGTTAGGGTTAGGGTTAGGGTTAGAGTTAGATTTAGGGTTGGTTAAGGGTAAGGTTTAGGGTTAGGGTTAGGGTTAATTTAAGGGTTAGGATTAGGGGTTAGGGTTAGGGTTAGGCTCAGGGTTAGGGTAAAGCTTAGGGTTAGGGTTAGGGTTTGGGTAAGGGTTAGGGTTAGCGTTAGGGTTAGGTTAGGGTTAGGGTTAGGGTTAGGGTTAGGGTAAGTGTTAGGGTAAGGGTTAGGGTTAGGGTTAGGGTTATTGTTCGGGTTAAGTTTAGGGTTAGGGTGAGGGTAAGGGTTAGGGTTAGGGTAAGGGTAAGAGTGAGAGTAAGTGTTAGGTTTATGGTTAAGGTTAGGGTTAGGGTAAGTGTTAGGGTAATGGTAAGGGTTAGGGTTAGGGTTAGGGTTAGGTTTAGGGTTAGGGTAAGGGTAAGTGTTAGGGTTAGGGTTAGGGTTAGGGTAAGGGTTAGGGTTAGGGTTAGGGTTAGGGTAGGGTTTAGGTTAAGGGTAGGTGTTAGGGTTAGGGTTAGGGTTAGGTTAAGGGTTAGGGTTAGGTTTAGGGTTAGGGTAAGGGTAAGGGTTAGGGTTAGGGTTAGGGTTAGGGTTAGGGTAAGGGTTAGGGTTAGCGTTAGGGTTAGGGTATGGTTCAGCTTAAGGGTAGGTGTTAGGGTTAGGGTTAGGTTAAGGGTTAGGGTTAGGTTTAGGGTTAGGGTAAGGGTTAGGGTTAGGGTTAGGGTTAGGGTAAGGGTTAGGGTTTGGGTTAGGTTAGGTTTAGGTTAAGGGTTAGGGTTCAGGGTTAGGATTAGGGTTAGGGTTTGGTAAGTGTTAGGGTTAGGGTTAGGGTTAGGTTAAGTGTTAGGGTTAGGGTTAGAGTACGGGTAAGGGTAAGTGTTAGGGTTAGGGTTAGGTTTAGGATAATGGCAAGGGTTAAGGTTAAGGTTAGGGTTAGGCTTAGGGGATAGGCTTAGGGTTAGGGTTAGGGTAATTGTTGGGGTTAGGGTTAGGGTGAGTTTAAGGGTTAGGTTTAGGGTTAGGGTTAGGGTAAGGGTAAGTGTTAGGGTTAGGGTAATTGATAGGGTTAGGTTTAGGGTTAGGGTTAGGGTTAGGGTAAGGGTAAGGGTTAGGTTTATGATTAGGGATAGGGTTAGTATAATGGTTAGGGTTAGTTTTAGGGTTAGGGATAGGGTAAGGGTAAGGGTTAGGGTTAGGGTTAGGGTTAGGTTTAGGGTTGGGGTTAAGGATAGCTTTAGGGATAGGGTACGTTTAAGGATTAGGGATAGGGATAGGGTTAGGGTTATGCTTAGGGTTAGGGTTAGTTTTAGGCTAAGGTTATGTGTTAGGGTTAGGGTTAGGATTAGGGTTAGGGTAAGTGTTAGGGTTAGGTTTAGGGTTACGGTTAGGGTTAGGGTTAGGTTTACGGTTAGGGTTAGGGTAAGGGCAAGGGTTAGCCTTAGGGTTAAGTTTAGGGTTAGGGTTAGGTTTAGGGTTAGGGTTAGGGTCAGGGTAAGGGTTAGGGTTAGGGTT
The DNA here is from genome assembly GCA_024803745.1 of Megascapheus bottae. Classification (NCBI taxonomy): domain Eukaryota; kingdom Metazoa; phylum Chordata; class Mammalia; order Rodentia; family Geomyidae; genus Megascapheus; species Megascapheus bottae. Next base: position 3,690,850 of record JANJXV010000067.1, on the reverse strand, counting down.
AGGGATAGGGTTAAGGTTAGGGTTAGGGTTAGGTTTAGGGTTAGGGTAAGGGTTAGGGTTAAGTTAGGGTAAGGGTTAGTGTTAGGGTTAGGTTAGGTTTAGAGTTAAGTTTAGGGTTAGGTTAAGGGTAAGGGTTAGGGTTAGGGTTAGGGTTAGTTTAAGAGCTAGGGTTAGGGTTAGAGTTAGATTTAGGGTTGGTTAAGGGTAAGGTTTAGGGTTAGGGTTAGGGTTAATTTAAGGGTTAGGATTAGGGGTTAGGGTTAGGGTTAGGCTCAGGGTTAGGGTAAAGGTTAGGGTTAGGGTTAGGGTTTGGGTAAGGGTTAGGGTTAGGGTTAGGGTTAGGTTAGGGTTAGGGTTAGGGTTAGGTTAAGTGTTAGGGTAAGGGTTAGGGTTAGGGTTAGGGTTATTGTTGGGGTTAAATTTAGGGTTAGGGTGAGGTTTAGGGTTAGTGTTAGGGTTAAGGTAAGGGTAAGGTTTAGGTTTAGGGTTAGGGTTAGGTTTAGCGTTAGGGTTAGGGTTAGTGTTAGGGTAATGGTAAGGGTTAGGGTTAGGGTTAGGTTTAGGGTTAGGGTAATGGTAATGGTTAGGGTTAGGGTTAGGGTAAGGGTTAGGGTTAGGGTTAGGGTTAGGGTAGGGTTTAGGGTAAGGGTAGGTGTTAGGGTTAGTGTTAGGGTTAGGTTAAGGGTTAGGGTTAGGGTTAGGGTTAGAGTTAGAATTAGGTTTGGTTATAGGTAAGGGTTAGGGTTGGGTTAGGCGTAGGTTTAGGTTAAGGGTTAGGGTTCGGGGTTAGGGTTAGTGTTAGGGTTAAGGTTAGGTAAGTGTTAGGGTTAGGGTTAGGGTTAGGTTAAGTGTTAGGGTTAGGGTTAGGGTACGGGTAAGGGTAAGTGTTAGGTTTAGGGTTTGGTTTAGGATAATGGCAAGGGTTAGGGTTAAGGTTAGGGTTAGGGTTAGGTTTAGGGTTATGGTTAGGGTTAGGGTTAGGTTTACCGTTGGGGTAAGCGTGAGGGTTAGGGTTAGGGTTAGGGTTAGGTTTAGGGTTAGAGTGAGGGTTAGGGTTAGGGTAAGGATAAGGGTTGGGGTTAGGGTTAGGGTTAGGTTTAGGATAAGGTTTAGGGTTAAGGTTAGGTTTAGGGTTAGGGTTAGGGTTATGTTAAGGGAGGGTTAGGGTTAGGTTTAGGGTTAGGGTTAGGGTAAGGGTAAGGGTTAGGGTTAGGGTTAGGGTTAGGTTTATGGTTAGGGTTAAGGATTGGGTTAGGGTTAGGGTTTGGGTAAGGATAAGGGTTAGGGTTAGGGTTAGTTTAGGGTTAGGGTTAAGGTTAGGGTTAGGGTGAGGGTAAGGGTAAGGTTTAGGGTTAGGATTAGGTTTAGGGTTGGGGTAAGGTAATGTTAGGGCTAGAGTAAGGGTAAGGGTTAGGGTTAGGGTTAGGGTTATGTTAAGGGTTAGGGTTAGGGTTAGGGTTAGGGTTATGGTTAGGTTTAGGGTAAGGGTATGTGTTCGGGTTAGGGTTAGGGTTAGGGTTAGCGTTAGGGTAAGCATAAGGGTTAGCGTAAGGTTTAGGGTTAGAGTTAGGGTTAGGTTTAGGGTTAGGGTTAGGGTTAGGGTAAGGGTAAGTGTTAGGGTTAGGGTTAGGTTTAGGTTTAGGTTTAGGGTTAGGGTAAGGGTAAGGGTTAGGGTTAGGGTTAGGGTAAGTGTTAGGGTTAGGGTTAGGGTTAAGGTATGGTTTATGGTAAGTTTAAGTGTTAGTGTTAGGGTTAGGTTTAGGATAAGGTTATGGATTAGGGTTAGGTTTAGGGTTAGTGTTAGAGGTTAGGGTTAGGGTTAGGGTTAGGGTGAGGTTAGGTTTAGGGTTAGGTTTAGGATAAGGGTAAGGGTTAGGGTTAGGGTTAGTGTTAGGGTTAGGGTTAGGGTAAGGGCAAGGTTTAGGGTTAGGGTTAGGGTTAGGGTTAAGCTTAGGGTTAGGATTAGGGTTAGGGTTAGGGTTAAGGTTAGGGTTAGGGTAAGAGTTAGGGTTAGGATTAGGGTAAGGGTTAGGGTTAGGGTTAGGGTTAGGGTTAATGTTAGGGTTAGGATTAGGGTTAGGGTTAGGGTTAAGATTAGGGTTACGGTAAGGGTTAGGGTTAGGGTTAGGGTAGGTGTTAAGGTTAGGGTTAGGGTAAGTGTTAGGGTTAGGGTTAGGGTTAAGGTATGGTTTATGGTAAGTGTAAGTGTTAGTGTTAGGGTTAGGTTTAGGATAAGGGTATGGATTAGGGTTAGGTTTAGGGTTAGTTTTAGAGGTTAGGGTTAGGGTTAGGGTTAGGGTGAGGTTAGGTTTAGGGTTAGGGTTAGGATAAGGGTAAGGGTTAGGGTTAGGGTTAGTGTTAGGGTTAGGGTTAGGGTAAGGGCAAGGTTTAGGGTTAGGGTTAGGGTTAGGGGTAAGCTTAGGGTTAGGATTAGGGTTAGGGTTAGGGTTAAGGTTAGGGTTAGGGTAAGAGTTAGGGTTAGGGTTAGGGTAAGGGTTAGGGTTAGGGTTAGGGTTAGGGTTAATGTTAGGGTTAGGATTAGGGTTAGGGTTAGGGTTAAGGTTAGGGTTACGGGAAGGGTTAGGGTTAGGGTTAGGGTAAGGGTTAAGGTTAGGGTTAGGGTAAGTGTTAGGGTTAGGTTTAGGGTAAGGGTTAGGGTTAGGGTTAGATTTAGGTTTAGGGTTAGGGTAAGGGCAAGGTTTATGGTTAGGGTTAAGGTTAGGGTTAGGGTTAGGGTTAGGGTTAGAGTTAGGGTAAGGGTTAGGGTTAGGTTTAGGGTTAGGGTTAAGGTTAGGGTTAGGGTTAGGGTTAGGGTTAGGGTAAGGTTTAGGGTTAGGTTAGGGTAAGGGTTAGGGTTAGAGTTAGGGTTAGAGTTAGGGTTAGGTTAGGGTTTAGGGTAAGGGTAAGGGTTAGGGTTAGGGTTAGGTTTAGGATAAGGGTAAGGATTAGGGTTAGGTTTAGGGTTAGGGTTAGGGTAAGGGTAAGGGTTAGGGTTAGGGTTAGGGTTAGGGCTAGTGTTAGGGTTAGGGTTAGGTTAGGGTAAGGCAAGGGTTAGCGTTAGTGTTAGGGTTAAGGTTCGGGTTAAGGTTAGTGTTAGGGTTAAGGTTAGGGTTAGAGTTAGGGTTAGGGTTAGGGTAAGGTTTAGGGTTAGGTTTAGGGTTAGGGTTATTGGGTTAGGCTTAGGGTCAGTGTTAGGGTAATTGTTGGGGTTAGGGTTAGGGTTAGTTTAAGGGTTAGGGTTAGGGTTAGGGTAAGGGTAAGTGTTAGGGTTAGGGTAAGTGATAGGGTTAGGTTTAGGGTTAGGGTTAGGGTTAGGGTAAGGGTAAGGTTTAGGTTTATGATTAGGGATAGGGTTAGTGTAATGGTTAGGGTTGGGGTGAGGGTTAGGGATAGGGTAAGGGTAAGGGTTAGGGTTAGGGTTAGGGTTAGGTTTAGGGTTGGAGTTAAGGATAGGTTTAGGGATAGGGTACGTTTAAGGATTAGGGTTAGGGATAGGGTTAGGGTTATGCTTAGGGTTAGGGTTAGTGTTAGGCTAAGGTTATGTGTTAGGGTTAGGGTTAGGATTAGGGTTAGGGTAAGTGTTAGGGTTAGGGTTAGGGTTACGGTTAGGGTTAGGGTAAGGGTAAGGTTTAGGGTTAGGTTAGGGTTAGGGTTAGGTTTAGGGTTACGGTTAGGGTTAGGGTTAGGTTTCTGGTTAGGGTTAGGGTAAGGGCAAGGGTTAGCCTTAGGGTTAAGTTTAGGGTTAGGGTTAGGGTTAGGTTTAGGGTTAGGGTTAGGGTCAGGGTAAGGGTTAGGGTTAGGGTTAGGGATAGGGTTAAGTTTTAGGGTTAGGGTTAGGGTCAGGGTAAGGGTTAGGGTTAGGTTTAGGGTTAGTTTAAGGGTAGGGGTTAGGGTTAGGGTTAGGGTTAGTTTAAGGGTTAGGGTTAGGGTTAGGTTTAGAGTTAGATTTAGGGTTGGTTAAGGGTAAGGTTTAGGGTTAGGGTTAGGGTTAATTTAAGGGTTAAGATTAGGGGTTAGGGTTAGGATTAGGCTCAGGGTTAGGGTAAAGTTTAGGGTTAGGGTTAGGATTTGGGTAAGGGTTAGGTTTAGGGTTAGGGTTAGGTTAGGGTTAGGGTTAGGGTTAGGGTTAGGGTAAGTGTTAGGGTAAGGGTTAGGGTTAGGGTTAGGGTTATTGTTGGGGTTAAGTTTAGGGTTAGGGTGAGGGTAAGGGTTAGGGTTAGGGTAAGGGTTAGAGTGAGAGTAAGTGTTAGGTTTATGGTTAAGGTTAGGGTTAGGGTAAGTGTTAGGGTAATGGTAAGGGTTAGGGTTAGGGTTAGGGTTAGGTTTAGGGTTAGGGTAAGGGTAAGTGTTAGGGTTAGGGTTAGGGTTAGGGTAAGGGTTAGGGTTAGGGTTAGGGTTAGGGTAGGGTTTAGGTTAAGGGTAGGTGTTAGGGTTAGGGTTAGGGTTAGGTTAAGGGTTAGGGTTAGGTTTAGGGTTAGGGTAAGGGTAAGGGTTAGGGTTAGGGTTAGGGTTAGGGTAAGTGTTAGGGTTAGCGTTAGGGTTAGGGTATGGTTCAGGTTAAGGGTAGGTGTTAGGGTTAGGGTTAGGTTAAGTGTTAGGGTTAGGTTTAGGGTTAGGGTAAGGGTTAGGGTTAGGGTTAGGGTTAGGGTAAGGGTTAGGGTTTGGGTTAGGGTTAGGTTTAGGTTAAGGGTTAGGGTTCAGGGTTAGGATTAGGGTTAGGGTTTGGTAAGTGTTAGGGTTAGGGTTAGGGGTAGGTTAAGTGTTAGGGTTAGGGTTAGAGTACGGGTAAGGGTAAGTGTTAGGGTTAGGGTTAGGTTTAGGATAATGGCAAGGGTTAAGGTTAAGGTTAGGGTTAGGGTTAGGGGATAGGCTTAGGGTTAGGGTTAGGGTAATTGTTGGGGTTAGGGTTAGTGTGAGTTTAAGGGTTAGGTTTAGGGTTAGGGTTAGGGTAAGGGTAAGTGTTAGGGTTAGGGTAATTGATAGGGTTAGGTTTAGGGTTAGGGTTAGGGTTAGGGTAAGGGTAAGGGTTAGGTTTATGATTAGGGATAGGGTTAGTATAATGGTTAGGGTTAGTTTTAGGGTTAGGAATAGGGTAAGGGTAAGGGTTAGGGTTAGGGTTAGGGTTAGGTTTAGGGTTGGGGTTAAGGATAGCTGTAGGGATAGGGTACGTTTAAGGATTAGGGATAGGGATAGGGTTAGGGTTATGCTTAGGGTTAGGGTTAGTTTTAGGCTAAGGTTATGTGTTAGGGTTAGGGTTAGGATTAGGGTTAGGGTAAGTGTTAGGGTTAGGTTTAGGGTTACGGTTAGGGTTAGGGTTAGGTTTACGGTTAGGGTTAGGGTAAGGGCAAGGGTTAGCCTTAGGGTTAAGTTTAGGGTTAGGGTTAGGTTTAGGGTTAGGGTTAGGGTCAGGGTAAGGGTTAGGGTTAGGGTTAGGGATAGGGTTAAGGTTAGGGTTAGGGTTAGGTTTAGGGTTAGGGTAAGGGTTAGGGTTAAGTTAGGGTAAGGGTTAGTGTTAGGGTTAGGTTAGGTTTAGAGTTAGGTTTAGGGTTAGGTTAAGGGTAAGGGTTAGGGTTAGGGTTAGGGTTAGTTTAAGAGTTAGGGTTAGGGTTAGAGTTAGATTTAGGGTTGGTTAAGGGTAAGGTTTAGGGTTAGGGTTAGGGTTAATTTAAGGGTTAGGATTAGGGGTTAGGGTTAGGGTTAGGCTCAGGGTTAGGGTAAAGGTTAGGGTTAGGGTTAGGGTTTGGGTAAGGGTTAGGGTTAGGGTTAGGGTTAGGTTAGGGTTAGGGTTAGGGTTAGGTTAAGTGTTAGGGTAAGGGTTAGGGTTAGGGTTAGGGTTATTGTTGGGGTTAAATTTAGGGTTAGGGTGAGGTTTAGGGTTAGTGTTAGGGTTAAGGTAAGGGTAAGGTTTAGGTTTAGGGTTAGGGTTAGGTTTAGCGTTAGGGTTAGGGTTAGTGTTAGGGTAATGGTAAGGGTTAGGGTTAGGGTTAGGTTTAGGGTTAGGGTAATGGTAATGGTTAGGGTTAGGGTTAGGGTTAGGGTAAGGGTTAGGGTTAGGGTTAGGGTTAGGGTAGGGTTTAGGGTAAGGGTAGGTGTTAGGGTTAGTGTTAGGGTTAGGTTAAGGGTTAGGGTTAGGGTTAGGGTTAGAGTTAGAATTAGGTTTGGTTATAGGTAAGGGTTAGGGTTTGGGTTAGGCGTAGGTTTAGGTTAAGGGTTAGGGTTCGGGGTTAGGTTTAGTGTTAGGGTTAAGGTTAGGTAAGTGTTAGGGTTAGGGTTAGGGTTAGGTTAAGTGTTAGGGTTAGGGTTAGGGTACGGGTAAGGGTAAGTGTTAGGTTTAGGGTTTGGTTTAGGATAATGGCAAGGGTTAGGGTTAAGGTTAGGGTTAGGGTTAGGTTTAGGGTTATGGTTAGGGTTAGGGTTAGGTTTACCGTTGGGGTAAGCGTGAGGGTTAGGGTTAGGTTTAGGGTTAGGTTTAGGGTTAGAGTGAGGGTTAGGGTTAGGGTAAGGATAAGGGTTGGGGTTAGGGTTAGGGTTAGGTTTAGGATAAGGGTTAGGGTTAAGGTTAGGTTTAGGGTTAGGGTTAGGGTTATGGTAAGGGAGGGTTAGGGTTAGGTTTAGGGTTAGGGTTAGGGTAAGGGTAAGGGTTAGGGTTAGGGTTAGGGTTAGGTTTATGGTTAGGGTTAAGGATTGGGTTAGGGTTAGGGTTTGGGTAAGGATAAGGGTTAGGGTTAGGGTTAGTTTAGGGTTAGGGTTAAGGTTAGGGTTAGGGTGAGGGTAAGGGTAAGGTTTAGGGTTAGGATTAGGTTTAGGGTTGGGGTAAGGTAATGTTAGGGCTAGAGTAAGGGTAAGGGTTAGGGTTAGGGTTAGGGTTATGTTAAGGGTTAGGGTTAGGGTTAGGGTTAGGGTTATGGTTAGGTTTAGGGTAAGGGTATGTGTTCGGGTTAGGGTTAGGGTTAGGGTTAGCGTTAGGGTAAGCATAAGGGTTAGCGTAAGGTTTAGGGTTAGAGTTAGGGTTAGGTTTAGGGTTAGGGTTAGGGTTAGGGTAAGGGTAAGTGTTAGGGTTAGGGTTAGGTTTAGGTTTAGGTTTAGGGTTAGGGTAAGGGTAAGGGTTAGGGTTAGGGTTAGGGTAAGTGTTAGGGTTAGGGTTAGGGTTAAGGTATGGTTTATGGTAAGTGTAAGTGTTAGTGTTAGGGTTAGGTTTAGGATAAGGTTATGGATTAGGGTTAGGTTTAGGGTTAGTGTTAGAGGTTAGGGTTAGGGTTAGGGTTAGGGTGAGGTTAGGTTTAGGGTTAGGTTTAGGATAAGGGTAAGGGTTAGGGTTAGGGTTAGTGTTAGGGTTAGGGTTAGGGTAAGGGCAAGGTTTAGGGTTAGGGTTAGGGTTAGGGTTAAGCTTAGGGTTAGGATTAGGGTTAGGGTTAGGGTTAAGGTTAGGGTTAGGGTAAGAGTTAGGGTTAGGGTTAGGGTAAGGGTTAGGGTTAGGGTTAGGGTTAGGGTTAATGTTAGGGTTAGGATTAGGGTTAGGGTTAGGGTTAGGGTGAGGTTAGGTTTAGGGTGAGGGTTAGGATAAGGGTAAGGGTTAGGGTTAGGGTTAGTGTTAGGGTTAGGGTTAGGGTAAGGGCAAGGTTTAGGGTTAGGGTTAGGGTTAGGGTTAAGTTTAGGGTTAGGGTTAGGTTTAGCGTTAGGGTAAGCGTAAGGGTTAGCGTAAGGTTTAGGGTTAGAGTTAGGGTTAGGTTTAGGGTTAGGGTTAGGGTTAGGGTAAGGGTAAGTGTTAGGGTTAGGGTTAGGTTTAGGTTTAGGGTTAGGGTAAGGGTAAGGGTTAGGGTTAGGGTTAGGGTAAGTGTTAGGGTTAGGGTTAGGGTTAAGTTATGGTTTATGGTAAGTGTAAGTGTTAGTGTTAGGGTTAGGTTTAGGATAAGGGTATGGATTAGGGTTAGGTTTAGGGTTAGGGTTAGAGGTTAGGGTTAGGTTTAGGGTTAGGGTGAGGTTAGGTTTAGGGTTAGGGTTAGGATAAGGGTAAGGGTTAGGGTTAGGGTTAGTGTTAGGGTTAGGGTTAGGGTAAGGGCAAGGTTTAGGGTTAGGGTTAGGGTTAGGGTTAAGCTTAGGGTTAGGATTAGGGTTAGGGTTAGGGTTAAGGTTAGGGTTAGGGTAAGAGTTAGGGTTAGGGTTAGGGTAAGGGTTAGGGCTAGGTTTAGGGTTAGGGTTAGGGTTAATGTTAGGGTTAGGATTAGCGTTAGTGTTAGGGTTAAGGTTAGGGTTACGGTAAGGGTTAGGGTTAGGGTTAGGGTAAGGGTTAAGGTTAGGGTTAGGGTAAGTGTTAGGGTTAGGTTTAGGGTAAGGGTTAGGGTTAGGGTTAGATTTAGGTTTAGGGTTAGGGTAAGGGCAAGGGTTATGGTTAGGGTTAAGGTTAGGGTTAGGGTTAGGGTTAAGGTTAGGGTTAGGGTTAGGGTTAGGGTTAGGGTAAGGTTTAGGGTTAGGTTAGGGTAAGGGTTAGGGTTAGAGTTAGGGTTAGAGTTAGGGTTAGGTTAGGGTTTAGGGTAAGTGTAAGGGTTAGGTTTAGGGTTAGGTTTAGGATAAGGGTAAGGATTAGGGTTAGGTTTAGGGTTAGGGTTAGGGTAAGGGTAAGGGTTAGGGTTAGGGTTAGTGTTAGTGTTAGGGTTAGGGTTAGGTTAGGGTAAGGCAAGGGTTAGCGTTAGTGTTAGGGTTAAGGCTCGGGTTAAGGTTAGTGTTAGGGTTAAGGTTAGGGTTAGAGTTAGGGTTAGGGTTAGGGTTAGGGTAAGGTTTAGGGTTAGGGTTAGGGTTAGGGGATAGGCTTAGGGTTAGGTTTAGGGTAATTGTTGGGGTTAGGGTTAGGGTGAGTTTAAGGGTTAGGTTTAGGGTTAGGGTTAGGGTAAGGCTAAGTGTTAGGGTTAGGGTAAGTGATAGGGTTAGGTTTAGGGTTAGGGTTAGGGTTAGGGTAAGGGTAAGGGTTAGGTTTATGATTAGGGATAGGGTTAGTATAATGGTTAGGGTTAGTTTTAGGGATAGGGTAAGGGTAAGGGTTAGGGTTAGGGTTAGGGTTAGGGTTAAGGATAGCTTTAGGGTTAGGGTACGTTTAAGGATTAGGGATAGGGATAGGGTTAGGGTTATGCTTAGGGTTAGGGTTAGTTTTAGGCTAAGGTTATGTGTTAGGGTTAGGGTAAGGGTTAGGGTTAGGTTAGGGTTAGGGTTAGGTTTAGGGTTACGGTTATGGTTAGGGTTAGGTTTCTGGTTAGGGTTAGGTTAAGGGCAAGGGTTACCCTTAGGGTTAAGTTAAGGGTTAGGGTTAGGGTTAGGTTTAATGTTAGGGTTAGGGTCAGGGTAAGGGTTAGGGTTAGGGTTAGGGATAGGGTTAAGGTTTAGGGTTAGGGTTAGGGTCAGGGTAAGGGTTAGGGTTAGGTTTAGGGTTAGTTTAAGGGTAAGGGTTAGGGTTAGGGTTAGGGTTAGTTTAAGGGTTAGGGTTAGGGTTAGGTTTAGAGTTAGATTTAGGGTTGGTTAAGGGTAAGGTTTAGGGTTAGGTTTAGGGTTAATTTAAGGGTTAAGATTAGGGGTTAGGGTTAGGGTTAGGCTCAGGGTTAGGGTAAAGGTTAGGGTTAGGGTTAGGATTTGGGTAAGGGTTAGGGTTAGGGTTAGGGTTAGGTTAGGGTTAGGGTTAGGGTTAGGGTTAGGGTAAGTGTTAGGGTAAGGGTTAGGGTTAGGGTTAGGGTTATTATTGGGGTTAAGTTTAGGGTTAGGGTGAGGGTAAGGGTTAGGGTTAGGGTAAGGGTTAGAGTGAGAGTAAGTGTTAGGTTTATGGTTAAGGTTAGGGTTACGGTAAGTGTTAGGGTTAGGTTAGGGTTAGGGTTAGGGTTAGGGTTAGGGTAAGTGTTAGGGTAAGGGTTAGGGTTAGGGTTAGGGTTATTGTTGGGGTTAAGTTTAGGGTTAGGGTGAGGGTAAGGGTTAGGGTTAGGGTAAGGGTTAGAGTGAGAGTAAGTGTTAGGTTTATGGTTAAGGTTAGGGTTAGGGTAAGTGTTAGGGTAATGGTAAGGGTTAGGGTTAGGGTTAGGTTTAGGTTTAGGGTTAGGGTAAGGGTAAGTGTTAGGGTTAGGGTTAGGGTTAGGGTAAGGGTTAGGGTTAGGGTTAGGGTTAGGGTAGGGTTTAGGTTAAGGGTAGGTGTTAGGGTTAGGGTTAGGGTTAGGTTAAGGGTTAGGGTTAGGGTTAGGGTTAGGGTAAGGGTAAGGGTTAGGGTTAGGGTTAGGGTTAGGGTAAGGGTTAGGGTTTGGGTTAGGGTTAGGGTTAGGTTTAGGTTAAGGGTTAGGGTTCAGGGTTAGGGTTAGGATTAGGGTTAGGGTTTGGTAAGTGTTAGGGTAAGGGTTAGGGTTGGTTAAGTGTTAGGGTTAGGGTTAGGGTACGGGTAAGGGTAAGTGTTAGGGTTAGGGTTAGGTTTAGGATAATGGCAAGGGTTAAGGTTAACGTTAGGGTTAGGGTTAGGTTTAGGGTTATGGTTAGGGTTAGGGTTAGGGTTAGGTTTACCGTTGGGGTAAGCGTAAGGGTTAGTGTTAGGGTTAGGGTTAGGTTTAGGGTTAGAGTTAGTGTTAGGGTTAGGGTAAGGATAAGGGTTGGGGTTAGGGTTAGGGTTAGGTTTAGGATAAGGGTTAGGGTTAAGGTTAGGGTTAGGGTTAGGGTTAGGGTTATGGTAAGGGAGGGTTAGGGTTAGGTTTAGGGTTAGGGTTAGGGTTAGGGTAAGGGTAAGGGTTAGGGTTAGGGTTAGGGATTGGGTTAGGGTTAGGGTTTGGGTAAGGATAAGGGTTAGGGTTAGGGTTAGTTTAGGGTTAGGGTTAAGGTTAGGGTTAGGGTGAGGGTAAGGGTAAGGTTTAGGGTTAGGATTAGGTTTAGGGTTGGGGTTAAGGTTAATGTTAGGGTTAGAGTAAGGGTAAGGGTTAGGGTTAGGGTTAGGGTTAGGGTAAGGGTATGTGTTCGGGTTAGGTTAGGGTTAGGGTTAGGGTTAGGGTTAGGGTTAGGGTTAGGGTGAGGTTAGGTTTAGGGTTAGGGTTAGGATAAGGGTAAGGGTTAGGGTTAGGGTTAGTGTTAGGGTTAGGGTTAGGGTAAGGGCAAGGTTTAGGGTTAGGGTTAGGGTTAGGGTTAAGTTTAGGGTTAGGGTTAGGTTTAGCGTTAGGGTAAGCGTAAGGGTTAGCGTAAGGTTTAGGGTTAGAGTTAGGGTTAGGTTTAGGGTTAGGGTTAGGGTTAGGGTAAGGGTAAGTGTTAGGGTTAGGGTTAGGTTTAGGTTTAGGGTTAGGGTAAGGGTAAGGTTTAGGGTTAGGGTTAGGGTAAGTGTTAGGGTTAGGGTTAGGGTTAAGTTATGGTTTATGGTAAGTGTAAGTGTTAGTGTTAGGGTTAGGTTTAGGATAAGGGTATGGATTAGGGTTAGGTTTAGGGTTAGGGTTAGAGGTTAGGGTTAGGTTTAGGGTTAGGGTGAGGTTAGGTTTAGGGTTAGGGTTAGGATAAGGGTAAGGGTTAGGGTTAGGGTTAGTGTTAGGGTTAGGGTTAGGGTAAGGGCAAGGTTTAGGGTTAGGGTTAGGGTTAGGGTTAAGCTTAGGGTTAGGATTAGGGTTAGGGTTAGGGTTAAGGTTAGGGTTAGGGTAAGAGTTAGGGTTAGGGTTAGGGTAAGGGTTAGGGCTAGGTTTAGGGTTAGGGTTAGGGTTAATGTTAGGGTTAGGATTAGCGTTAGTGTTAGGGTTAAGGTTAGGGTTACGGTAAGGGTTAGGGTTAGGGTTAGGGTAAGGGTTAAGGTTAGGGTTAGGGTAAGTGTTAGGGTTAGGTTTAGGGTAAGGGTTAGGGTTAGGGTTAGATTTAGGTTTAGGGTTAGGGTAAGGGCAAGGGTTATGGTTAGGGTTAAGGTTAGGGTTAGGGTTAGGGTTAGGGTTAGAGTTAGGGTAAGGGTTAGGGTTAGGGTTAGGGTTAGGGTTAAGGTTAGGGTTAGGGTTAGGGTTAGGGTTAGGGTAAGGTTTAGGGTTAGGTTAGGGTAAGGGTTAGGGTTAGAGTTAGGGTTAGAGTTAGGGTTAGGTTAGGGTTTAGGGTAAGTGTAAGGGTTAGGTTTAGGGTTAGGTTTAGGATAAGGGTAAGGATTAGGGTTAGGTTTAGGGTTAGGGTTAGGGTAAGGGTAAGGGTTAGGGTTAGGGTTAGGGTTAGGGTTAGTGTTAGGGTTAGGGTTAGGTTAGGGTAAGGCAAGGGTTAGCGTTAGTGTTAGGGTTAAGGTTCTGGTTAAGGTTAGTGTTAGGGTTAAGGTTAGGGTTAGAGTTCGGGTTAGGGTTAGGGTTAGGGTAAGGTTTAGGGTTAGGGTTAGGGTTAGGGGATAGGCTTAGGGTTAGGTTTAGGGTAATTGTTGGGGTTAGGGTTAGGGTGAGTTTAAGGGTTAGGTTTAGGGTTAGGGCTAGGGTAAGGGTAAGTGTTAGGGTTAGGGTAAGTGATAGGGTTAGGTTTAGGGTTAGGGTTAGGGTTAGGGTAAGGGTAAGGGTTAGGTTTATGATTAGGGATAGGGTTAGTATAATGGTTAGGGTTAGTTTTAGGGATAGGGTAAGGGTAAGGGTTAGGGTTAGGGTTAGGGTTAGGGTTAAGGATAGCTTTAGGGTTAGGGTACGTTTAAGGATTAGGGATAGGGATAGGGTTAGGGTTATGCTTAGGGTTAGGGTTAGTTTTAGGCTAAGGTTATGTGTTAGGGTTAGGGTAAGGGTTAGGGTTAGGTTAGGGTTAGGGTTAGGTTTAGGGTTACGGTTAGGGTTAGGGTTAGGTTTCTGGTTAGGGTTAGGTTAAGGGCAAGGGTTACCCTTAGGGTTAAGTTAAGGGTTAGGGTTAGGGTTAGGTTTAATGTTAGGGTTAGGGTCAGGGTAAGGGTTAGGGTTAGGGTTAGGGATAGGGTTAAGTTTTAGGGTTAGGTTTAGGGTCAGCGTAAGGGTTAGGGTTAGGTTTAGGGTTAGTTTAAGGGTAAGGGTTAGGGTTAGGGTTAGGGTTAGTTTAAGGGTTAGGGTTAGGGTTAGGTTTAGAGTTAGATTTAGGGTTGGTTAAGGGTAAGGTTTAGGGTTAGGTTTAGGGTTAATTTAAGGGTTAAGATTAGGGGTTAGGGTTAGGGTTAGGCTCAGGGTTAGGGTAAAGTTTAGGGTTAGGGTTAGGATTTGGGTAAGGGGTAGGGTTAGGGTTAGGGTTAGGTTAGGGTTAGGGTTAGGGTTAGGGTTAGGGTAAGTGTTAGGGTAAGGGTTAGGGTTAGGGTTAGGGTTATTATTGGGGTTAAGTTTAGGGTTAGGGTGAGGGTAAGGGTTAGGGTTAGGGTAAGGGTTAGAGTGAGAGTAAGTGTTAGGTTTATGGTTAAGGTTAGGGTTAGGGTAAGTGTTAGGGTTAGGTTAGGGTTAGGGTTAGGGTTAGGGTTAGGGTAAGTGTTAGGGTAAGGGTTAGGGTTAGGGTTATTGTTGGGGTTAAGTTTAGGGTTAGGGTGAGGGTAAGGGTTAGGGTTAGGGTAAGGGTTAGAGTGAGAGTAAGTGTTAGGTTTATGGTTAAGGTTAGGGTTAGGGTAAGTGTTAGGGTAATGGTAAGGGTTAGGGTTAGGGTTAGGTTTAGGTTTAGGGTTAGGGTAAGGGTAAGTGTTAGGGTTAGGGTTAGGGTTAGGGTAAGGGTTAGGGTTAGGGTTAGGTTTAGGGTAGGGTTTAGGTTAAGGGTAGGTGTTAGGGTTAGGGTTAGGGTTAGGTTAAGGGTTAGGGTTAGGTTTAGGGTTAGGGTAAGGGTAAGGGTTAGGGTTAGGGTTAGGGTTAGGGTAAGGGTTAGGGTTTGGGTTAGGGTTAGGGTTAGGTTTAGGTTAAGGGTTAGGTTTCAGGGTTAGTGTTAGGATTAGGGTTAGGGTTTGGTAAGTGTTAGGGTTAGGGTTAGGGTTGGTTAAGTGTTAGGGTTAGGGTTAGGGTACGGGTAAGGGTAAGTGTTAGGGTTAGGGTTAGGTTTAGGATAATGGCAAGGGTTAAGGTTAACGTTAGGGTTAGGGTTAGGTTTAGGGTTATGGTTAGGGTTAGGGTTAGGGTTAGGTTTACCGTCGGGGTAAGCGTAAGGGTTAGTGTTAGGGTTAGGGTTAGGTTTAGGGTTAGAGTTAGTGTTAGGGTTAGGGTAAGGATAAGGGTTGGGGTTAGGGTTAGGGTTAGGTTTAGGATAAGGGTTAGGGTTAAGGTTAGGGTTAGGGTTAGGGTTAGGGTTATGGTAAGGGAGGGTTAGGGTTAGGTTTAGGGTTAGGGTTAGGGTTAGGGTAAGGGTAAGGGTTAGGGTTAGGGTTAGGGATTGGGTTAGGGTTAGGGTTTGGGTAAGGATAAGGGTTAGGGTTAGGGTTAGTTTAGGGTTAGGGTTAAGGTTAGGGTTAGGGTGAGGGTAAGGGTAAGGTTTAGGGTTAGGATTAGGTTTAGGGTTGGGGTTAAGGTTAATGTTAGGGTTAGAGTAAGGGTAAGGGTTAGGGTTAGGGTTAGGGTTAGGGTTAGGGTAAGGGTATGTGTTCGGGTTAGGTTAGGGTTAGGGTTAGGGTTAGCGTTAGGGTAAGGGTAAGTGTTAGGGTTAGGGTTAGGTTTAGGTTTAGGGTTAGGGTAAGGCTAAGGGTTAGGGTTAGGGTTAGGGTAAGTGTTAGGTTTAGGGTTAGGGTTAAGTTATGGTTTATGGTAAGTGTAAGTGTTAGTGTTAGGGTTAGGTTTAGGATAAGGGTATGGATTAGGGTTAGGTTTAGGGTTAGGGTTAGAGGTTAGTGTTAGGGTTAGGGTTAGGGTGAGGTTAGGTTTAGGGTTAGGGTAAGCGTAAGGGTTAGGGTTAGGGTTAAGTTATGGTTTATGGTAAGTGTAAGTGTTAGTGTTAGGGTTAGGTTTAGGATAAGGGTATGGATTAGGGTTAGGTTTAGGGTTAGGGTTAGAGGTTAGGGTTAGGGTTATGGTTAGGATAAGGGTAAGGGTTAGGGTTAGGTTTAGTGTTAGGGTTAGGGTTAGGGTTAGCGTTAGGGTAAGCGTAAGGGTTAGCGTAAGGTTTAGGGTTAGAGTTAGGGTTAGGTTTAGGGTTAGGGTTAGGGTTAGGGTTAGGGTAAGGGTAAGTGTTAGGGTTAGGGTTAGGTTTAGGTTTAGGGTTAGGGTAAGGGTAAGGGTTAGGGTTAGGGTTAGGGTAAGTGTTAGGGTTAGGGTTAGGGTTAAGTTATGGTTTATGGTAAGTGTAAGTGTTAGTGTTAGGGTTAGGTTTAGGATAAGGGTATGGATTAGGGTTAGGTTTAGGGTTAGGGTTAGAGGTTAGTGTTAGGGTTAGGGTTAGGGTGAGGTTAGGTTTAGGGTTAGGGTAAGCGTAAGGGTTAGGGTTAGTTTTAAGGTATGGTTTATGGTAAGTGTAAGTGTTAGTGTTAGGGTTAGGTTTAGGATAAGGGTATGGATTAGGGTTAGGTTTAGGGTTAGGGTTAGAGGTTAGGGTTAGGGTTAGGGTTAAGGTATGGTTAGGTTTAGGGTTAGCGTTAGGATAAGGGTAAGGGTTAGGGTTAGGGTTAGTGTTAGGTTTAGGGTTAGGGTAAGGGCAAGGTTTAGGGTTAGGTTTAGGGTTAGGGTTAAGCTTAGGGTTAGGATTTCAGTTAGGGTTAGGGTTAAGGTTAGGGTTAGGGTAAGAGTTAGGGTTAGGGTTAGGGTAAGGGTTAGGGCTAGGGTTAGGGTTAGGGTTAGGGTAAGGGTTAAGGTTAGGGTTAGGGTAAGTGTTAGGGTTAGGTTTAGGGTAAGGGTTAGGGTTAGGGTTAGAGTTAGGTTTAGGGTTAGGGTAAGGGCAAGGGTTATGGTTAGGGTTAAGGTTAGGGTTAGGGTTAGGGTTAGGGTTAGAGTTA
>JANJXV010000067.1:3657500-3670000 GCA_024803745.1 Megascapheus bottae | reverse complement strand
AGGGTTAGGGTAAGAATTAGGGTTAGGGTTAGGGTAAGGGTTAGGGTTAGGGTTAGGGTTAGGGTTAATGTTAGGGTTAGGATTAGGGTTAGGTTTAGGGTTAAGGTTAGGGTTAGGGTAAGAGTTAGGGTTAGCGTTAGAGTTAGGGTAAGTGTTAGGGTTAGGGTTAGGGTTAGGGTTAAGGTTAGGGTTAGGGTTAGGGTTAAGGTTAGGGTTAGGGTTAGGGTTAGGGTTAGGGTAAGGTTTAGGGTTAGGTTAGGGTAAGGGTTAGGGTTAGAGTTAGGGTTAGAGTTAGGGTTAGGGTAGGGTTTAGGGTAAGGGTAAGGGTTAGGGTTAGGGTTAGGTTTAGGATAAGGGTAAGCATTAGGGTTAGGTTTAGGGTTAGGGTTAGGGTTAGGGTTAGTGTTAGGGTTAGTGTTAGGTTTAGGGTTAGGTTAGGGTAAGGCAAGGGTTAGCGTTAGTCTTAGGGTTAAGGTTCGGGTTAAGGTTAGTGTTAGGGTTAAGGTTAGGGTTAGAGTTAGGGTTAGGGTTAGGGTAAGGGTAAGTGTTAGGGTTATGGTTAGGGTAAGGGTTAGGGTTAGGGTTTGGGTTAGGCTTAGTGTTAGGGTAAGGGTACGGGTTAGGTTTAGGGTTAGGCTTAGGGTTCGGATTAGGGTTAGAGTTAGGGTTAGGGTTAGGGTTAAGGTAAGGATAAGGTTTAGGTTTAGAGTTCGGGTTAGGGTTAGGGTAAGGGTAAGGTTTCGGGTTAGGGTTAGGTTCAGGGTAAGTGTAAGGGTAAGGGTTAGGGTTAGGGTTAGGGTGAGGGTTAGGTTTAGGGTTAGGGGTTAGGCTTCAGGTTAGGGTTATGGTTAGGGCAAGGGTTAGGGTTAGGGCTAGGATAAGGTTTAGGTTTAGGGTTCGGGTTCGGGTTAGGGTTAGGGTTAGGATTAGGTTAATGGTAAGTGTTAGGTTTAGGTTTAGGGTTAGGTTAAGTGTAAGGGTTAGTGTTTGGGTTAAGGTTAGGTTTAGGGTTAGGGTTAGGGTTAGGGTTAGGGTTAGGGTTAGGGATAGTATAAGGTTAAGTGTTAGGGTTAGGGTTAGGTTAAGGGATAGGTGTTTTGGTTAGGGTTAGGTTTAGGGTTAGGTTAGGGTAAGGGTTAGGGTTTTGGTTAGGGTTAGGGTTAGGATAAGGGTAAGGGTTAGAGTTAGGTTTAGGGTTAGGTTGAGTGTTAGGGTTAGGGTTAGGGGTTAGGGTTCGGGTTAGGGTTAGTGTAAGGGTTAGGGTTAGGGTTTGGGTAAGGGTTAGGGTTAGGGTAAGGGTAAGTGTTAGGGTTAGGGTTATGGTTAGGGTTAGGTTACATTAAGGGTAAGAATTTGGGTTAGGGTTAGGGTTAGGGTTAGCCTTAGGGTTAGGTTTGGGGTTAGGGATAGGGTATGGTAAGTCTTAGGGTTATGGTTAGGTTTAATGTTGGGGTTAGGTAAGGGAAGGTTTAGGGTTAGTGTTAGGGTTAGGGGTTAGGGTTTTGGTTAGGGTTAGGGTTAGAGTAAGGGTTAGGGTTAGGGTAAGGGTTAGGGTTAGGGTTAGGGTTAGGGTGAGGGTGATGGTTAGGGTTAGGTTTAGGGTAAGGGTAAGGGTGAGGGTTAGGATAGGGTTAGAGTTAGGTTTAGGGTTAGGTTAAGGGTAAGGTTTAGGGTTAGGTTTAGGGTTAGGGTTAGATTAAGGGTTAGGATTAGGGTTAGGGTTAGAGTTAGATTTTGGTTTGGTTAAGGGTAAGGGTTAGGGTTAGGGTTAGGGTTAGGTTAAGGTTTAGGCTTAGGGGTTAGGGTTAGGGTTAGGTTTAGGGTAAGGGTTTTGGTCAGGGTTTGGGTTAGGGTAAGGGTTAGGGTTAGGGTAAGTGTTAGGCTTAGGGGTAGGGTTATAGTTAGGGTTAGGGTAAGGTTTAGGGTTAGGGTTAGGGTAAGGGTAAATGTTAGGGTTAGGGTTAGGGTTAGGGTTAGGGTAAGTGTTAGGGTAAGGGTTAGGGTTAGGGTTAGGTTTAGGGTTGGGGATTAGTTTTCGGTTAGGGTAAGTGTAAGGGTTAGGGTTAGGGTTCAGGTTAGGGTAAGTATTAGGGTTAGGGTTAGGGTTAGAGTTAGGGAAAGGGTTAGGGTTAGGGTTAGGGTAAGGGTAAGTGTTAGGGTTAGGTTTAGGGTTAGGGTTATGTTTAGGGTTAGGATAAGGGTAAGGGTAAGGGTAAGTGTAAGGGTAAGAGTTACAGTTAGGGTTAGGGTTAGGGTAAGGGTTAGTGTTAGGGTTAGGTTAAGGGTAAGGTTTAGGGTTAGGGTTAGGGTTATGGGTAGGGTAATGTTAAGGGCAAGTGTTAGGGTTAGGGTTAGGTTTAGGGTTAGGGTAAGGGTAAGTGTTAGGGTTAGGGTTAGATTTAGGTTTAGGGTTAGGGTAAGGGTAAGGGTTAGGGTTAGGGTTAGGGTAAGTGTTAGGGTTAGGGTTAGGGTTAAGTTATGGTTTATGGTAAGTGTAAGTGTTAGTGTTAGGGTTAGGTTTAGGATAAGGTATGGATTAGGGTTAGGTTTAGGGTTAGGGTTAGAGGTTAGTGTTAGGGTTAGGGTTAGGGTGAGGTTAGGTTAGGGTTAGGGTTAGGATAAGGGTAAGGGTTAGGGTTAGGTTTAGTGTTAGGGTTAGGGTTAGGGTAAGGGCAAGGTTTAGGGTAAGGGTTAGGGTTAGGGTTAAGCTTAGAGTTATGATTAGGGTTAGGGTTAGGGTTAAGGTTAGGGTTAGGGTAAGAATTAGGGTTAGGTTTAGGGTAAGGGTTAGGGTTAGGGTTAGGGTTAGGGTTAATGTTAGGGTTAGGATTAGGGTTAGGTTTAGGGTTAAGGTTAGGGTTAGGGTAAGAGTTAGGGTTAGCGTTAGAGTTAGGGTAAGTGTTAGGGTTAGGGTTAGGGTTAGGGTTAAGGTTAGGGTTAGGGTTAGGGTTAGGGTTAGGGTTAGGGTTAGGGTTAGGGTAAGGTTTAGGGTTAGGTTAGGGTAAGGGTTAGGGTTAGAGTTAGGGTTAGAGTTAGGGTTAGGGTAGGGTTTAGGGTAAGGGTAAGGGTTAGGGTTAGGGTTAGGTTTAGGATAAGGGTAAGCATTAGGGTTAGGTTTAGGGTTAGGGTTAGGGTTAGGGTTAGTGTTAGTGTTAGTGTTAGGTTTAGGGTTAGGTTAGGGTAAGGCAAGGGTTAGCGTTAGTCTTAGGGTTAAGGTTCGGGTTAAGGTTAGTGTTAGGGTTAAGGTTAGGGTTAGAGTTAGGGTTAGGGTTAGGGTAAGGGTAAGTGTTAGGGTTATGGTTAGGGTAAGGGTTAGGGTTAGGGTTTGGGTTAGGCTTAGTGTTAGGGTAAGGGTACGGGTTAGGTTTAGGGTTAGGCTTAGGGTTCGGATTAGGGTTAGAGTTAGGGTTAGGGTTAGGGTTAAGGTAAGGATAAGGTTTAGGTTTAGAGTTCGGGTTAGGGTTAGGGTAAGGGTAAGGTTTCGGGTTAGGGTTAGGTTCAGGGTAAGTGTAAGGGTAAGGGTTAGGGTTAGGGTTAGGGTGAGGGTTAGGTTTAGGGTTAGGGGTTAGGCTTCAGGTTAGGGTTATGGTTAGGGCAAGGGTTAGGGTTAGGGCTAGGATAAGGTTTAGGTTTAGGGTTCGGGTTCGGGTTAGGGTTAGGGTTAGGATTAGGTTAATGGTAAGTGTTAGGTTTAGGTTTAGGGTTAGGTTAAGTGTAAGGGTTAGTGTTTGGGTTAAGGTTAGGTTTAGGGTTAGGGTTAGGGTTAGGGTTAGGGTTAGGGATAGTATAAGGTTAAGTGTTAGGGTTAGGGTTAGGTTAAGGGATAGGTGTTTTGGTTAGGGTTAGGTTTAGGGTTAGGTTAGGGTAAGGGTTAGGGTTTTGGTTAGGGTTAGGGTTAGGATAAGGGTAAGGGTTAGAGTTAGGTTTAGGTTTAGGGTGAGTGTTAGGGTTAGGGTTAGGGGTTAGGGTTCGGGTTAGGGTTAGTGTAAGGGTTAGGGTTAGGGTTTGGGTAAGGGTTAGGGTTAGGGTAAGGGTAAGTGTTAGGGTTAGGGTTATGGTTAGGGTTAGGTTACATTAAGGGTAAGAATTTGGGTTAGGGTTAGGGTTAGGGTTAGCCTTAGGGTTAGGTTTGGGGTTAGGGATAGGGTATGGTAAGTCTTAGGGTTATGGTTAGGTTTAATGTTGGGGTTAGGTAAGGGAAGGTTTAGGGTTAGTGTTAGGGTTAGGGGTTAGGGTTTTGGTTAGGGTTAGGGTTAGAGTAAGGGTTAGGGTTAGGGTAAGGGTTAGGGTTAGGGTTAGGGTTAGGGTGAGGGTGATGGTTAGGGTTAGGTTTAGGGTAAGGGTAAGGGTGAGGGTTAGGATAGGGTTAGAGTTAGGTTTAGGGTTAGGTTAAGGGTAAGGTTTAGGGTTAGGTTTAGGGTTAGGGTTAGATTAAGGGTTAGGATTAGGGTTAGGGTTAGAGTTAGATTTTGGTTTGGTTAAGGGTAAGGGTTAGGGTTAGGGTTAGGGTTAGGTTAAGGTTTAGGCTTAGGGGTTAGGGTTAGGGTTAGGTTTAGGGTAAGGGTTTTGGTCAGGGTTAGGGTTAGGGTAAGGGTTAGGGTTAGGGTAAGTGTTAGGCTTAGGGGTAGGGTTATAGTTAGGGTTAGGGTAAGGTTTAGGGTTAGGGTTAGGGTAAGGGTAAATGTTAGGGTTAGGGTTAGGGTTAGGGTTAGGGTAAGTGTTAGGGTAAGGGTTAGGGTTAGGGTTAGGTTTAGGGTTGGGGATTAGTTTTCGGTTAGGGTAAGTGTAAGGGTTAGGGTTA
This sequence comes from Megascapheus bottae, assembly GCA_024803745.1. Lineage (NCBI taxonomy): Eukaryota > Metazoa > Chordata > Mammalia > Rodentia > Geomyidae > Megascapheus > Megascapheus bottae. The sequence goes on along the minus strand of JANJXV010000067.1, from coordinate 3,665,199 downwards.
GGGTTCAGGTTAGGGTAAGTATTAGGGTTAGGGTTAGGGTTAGAGTTAGGGAAAGGGTTAGGGTTAGGGTTAGGGTAAGGGTAAGTGTTAGGGTTAGGTTTAGGGTTAGGGTTATGTTTAGGGTTAGGATAAGGGTAAGGGTAAGGGTAAGTGTAAGGGTAAGAGTTACAGTTAGGGTTAGGGTTAGGGTAAGGGTTAGTGTTAGGGTTAGGTTAAGGGTAAGGTTTAGGGTTAGGGTTAGGGTTATGGGTAGGGTAAGGTTAAGGGCAAGTGTTAGGGTTAGGGTTAGGTTTAGGGTAAGGGTAAGGTTTAGGGTTAAGTTTAGGGTTAGGGTTAGGGTTAGGGTTAGGGTTAGGGTTAGGTGTAGCGTTAGGGTAAGTGTAAGAGTTAGAGTTAGGTTTAGGGTTAGGGTTAGGGTTAGAGTTATGGTTAGGGTTAGGGTAAGGATAAGGGTTAGGGTTAGGGTTAGGTTTAGGGTTAGGGTTAGGGTTAGGGTAAGGGTGACGTTTAGGGTTACGTTTAGGGTTAGGGTTAGGGTAAGGGTAAGGTTTAGGTTTAGGGTTATGTTTAGGGTTAGGGATTGCGTTAGGGTTAGGGTTTGGGTAAGGATAAGGGTTAGGGTTAGGGTTGGGTTTAGGGTTAGGGTTAAGGTTTGGGTTGGGATTAGGTTTAGCGTTGGGGTTAAAGTTAGGGTTCGGTTTAGGGTAATGGTAAGGGTTGTGGTTAGTGTTAGGGTTAGGGTAAGGGTTAGGTTTAGGTTTAGGGTTAGGGTAAGGGTAAGGGGTAGGGTTAGGGTTAGGGTAAGTGTTAGGGTTAGGGTTAGGTTTAAGCTATGGTTTATGGTAAGTGTAAGTGTTAGTGTTAGGGTTAGGTTTAGGATAAGGGTATGGATTAGGGTTAGGTTTAGGGTTAGGGTTATAGGTTAGTGTTAGGGTTAGGGTTAGGGTGAGGTTAGGTTTAGGGTTAGGGTTAGGATAAGGGTAAGGGTTAGGGTTAGGGTTAGTGTTAGGGTTAGGGTTAGTGTAAGGGCAAGGTTTAGGGTAAGGGTTAGGGTTAGGGTTAAGCTTAGAGTTAGGATTACGGTTAGGGTTAGGATTAAGGTTAGGGTTACGGTAAGAGTTAGGGTTAGGGTTAGGGTAAGGGTTAGGGTTAGGGTTAGGGTTAGGGTTAGGGTTAATGTTAGGGTTAGGATTAGGGTTAGGTTTAGGGTTAAGGTTAGGGTTAGGGTGAGGGTTAGGGTTAGGGTTAGGATAAGGGTTAAGGTTAGGGTTAGGGTAAGTGTTAGGGTTAGGTTTATGGTAAGGGTTAGTTTTAGGGTTAGAGTTAGGGTTAGGGTTAGGGTAAGGGCAAGGGTTATGGTTAGGGTTAAGGTTAGGGTTAGGGTTAGGGTTAGTGTTAGAGTTAGGGTAAGGGTTAGGGTTAGGGTTAGGGTTAATGTTAGGGTTAGGGTTAGGGTTAGGGTTAGAGTAAGGTTTAGGGTTAGGTTAGGGTAAGGGTTAGGGTTAGAGTTAGGGTTAGGGTAGGGATTAGGGTAAGGGTAAGGGTTAGGGTTAGGGTTAGGTTTAGGATAAGGGTAAGGATTAGGGTTAGGTTTAGGGTTAGGGTTAGGGTTAGGGTAAGGGTAAGGGTTAGGGTTAGGGTTAGGGTTAGGATTAGTGTTAGGTTTAGGGTTAGGTTAGGGTAAGGCAAGGGTTAGCGTTAGTGTTAGGGTTAAGGTTCTGGTTAAGGTTAGTGTTAGGGTTATGGTTAGGGTTAGAGTTAGGGTTAGGGTTAGGGTAAGGGTTAGGGTTAGGGTTAGGGTTAGGGTTAGGGGTTAGGCTTAGGGTTAGGGTTAGGGTAAGGGTTGGGGTTAGGGTTAGGGTTAGTTTAAGGGTTAGGGTTAGGGTCAGGGTTAGGGTAAGGGTAAGTGTTAGGGTTATGGTTAGGGTAAGGGTTAGGGTTAGGGTTTGGGTTAGTCTTAGTGTTAGGGTAAGTGTAAGGGTTAGGGGTAGGGTTAGGCTTAGGGTTCGGATTAAGGTTATGGTTAGTGTAAGGATTAGGGTTAGGTTTTGGGTTAGGCTTAGTGTTAGGGTAAGGGTAAAGGTTAGGGTTAGGGTTAGGGTTAGGGTAAGGGTTAGGGTTAGGGTTAGGCTTAGGGTTAGGGAAATGGTAGGGGTTAGGGTTAGTTTTGGGTTAGGGTTCGGGGTTAGGGTTAGGGTTAGGTTTAATGTAAGGGTAAAGTTTAGGCTTAGGGTTAAGGTTTAGAGTTAGGTTTAGGGTTAGGGTTAGGGTTAAGGTAAGGATAAGGTTTAGGGTTAGAGTTCGGGTTAGGGTTAGGGTAAGGGTAAGGTTTCAGGTTAGGGTTAGGTTTAGGGTAAGGGTAAGGGTTAGGGTAAGTGTAAGGGTTAGGGTTAGGGTTAGGGTGAGGGTTAGGTTTAGGGTTAGGGGTTAGGCTTCAGGTTAGGGTTATGGTTAGGGCAAGGGTTAGGGTTAGGGCTACGATAAGGTTTAGAGTTAGGGTTCGGGTTCGGGTTAGGGTTAGGATTAGGTTAATGGTAAATGTTAGGTTTAGGTTTAGGGTTAGGGTAAGTGTAAGGGTTAGTGTTTGGGTTAAGGTTAGGTTTAGGGTTAGGGTTAGGGTTAGGGTTAGGGATAGTATAAAGTTAAGTGTTATTGTTAGGTTTAGGTTAAGGGATAGGTGTTTTAGTTAGGGTTAGGGTTAGGGTTAGTTTAGGGTAAGGGTTAGGGTTTTGGTTAGGGTTAGGGTTAGGATAAGGGTAAGGGTTAGAGTTAGGTTTAGGGTTAGGGTGAGTGTTAGGGTTAGGGTTAGGGGTTAGGGTTCGGGTTAGGGTTTGTGTAAGGGTTAGGGTTAGGGTAAGTGTTAGGGTTAGGGTTTGGGTAAGGGTTAGGTTAGGGTAAGGGTAAGTGTTAGGGTTAGGGTTATGGTTAGGGTTAGATTACGTTAAGGGTAAGAATTTGGGTTAGGGTTAGGGTTAGGGTTAGCCTTAGGGTTAGGTTTGGGGTTAGGGATAGGGTATGGTAAGTCTTAGGGTTATGGTTAGGTTTAATGTTGGGGTTAGGGTAAGGGAAGTGTTAGGGTTAGTGTTAGGGTTAGGGGTTAGGGTTTTGGTTAGGGTTAGGGTTAGAGTAAGGGTTAGGGTTAGGGGTAGGGTTAGGGTAAGGGTTAGGGTTAGGGTTAGGGTGAGGGTGAGGGTGAAGGTTAGGGTTAGGTTTAGGGTAAGGGTAAGGGTTAGGGTTAGGATAGGGTTAGAGTTAGGTTTAGGGTTAGGTTAAGGGTAAGGTTTAGGGTTAGGGTTAGGGTTAGGGTTAGATTAAGTGTTAGGATTAGGGTTAGGGTTAGAGTTAGATTTAGGGTTGGTTAAGGGTAAGGGTTAGGGTTAGGGTTAGGGTTAGGGTTAGGTTAAGGTTTAGGCTTAGGGGTTAGGGTTAGCGTTAGGTTTAGGGTAAGGATTTTGGTCAGGGTTAGGGTAAGGTTTAGGGATAGGGTTAGGGTTAGGGTAAGGGTAAATGTTAGGGTTAGGGTTAGGGTTAGTGTTAGGGTAAGTGTTAGGGTAAGGGTTAGGGTTAGGGTTAGGGTTAGGGTTAGGGTTAGGTTAGGGTTAGGGTTAGGGTTAGGGTTAGGGTAAGGGTAATGGTTATGGTTAGGGTTAGGGTTAGGTTTAGAGTTAGGGATGGGGTAAGGGTAAGGGTTAGGGTTAGGGTTAGGGTTAGGGTTGGGGTTAAGTTTAGGTTTAAGGTTAGGGTACGTTTAAGGATTACGGTTAAGGTTAGGTTTAGGGTTATGCTTAGGGTTAGGGTTAGGATTAGGGTTCGGTTTAGGTTTAGGGTTAGGGTTAGGGTTAGGGTAAGGTTATGTGTTAGGGTTAGTTTTAGGGTTTGGGTTAGGCTTAGGATTAGGGTAAGTGTTAGGGTTAGGTTTAGGGTTACAGTTAGGGTTAGGGTAAGGGTAAGGGTTAGGGTTAAAGTTAGGGTCAGGGTTAGGGTTAGGGTTAGGGTTACGGTAAGGGTAAGGGTTAGGGTTAGGTTTAGGGGTAGGGTTAGGGTTAGGATTAGGCTAAGTGTTAGGGTTAGGGTTAGGGTTACAGTTAGGGTTAGGGTAAGGGTAAGGGTTAGGTTTAAAGTTAGGGTCAGGGTTAGGGTTAGGGTTTGGGTTAGGGTAAGGGTAAGGGTTAGGGTTAGGTTTACGGTTAGGGTAAGGGTAAGGGTTAGGTTTAGGGTTAGGATTAGGTTTAGGGTTAGGGTTAGGGTAAGGATAAATGTTAGAGTTAAGGTTAGGGTTAGGATTAGGGTAAGGGTTAGGGTTAGGGTTAGGTTAAGTGTCAGGGTTAGGGTTAGGGTTAGGTTTAGGGTTGGGGTTAAGGTTAGGGTTAGGGTTAGGGTAAGGGTAAGGGTTAGGTTAGGTTTAGGGTTAGGGTTAAGTTTAGGGTTAGGTTTAGGCTTAGGGTTAGGATTAGGGTTATGGTTAGGGTAAGGGTTAGGGTTTGGGTTAGGGGTAGGCTTAATGTTAGGGTAAGCGTAAGAGTTAAGGTTAGGGTTAGGGTTAAGGTTAGGGTTAGGTTTAGGGTTAGGGTTAGAGTTAGGCTTAGGCTTAGTGTTAGAGTAAGGGTAAGGGTTAGGGTTAGGGTTAGGGTTAGGTTTAAATTTGAGGTTTGGGTTAGGGTTAGGTTTAGGGTAAGGGTTAGGGTTAGGGTTAGGGTAAGTTTTATGGTTAGGGTTAGAGTTAGGGTTAGGGTTAGGGCAAGGGCAAGGTTTAGGGTTAGGGTTAAGGTTATGGTTAGGGTTAGGGTTAGGTTTAGGGTTAGGGTTAGGATTAGGGTTAGGGTAAGGGTAAGGGTTAGGGTTAGGGTTAGGGTTAAGTTTAGGGTTAGGGTTAGGATTAGGGTTAGGGTAAGGGTAAGGGTTAGGTTTAGGGTTAGGGTTAGGTTTAGGGTTAGGGTAAGGGTAAGGGTTATGGTTAGGGTTATTGTTAGGGTAAGGGTTAGGGTTAGGGTTAGGTTAGGGTTTAGGGTAAGGGCAAGGGTTAGTGTTAGGGTTAGGTTTAGATTAAGGGTAAGGATTAGGGTTAGGTTTAGGGTTAGGGTTAGAGGTTAGGTTTAGGGTTAGGGTGAGTGTTAGGTTTAGCGTTAGGGTTTGGGTATGGGTAAGGTTTAGGGTTAGGTTTAGGGTTAGGGTTAGTGTTAGGTTTAGGGTTAGGGTTAGGGTAAGGGCGAGGGTTAGCGTTAGGGTTAGGGTTATGTTTAGGGTTAGGGTTAGGGTTAAGATTAGGATGAGGGTTAGGGTAAGGGTTAGGGTAAGGGTTAGGGTTAAGGTAGGGGTTAGGTTTAGGTTTAGGGGTTAGGGTTAGGGTTAGGGTTAGTGTAAGTTTTAGGGTTAGGGTTAGGGTTAAGATTAGGATGAGGGTTAGGGTAAGGGTTAGGGTAAGGGTTAGGGTTAGGGTAGGGGTTAGGATTAGGGTTAGGGGTTAGGCTTAGGGTTAGGGTTAGTGTAAGTTTTAGGGTTAGGGTTAGGGTTAGTTTAAGGTTTAGGGTTAGGGTTAGGGTAAGTGTAAGTGTTAGGGTTAGGGTAAGAGTGAGGGTTAGGTTTAGGGTTAGAGTTAGGATTAGGGTAAGGATAAGGGTTAGGGTTAGGATTAGCGTTAGGGTTAGGGTAATGGTTAGGGTTAGGATTATGGTTAGGTTTAGGGTTAGGGATAGGGTAAGGGTAAGAGTTAGGGTTAAGGTTAGGGTTAGGTTTTGGGGTTGGGGTTAGGGTTAGGTTTAGGGTTAGGGTACGTTTAATGATTACGGTTAGGGTTAGAGTTAGGGTTATGCTTAGGGTTAGGGTTAGGGTTAGGATTAGGGTTAGGTTTAAGGTTAGGGTTAGGGTTAGGTTTAGGGTAATGTTATGTGTTAGGGTTAGCGTTTGGGTAAGGGTTAGGGTTAGGGTAAGTGTTAGGGTTAGGTTTACGTTTACAGTTAGGGTTAGGGTAAGGGTAAGGGTTAGGGTTAACGTTAGGGTCAGGTTTAGGGTTAGATTTAGGGTTAGGGTAAGGGTAAGGGTTAGGATTAGGTTTAGGGTTAGGTTAGGGTAAGGGTTGGGGTAAGGATACATGTTAGAGTTAAGGTTAGGGTGAGGGTAAGGGTAAGGGTTAGGGTTAATATTAGGGTTAGGGTTAGGGTAAGGGTTAGGGTTAGGGTTAGGGTTAGGGTAAGGGTTAGGGTTAGGGTTAAGGTTAGGTTTAGTATTGGGGTTAAGGTTAGGGTTAGGGTTAGCGTAAGGGTAAGGGTTAGGTTAGGGTTAGGGTTAAGTTTAGGGTTAGGGTTAGGTTTAGGGTGAGGATTAGGGTTATGGTTAGGTTAAGGGTTAGGGTTAGGGTTAGGGTTAGGCTTAGGCTTAGTGTTAGCTAACAGTAGGGGTTAGGATTAGGGTTAGGGTTAAGGTTGAGGTTAGGGTTAGGGTTAGGATTAGGTTTAGGGTTCGGATTAGGGTTAGAGTTAGGGTAAGGTTTAGGGTTAGGGTTAGGGTTAGGTTTAGGCTTAGTGTTAGAGTAAGGGTTAGGGTTAGGTTTAGGGTTAGGTTAGGGTTAAGTTTGAGGTTAGGGTTAGGGTTAGGGTTAGGGTTAGGGTTAGGTTAAGGCTTAGGGTTAGGGTTAGGGTAAGTGTTAGGGTTAGGGTAAGGGTAAGGGTTAGGATTAGGGTTAGGGTAAGGGTAAGGTAAGGGTTAGGGTTAGGGGTTAGGGTTAGGGTAAGGGTAAGTGTTAGGGTTAGGGTTAGGGATAGGGTAAGTGCAAGGGTTTGGGTTAGGATAAGGTTTAGGGTGAGTTTAAGGGTAAGTGTTAGGGTTAGGGTTAGGGTTAGGGTTAAGGTAAGGTTTAGGGTTAGGATTAGGGTTAGGTTTAGGGTTGGGGTTAAGGTTAGGGTTAGGGTTAGGGTAAGGGTAAGAGTTAGGGTTAGGGTTAGGGATAGGGTATGTTTTAGGGTTAGGTTTAGGGTTAGGGTAAGGGTAAGAGTAAGGGTTAGGGTTATGGTTAGGCTTAGGGTTAAGGTTGAGTTTAGGGTTAGAGTTAGGGTTAGGGTAAGGGTTAGGGTTAGGGTTAGGGTAAGGGTTAGGGTAAGGGTGAGGGTTAGGCTTAGGGTTAGGGTAAGGGAATGGGTTAGGGTTAAGGTTAAGGTTAAGATTGAGTTTAGGGTTAGGGTTAGAGTAAGGGTTAGGTTTAGGGTTAGGGGTTAGGTTTAGTGTTAGGTTTAGATTAAGGGTTAGGGTTAGGTTTAGGGGTAGGGATAAGATAAGGGTTAGGGTTAGGGTAAGTGTAAGTGTTAGGGTTAGGTTTAGGATTAGGGTTATGGTTAGGATAAGGGTTAGGGTTAGGGTTAGGGTTAGGTGTTAGGGTTAGGGTTAGGGTTAGGTTTAGTGTTAGGGTTAGGGGAAGGGTAAGGTTGAGGGTTACGGTTAGGGTTAGTTTTAGGGTTAGGGTTAAGGTAAGGGTGACGGTTAGGGTTAGGGTTAGGGTTAGGGTTAAGGTTAGGGTTAAGGTTAGGTTTAGGTTTAGGGTTAGGTTTAGTGTAAGGTTAAGGGTTAGTGTTAGGGTTAGGGTTAGGGTAAGGGTTAGAGTTAGGGTTAGGGTTACGGTTAGGGTTAGGGTTAGGGGTTAGGGTTAGTGTTAGGTTTAGGTTTAGGGTAAGGATAAGAGTTGGGTTAGGGATAGGGTTAGGGTTAGGGT
>JANJXV010000067.1:3620000-3650000 GCA_024803745.1 Megascapheus bottae | reverse complement strand
GAGGGTTAGGGTTAGGGGTTAGGGTTAGGGTTAGGGTTTAGATAAAGCTAAGCATTAGTGTTAGGGTTAGGGTTAGGGTTAAGTTTAGGGTTAGGTTTAGGTAAGGTTTGGGGTTAGGGTTAGGGTTAGGTTTAGGGTTAGGGTTAGGTCAAGGGTTAGGGTTAGGTTAAGGTTAAGATTAGGGTTATGGTTACTGTTAGGTTTAGGGTAATGGTAAGGGTTAGGGTTAGGGTTAGGCTTAGTGTATGGGTTAGGGTTAGGGGTTAGGGTGAGGGTTAGGGTTAGTGTTAGGGTAAGGTTTAGGGTTAGGGTTAGGGTATGAGTTAGGGTTAGTGTGAGGGTTAGGGTTAGGGTAAGGGTAAATGTTTGGGTTAGGGGTAGGGTTAGGGTTAGGGTAAGGGTTAGGATTAGGGTTAGGTTCAGGTTTAGGGTTAGGGTAAGGGTAAGGGTTAGGGTTATGGTTAGGGTTAGGGTTAAGTTGAGGGATATGGTTAGGTTTAGCATTAGGATTCGGGTGAGGTTTAGGTTTAGGTTAGGGTAAGGGTAAGGGTTAGGGGTAGGCTTAGTGTTAGGGTTAGACTTAAGGTAAAGGTTAGGGCTAGGGTTAGGGTTAGTGTTAGGGAAATGGTAGGGGTTAGGGTTAGGGTTGGGTTAGGGTTCAGGGTTAGGGTTAGGGTTAAGCTAAGGATAAGGGTTAGGGTTAGAGTTAGGGTTAGGGTTAGGGTAAGGGTAAGGTTTCGGGTTAGGGTTAGGGTTAGGGTAAGGGTAATGGTAAGGGTTAGGGTAAGGGTAAGGGTTAGGGTTAGGGTTAGGGTGAGGGTTAGGTTTAGGGTTAGGGGTTAGGCTTCAGGTTAGGGTTAGGGTTAGGGTAAGAGTTAGGGTTAGGGCTAGGATAAGGGTTAGGGTTAGGGTTCGGGTTCGGGTTAGGGTTAGGGTTAGGATTAGGTTAATGGTAAGTGTTAGGTTTAGGTGTAGGGTTAGGGTAAGTGTAAGGGTGAGTGTTTGGGTTAATGTTAGGTTTAGGGTTAGGGTTAGGGTTGGGTTAGGGTTAGGTATAGGATAAGGTTAAGTGTTAGGGTTAGGGTTAGGTTAAGGGATAGGGGTTTTGGTTAGGGTTAGGGTTAGGGTTAGGTTAGGGTAAGGGTTAGGGTTACGGTTAGGGTCAGGGTTAGGATAAGGGTAAGGGTTAGAGTTAGGTTTAGGGTTAGTGTGAGTGTTAGGGTTAGGGTTAGGGGTTAGGGTTCAGGTTAGGGTTAGTGTAAGGGTTAGGGTTAGGGTAAGTGTTAAGGTTAGGGTTAGGGTAAGGGTTAGGGTTAGTGTTAGGGTAAGGGTAAGTGTTAGGGTTAGGGTTATGGTTAGGGTTAGGTTAGGTTAAGGGTAAGAATTTGGGTTAGGGTTAGGGTTAGGGTTAGCCTTAGGGTTAGGTTTGGGGTTAGGGATAGGGTATCGTAAGTCTTAGGGTTATGGTTAGGTTTAATGTTGGGGTTAGGGTAAGGGAAGGGTTAGGGTTAGTGTTAGGTTTAGGGGTTAGGGTTTTGGTTAGGGTTAGGGTTAGAGGAAGGGTTAGGGTTAGGGGTAGGGTTAGGGTAAGGGATAGGGTAAGGGTTAGGGTTAGGGTTAGGGTTAGGGTGAAGGTTAGGGTTAGGTTTACGTTAAGGGTAAGGGTTAGGGTTAGGATAGGGTTAGAGTTAGGTTTAGGGTAGGTTAAGGGTAAGGGTTAGGGTTAGGGTTAGGGTTGGGGTTAGGTTAAGGGCTAGGATTAGGGTTAGGGTTAGAGTTAGATTTAGGGTTGGTTAAGGGAAAGGGTTAGGGTTAGGTTTAGGGTTAGGTTTAGGTTAAGGTTTAGGCTTAGGGGTTAGGGTTAGGGTTAGGTTTAGGGTAAGGGTTTTGGTCAGGGTTAGGGTTAGGGTAAGGGTTAGGGTTAGGGTAAGTGTTAGGCTTAGGGTTAGGGTTAGGGTAAGGGTTAGGGTTAGGTTTAAGGTTAGGGTTAGGGTGAAGGTTAGGGTTAGGTTTAGGGTAAGGGTAAGGGTTAGGGTTAGGATAGGGTTAGAGTTAGGTTTAGGGTTAGGTTAAGGGTAAGGGTTAGGGTTAGGGTTAGGGTTAGGGTTAGGTTAAGGGTTAGGATTAGGGTTAGGGTTAGAGTTAGATTTAGGGTTGGTTAAGGGTAAGGGTTAGGGTTAGGTTTAGGGTTAGGTTTAGGTTAAGGTTTAGGCTTAGGGGTTAGGGTAGGGTTAGGTTTAGGGTAAGGGTTTTGGTCAGGGTTAGGGTTAGGGTAAGGGTTAGGGTTAGAGTTAGGGTAAATGTTAGGCTTAGGGGTAGGGTTAGGTTAGGGTTAGGGTAAGGGTTAGGGTTAGGGTTAGGGTAAGGGTAAATGTTAGTGTTAGGGTTAGGGTTAGGGTTAGGGAAAGGGTTAGGGTTAGGGTTAGGGTTAGAGTTAGGGTAAGGGAAAGGGTTAGGGCTAGGTTTAGGGTTAGAGTTATGTTTAGGGTTAGGGTAAGGGTAAGGGTAAGGGTAAGGGTTACAGTTAGGGTTAGGGTTAGGTTAAGGGTTAGGTTTAGGGTTAGGTTTAGGGTTGGGGTTAAGTTTACGGTTAGGGTTAGGGTAAGGGTTAGGGTTAGGGTTCGGGTTAGGGTAAGTGTTAGGGTTAGGGTTAGGGTTAGGGTTAGGGAAAGGGTTAGGGTTAGGGTTAGAGTTAGGGTAAGGGAAAGGGTTAGGGCTAGGTTTAGGGTTAGGGTTATGTTTAGGGTTAGGGTAAGGGTAAGGGTAAGGGTAAGGGTTACAGTTAGGGTTAGGGTTAGGGTAAGGGTTAGTGTTAGGGTTAGGGTAAGGGTAAGGTTTTGGGTTAGGGTTAGGGTTATGGGTAGGGTAAGGTTAAGGGTAAGTGTTAGGGTTAAGGTTAGGTTTAGGGTAAGGGTAAGGGTTAGGGTTAAGGTTAGGGTTAGGGTTAGGTTTACGGTTAGGGTTAGGGTTAGGATTAGGTGTAGCGTTAGGGTAAGTGTAATAGAGTTAGGTTTAGGGTTAGGGTTAGGGTTAGAGTTAGGGTTAGGGTTAGGTTAAGGGTAAGGGTTAGTGTTAGGGTTAGGTTTAGGGTAAGGGTTAGGATTAAGTTTAGGGTTAGGGTTAGGGTGAGGGTTAGGGTTAGGTTTAGGGTTAGGTTTAGGGTAAGGGTAAGGGTTAGGTTTAGGGTTATGTTTAGGGTTAGGCATTGGGTTAGGGTTAGGGTTTGGGTAAGGATAAGGGTTAGGGTTAGGTTTAGGTTTAGGGTTGGGGTTAAGGTTAGGGTTAGGATTAGGTTTAGCGTTGGGGTTAAAGTTAGGGTTCGGTTTAGGGTATGGTAAGTGTTGTCGTTAGTGTTAGGGTTAGGGTAAGGGTTAGGGTTAGGTTTAGGGTTAGGGTTAGGGTTAGGGTAAGGGTATGTGTGTGGGTTAGTGTTAGGGTTAGTTTTAGGGTAGTTTTAGTGTTAGGGTAAGCGTAAGGGTAAGGGTTAGGTTTAGGTTAAGGTAAGGGTAAGTTTTAGGTTTGGGGTTAGGGTTAGGTTTCGGGTTAGTTATAGGGTTAGGGTTAGGGTAAGCGTAATGGTTAGGGTTAGGTTTAGGGTTAGGGTTAGGTTTAGGGTTAGGCTAAGGGTAAGGGTTAGGGTTAGGGTTAGGGTAAGGGTTAGGGTTAGGGTTAGGGTAGGGTTTAGGGTAAGGGTAAGTGTTAGGGTTAGGTTGAGGATAAGGGTAAGGATTAGGTTTAGGTTTAGGGTTCAGGTTAGAGGTTTAGGTTAGGGTTAGGGTTAGGGTGAGGGTTAGGTTAGGGTTAGGTTTAGGATAAGGGTAAGGGTTAGGTTTAGGGTTAGGGTTAGGATAAGTGTTAGGTTTAGGGTTAGGTTAGGGTAAGGGCAAGGGTTAGGGTTAGGGTTAGGGTTAGGGTAAGGGTTAGGGTTACAGTTAGGGTAAGGGTTAGGGGTAGGGTTAGGGGTAGGGTTAGGTTTAGAGTTAGGTTTAGGGTTAGGGTTAGGGGTTAGGCTTAGGGTTAGGGTTAGGGTAAGGGTTAGGGTTTGGTTTAGCTTAAGGGTTAGGGTTAGGGTTATGGTAAGTGAAAGGGTTAGGGTTAGGGTAAGAGTTAGTGTTAGGTTTAGGGTTAGGGTTAGGATTAGGGTAAGGGTAAGGGTTAGGGTTAGAATTAGGGTTAGTGTTAGGGTAATGGTTAGGGTTAGGGTTAGGGTTAGGTTTAGGGATAGGGATGGGGCAAGGGTAAGGGTTAGGGTTAGGGTTAGGGTTGGGGTTAAGGTTATGTTTTGGGTTAGGGTATGTTTAAGGATTATGGTTAGGGTTAGGTTTAGGGTTATGCTTAGGGTTAGTGTTAGGATTAGGTTTAGGTTTAGGTTTAGGTTTAGGGTTAGGGTAAGGTTATGTGTTACGGTTAGGTTTAGGGTTAGGGTTAGGGGTAGGATTAGCGTAAGTGTTAGGGTTAGGGTTAGGGTTACAGTTAGGGTTAGGGTAAGGATAAGGGTTAGGGTTAGGGTTTGGGTAAGTGTTAGGGTTTTGGTTAGGGTTAGGTTTAGGGTTAGGGTTAGGGTAAGAGTTCGGGTTTGGGTTCGGGTTAGTGTAAGGGTTAGGATTAGTGTTAGAGTTAGGTTTAGGTTTAGGGTTAGGGTTAGGTTAAGGGTAAGGTTAGGGTTAGCGTTAGGGTTAGCGGAAGGCTTAGGGTTAGGGTTAGTGTTAGGGTTAGGGTTAAGTTTAGGCTTAGGGTTAGGGTAAGGGTAAGGGTTAGGCTTAGGGTTAGGGTTAGTGAAAGGGTAAGGGTTAGATTTAGGGTTAGGGTTAGGTTTAGGTTAAGGGTAAGGTATAGGGTTAGGTTTAGGTTAAGGGTAAGTTTAGGTTTAGGGTTAGGGTTAGGGTAAGGATAAGGGTTAGGGTTAGGGTTAGGGTGAGGGTTAGGGTTAGGGTTAGGTGTTAGGGTTCGGGTTAGTGTTAGGGTTAGGGTTAGGGTTAGTGTTAGGGTTAGGGTTAGGTTAAGGTTAAATTTTAAGGTTAGTGTTAGGGTTTGGAATTAGGGTTAGGGTTAGACTTAGGGTAAGTGTTAGGGTTAGGTTTAGGGTAAGGTTAAGTTTTAGGGTTAGGGTAAGGGTTAGGTTTGGGGTTAGGGTTAGGGTAAGAGTAAAGGTTAGGGGTAGGGTTAGGGGTAGAATTAGGGTAAGGGTTAGGGTTAGGGGTAGAATTAGGGTAAGGGTTAGGGTTAGTGTTAGGGTTAGGTTTGGGGTTAGGGTTAGGGTAAGGGTAAGGGTTAGGGTTAGGGTTAGGTATAGGGTTGAGGTTAGGGTTAGCGTTAGGGTTAGGGTAAGGGTTAGGGTTAAGCTTAGTGTTAGGTTTAGGGTTAGGATTAGGGTTAGGGTAAGGTTTAGGGTTAGGGTAAAAGTTAGGGTTAGGGTTAGGGTTAGGATTAGGTTTAGGGTTAGGGTTAGGGTAAGGGTTAGGTTTAGGGTTAGGGTTAGGTTTAGGATTAGGATTAGGGTAAGGGTAAGGTTTAGGGTTACAGTTAGTCTTAGGGGTTAGGGTTAGGGTAAGAGTAAGGGTTAGGGTTAGTGTTAGGGAAAGGATTAGGGTAAGGGTAAGGGGTAGTGTTAGGGTTAGATTTGGGGTTAGGGTTAGGGTAAGGGTAAGTGATAGAGTTAGGGTTAGGTTTAGGGTTAGAGTTAGGTTTAGGGTTAGGGTAAGGTTTTGGGTTAGGGTTAGGGTTAGGGTTGGGGTTAAGGTTAGGGTTAGGGTTAGGGTTAGGGTAAGGGTTAGGGTTACAGTTAGGGTAAGGGTTAGGGGTAGGGTTAGGGGTAGGGTTAGGTTTAGAGTTAGGTTTAGGGTTAGGGTTAGGGGTTAGGCTTAGTGTTAGGGTTAGGGTAAGGGTTAGGGTTCGGGTTAGCTTAAGGGTTAGGGTTAGGGTTAGGGTAAGGGTAAGGGTTAGGGTTAGGGTAAGTGTTAGTGTTAGGTTTAGGGTTAGGGTTAGGATTAGGGTAAGGGTAAGGGTTAGGGTTAGAATTAGGGTTAGTGTTAGGGTAATGGTTAGGGTTAGGGTTAGGGTTAGGTTTAGGGTTAGGGATGGGGCAAGGGTAAGGGTTAGGGTTAGGGTTAGGGTTAGGGTTGGGGTTAAGGTTAGGGTTAGGGTTAGGGTAAGGGTAAGGGTTAGGTTAGGTTTAGGGTTAGGGTTAAGGTTAGGGTTAGGGTTAGGCTTAGGGTTAGGATTAGGGTTATGGTTAGGGTAAGGGTTAGGGTTAGGGTTAGGGTAAGTGAAAGGGTTAGGGTTAGGGTAAGAGTTAGTGTTAGGTTTAGGGTTAGGGTTAGGATTAGGGTAAGGGTAAGGGTTAGGGTTAGAATTAGGGTTAGTGTTAGGGTAATGGTTAGGGTTAGGGTTAGGGTTAGGTTTAGGGATAGGAATGGGGCAAGGGTAAGGGTTAGGGTTAGGGTTAGGGTTAGGGTTGGGGTTAAGGTTATGTTTAGGGTTAGGGTACGTTTAAGGATTATGGTTAGGGTTAGGTTTAGGGTTATGCTTAGGGTTAGTGTTAGGATTAGGTTTAGGTTTAGGTTTAGGGTTAGGGTTAGGGTAAGGTTATGTGTTACGGTTAGGTTTAGGGTTAGGGTTAGGGGTAGGATTAGCGTAAGTGTTAGGGTTAGGGTTAGGGTTACAGTTAGGGTTAGGGTAAGGATAAGGGTTAGGGTTAGGGTTTGGGTAAGTGTTAGGGTTTTGGTTAGGGTTAGGTTTAGGGTTAGGGTTAGGGTAAGAGTTCGGTTTGGGTTCGGGTTAGTGTAAGGGTTAGGATTAGGGTTAGAGTTAGGTTTAGGTTTAGGGTTAGGGTTAGGGTAAGGGTAAGGTTAGGGTTAGCGTTAGGGTTAGCGGAAGGCTTAGGGTTAGGGTTAGTGTTAGGGTTAGGGTTAAGTTTAGGCTTAGGGTTAGGGTAAGGGTAAGGGTTAGTCCTAGGGTTAGGGTTAGTGAAAGGATAAGGGTTAGATTTAGGGTTAGGGTTAGGTTTAGGTTAAGGGTAAGGTATAGGGTTAGGTTTAGGTTAAAGGTAAGTTTAGGTTTAGGGTTAGGGTTAAGGTAAGGATAAGGGTTAGGGTTAGGGTTAGGGTGAGGTTTAGGGTTATGGTTAGTTGTTAGGGTTCGGGTTAGTGTTAGGGTTAGGGTTAGGGTTAGTGTTAGGGTTAGGGTTAGGGTAATGTTAAATTTTAGGGTTAGGGTTAGGGTTTGGAATTAGGGTTAGGGTTAGACTTAGGGTAAGTGTTAGGGTTAGGTTTAGGGTAAGGTTAAGTTTTAGGGATAGGGTAAGGGTTAGGTTTGGGGTTAGGGTTAGTGTAAGAGTAAAGGTTAGGGGTAGGGTTAGGGGTAGAATTAGGGTAAGGGTTAGGGTTAGGTGTAGAATTAATGTAAGGTTTAGGGTTGGTGTTAGGGTTAGGTTTGGGGTTAGGGTTAGGGTAAGGGTAAGGGTTAGGGTTAGGGTTAGGTATAGGGTTGAGGTTAGGGTTAGCGTTAGGGTTAGGGTAAGGGTTAGGGTTAAGCTTAGTGTTAGGTTTAGGGTTAGGATTAGGGTTAGGGTAAGGTTTAGGGTTAGGGTAAAAGTTAGGGTTAGGGTTAGGGTTAGGATTAGGTTTAGGGTTAGGGTTAGGGTAAGGGTTAGGTTTAGGGTTAGGGTTAGGGTTCGGTTTAGGATTAGGATTAGGGTAAGGGTAAGGTTTAGGGTTACAGTTAGTCTTAGGGGTTAGGGTTAGGGTAAGAGTAAGGGTTAGGGTTAGTGTTAGGGAAAGGATTAGGGTAAGGGTAAGGGGTAGTGTTAGGGTTAGATTTGGGGTTAGGGTTAGGGTAAGGGTAAGTGTTAGATTTAGGGTTAGGTTTAGGGTTAGAGTTAGGTTTAGGGTTAGGGTAAGGTTTTGGGTTAGGGTTAGGGTTAGGGTTGGGGTTAAGGTTAGGGTTAGGGTTAGGGTTAGGGTAAGGGTTAGGGTTACAGTTAGGGTAAGGGTTAGGGGTAGGGTTAGGGGTAGGATTAGGTTTAGAGTTAGGTTTAGGGTTAGGGTTAGGGGTTAGGCTTACTGTTAGGGTTAGGGTAAGGGTTAGGGTTCGGTTTAGCTTAAGGGTTAGGGTTAGGTTAGGGTAAGGGTAAGGGTTAGGGTTAGGGTAAGAGTTAGTGTTAGGTTTAGGGTTAGGGTTAGGATTAGGGTAAGGGTAAGGGTTAGGGTTAGAATTAGGGTTAGTGTTAGGGTAATGGTTAGGGTTACGGTTAGGGTTAGGTTTAGGGTTAGGGATGGGGTAAGGGTAAGGGTTAGGGTTAGGGTTAGGGTTAGGGTTGGGGTTAAGGTTAGGGTTAGGGTTAGTGTAAGGGTAAGGGTTAGGTTAGGTTTAGGGTTAGGGTTAAGTTTAGGGTTAGGGTTAGGCTTAGGGTTAGGATTAGGGTTATGGTTAGGGTAAGGGTTAGGGTTAGGGTTAGGGTTAGGGTTAGGCTTAGTGGTAGGGTAAGGGAAGGAGTTAGGTTTAGGGTTAGGGTTAAGGTTGAGGTTAGGGTTAGGTTTAGGGTTAGGATTAAGTTTAGGGTTAGGGTAAGGGTTAGGGTTAGGGTTAGGGTTAGGGTTAGGTTTAAGTTTGAGGTTAGGGTTAGGGTTAAGGTTAGGGCAAGGGTTAGGGTTATGGTTAGGGTAAGTTTTAGGGTTAGGGTTAGAGTTAGGTTTAGGGTTAGGGTAAGGGCAAGGATTAGGGTTAGGGTTAAGTTTAGGGTTAGGGTTAGGGTTAGGTTTAGGGTTAGGGTTAGGATTAGGGTTAGGGTAAGGTTAAGGGTTAGGGTTTGGGTTAGGGTTAGGTTTAGGGTTAGGGTTAGGATTAGGGTTAGGGTAAGGGTAAGGGTAAGGGTTATGGTTAGGGTTAGGGTCAGGGTAAGGGTTAGGGTTAGGGTTATGGTAGGGTTTAGTGTTATTGTTAGGTTTAGGGTAAGGGTAAGGATTAGGTTTAGGCTTAGGGTTAGGTTTAGAGGTTAGGGTTAGGGTTAGGGTGAGGGTTAGGGTTACGGTAGTGGTTAGGTTTAGGTTTAGGGTTAGGGTTAGTGTTTGGTTTAGGGTTAGGGTTAGGGGTTAGGCTTAAGGTTAGGGTTAGTGTAAGTTTTAGGGTTAGGGTTAGGGTTAGTTTATGGTTTAGGGGTAGGGTTAGAGTTAGGGTAAGGGTAAGGGTTAGGGTTAGGGTTTGGGTAAGTGTTAGGGTTTTGGTTAGGGTTAGGTTTAGGGTTAGGGTTAGGATAAGAGTTCGGGTTTGGGTTCGGGTTAGTGTAAGGGTTAGGATTAGGGTTAGAGTTAGGTTTAGGTTTAGGGTTAGGGTTAGGGTAAGGGTAAGGTTAGGGTTAGCGTTAGGGTTAGCGGAAGGCTTAGGGTTAGGGTTAGTGTTAGGGTTAGGGTTAAGTTTAGGCTTACGGTTAGGGTAAGGGTAAGGGTTAGGCTTAGGGTTAGGGTTAGTGGCAGGGTATGTGCAAGGGTTAGGGTTAGGGTTAGGGTTAAGGTTAGGGTTAGGTTAGGGTTAGGGTTAGGGAAAGGGTAAGGGTTAGATTTAGGGTTAGGGTTAGGTTTAGGTTAAGGGTAAGGTATAGGGTTAGGTTTAGGTTAAGGGTAAGTTTAGGTTTAGGGTTAGGGTTAGGGTAAGGATAAGCGTTAGGGTTAGGGTTAGGGTGAGGGTTAGGGTTAGGGTTAGGTGTTAGGTTTCGGGTTAGTGTTAGGGTTAGGGTTAGGGTAAGGGTTAGGTTTAGGGTTATGGTAAGGTTAAATTTTAGGGTTAGGGTTAGGGTTTGGAATTAGGGTTAGGGTTAGACTTAGGGTAAGTGTTAGGGTTAGGTTTAGGGTAAGGTTAAGTTTTAGGGTTAGGGTAAGGGTTAGGTTTGGGGTTAGGGTTAGGGTAAGAGTAAAGTTTAGGGGTAGAGTTAGGGGTAGAATTAGGGTAAGGGTTAGGGTTAGGGGTAGAATTAGGGTAAGGTTTAGGGTTAGGGTTAGGGTTAGGTTTGGGATTAGGGTTAGGTAAGGGTAAGGGTTAGGGTTAGGGTTAGGGTTAGGTATAGGGTTGAGGTTAGGGTTAGCGTTAGGGTTAGGGTAAGGGTTAGGGTTAAGCTTAGTGTTAGGTTTAGGGTTAGGATTAGGGTTAGGGTAAGGTTTAGGGTTAGGGTAAAAGTTAGGGTTAGGGTTAGGGTTAGGATTAGGTTTAGGGTTAGGGTTAGGGTAAGGGTTAGGTTTAGGGTTAGGGTTAGGTTTAGGATTAGGATTAGGGTAAGGGTAAGGTTTAGGATTACAGTTAGTCTTAGGGGTTAGGGTTAGGGTAAGAGTAAGGGTTAGGGTTAGTGTTAGGGAAAGGATTAGGGTAAGGGTAAGGGGTAGTGTTAGGGTTAGATTTGGTGTTAGGGTTAGGGTGAGGGTAAGTGTTAGAGTTAGGGTTAGGTTTAGGGTTAGAGTTAGGTTTAGGGCTAGGGTAAGGTTTTGGGTTAGGGTTAGGGTTAGGGTTGGGGTTAAGGTTAGGGTTAGTCTTAGGGTAAGGGTAAAGGTTAGGGTTAGGTTTAGGGGTAAAGGTTCGTGTTAGGGTTAGCGTTAGGGTAAGGATTAGGGTTAGGGTTAGCTGTAGGGTTATTTTTAGGGTTAGAGTTAGGGTTAGGGATTGGGTTAGTTTAAAGGTAAGTGTTAGGGTTAGTGTTAGGGTTAGGATAAGGGTAAGGATTAGGGTTAAGTTTACGGTTAGGGTTTAGGGTTAGGGTTAGGGTTAGGGTAAGGGTAAGGTTTAGGGTTAGGGTTAGGGTTAGGGGTTAGGGTTAGGGTTAGGGTTAGGGTAAGGGTAATGGTAATGGTAATGGTTAGGGTTAGGGTTAGGGTTAGGGGTTAGTGTTAGGGTTAGGGTTAGGGTAAGGGTAAGGGTTAGGGTTATGGTTATGGTTAGGGTTAGGGTTAGGTTTAGAGTTAGGGATAGGGTTAGGGATAGGTTTAGGGTTAGGTTTAGGGTAAGGTTAAGTGTTAGGGTTAGGGTCAGGGTTAGGTTAAGGGTAAGGGTTAGGGTTAAGGTTAGTGTTAGGGTTAGTTTTAGGGTTAGGGTTACGGTTAGAGTTAGGGTAAGTGTAAGGGTTAGGGTTAAGGTTAGGGTTAGGGTTCGCGTTAGGGTTAGGGTTAGGTTAAGGGTTTGGTTTAGGGTGAGATTTAGGGTTAGAGTTAGGATTAGGTTTAGGGTTAGGGTTAGGGTAAGGCTAAGGGTTAGGGTTAGCGTTAGGGTTAGGGTTAGGGTTAGGGTTAGGGTTAGGGAAAGGTTAGGGTTAGGGTTAGGGTTAGGGTTAGGTTTAGGGAAAGGATTAGGGTTAGGGTTAAGGTTAGGGTTAGGGTTAGGGTTAGTTTAAGGGTAAGAGTTAGGGTTAGGTTTAGGGGTGGGGTTAAGGTTAGGGTTAGCGTTAGGGTAAGGGTAAGTGTTAGGGTTAGGGTTAGGTGTAAGGGTTCGTGTTAGGGTTAGCATTAGGGTAAAGGTTAGGGTTAGGGTTAGGGTTAGGATTAGTGTTAGGGTTAGGATTAGGGTTAGGGTTAGGCTTAGGGTACGGACTAGTGTTAGGGTTAGGTGTTAGGGTAAGGGTTAGGGTTAGATTTCGGGTTACGGTAAGGGTACGGTTTAGGTTTAGGGTTTGGTTTGGGGTTAGGGTTAGGGTAACAGTAAGGGTTAGGGTTAGGGTTAGGGTTAGGGTTAGGGTTAGGCTAAGTGTTAGATTTAGGTTTAGGGTAAGGGCTAGGGTTAGGGTTAGGGTTAAGTTAAGACTAAGGGTTAGATTTAAGGTTAGGGTTAGGGTTAGGGTTAGGGGAAGGGTAAAGTTTAGGTTTAGGTTTAGGGTAAGGGTAAGGGTTAAGTTTAGGAGTTGGCGTTAGGGTTAGGGTTAGGATAAGTGTTAGGGTTAGGGTTAGGTTTAGGGTAAAAGTTAGTGTTAGGGTTAGGGTTACGGTTAGGCTAAGGTGTTTGGTTTAGGGTTAGGGTTAGGGTTAGCGTAAGGGTAGAGGTTAGGGTTAGGGTTAGGTTTAGGGTTAGGGTTCGGGTTAGGATAAGGGTAAGGGTTTGGGTTAAGGTTAGGGTTAGGTTTAGGTTTAGAGTTAGGGCAAGGATTAGGGTTAGGGTAATGGTTAGGGTTAGGGTTAGGGTTAGGTTAGGGGTTAAGGTTAGGGTAAGAGTAAGGGTTAGGGTTAGGTTTAGGGTTGGGGTTCGGGTTAGGGTGAGGCTAAGGGTAAGGGTTACGGTTCGGGTTAGGGTTAGGGTAAGGGTTAGGGATAGGGTTAGGGTTAGGGTGAGCGTTAGGGTATGGGTTATGTTTAGGGGTTAGGGTTAGGGTTAGTGTTAGGGTTAGGGTAAGGGTTAGGGTTAGGATTAGGGTAAGGGTTAGGGTTAGGGTTAGGGTTAGCGTAAGGGTTAGGGTTAGGCATAGGTTTGGGGTTAGGGTTAGGGTAAGGTTTAGGGTTAGGGAAAGGTTAGGGTTAGGGTTAGGGTTAGGGTAAGGGTAACTGTTAGAATTAGGGTTAGGGTTAGTGTTAGGGTTTGTTAGGGTTAGGGTAAGGGTAAGGGTTAGGGTTGGGGTTAGTGTTAGTGTTAGGGTTAGTGTTAGGTTTAGGGTTAGGGTTAGGGTAAGGGTAAGGTTTAGAGTTAGGGTTAGGGTTAGAGTAAGTGTAAGGCTTAGGATTAATGTTAGGGTTAGGGTTAGGTTTAGGATAAGGGGAAGGGTTAGGGTTAGGGTTAGGGAGAGGGTTAGGGTAAGGGTAAGGTTTAGGGTTAGTGTTCGTGTTAGGGTTAAGGTTAGGGTTAGGGTTAGGGTTAGGCTAAGGGTTAGGGTTAGGGTTAGGGTAAGGGTTAGGGTTTGTGTTAGGGTTAGGGTTAGAGTTAGGGTTAGCATTAGGGTAAGGGTTAGGGTTGGGGTTAGGGTTAGGTTAAGGGTTAGGGTTAGGGGTTAGGGTTAGGTTTATGGTAAGGGTTAGGGATAGGGATTAGGGTTAGGGTTAGAGTTAGTGTAAGTGTTAGGGTTAGGGTTACAGTTAGGGTTAGTGTAAGGGTTAGGGTTAGGGTTAGGGTAAGTGTTAGGGTTACAGTTAGAGTTATGGTAAGGGTAAGGGTTAAGGTTAGGGTTAGGGTAAGGGTAAGTGTTAGGATTAGGGTTAGGGTTTGTGTTAGGTTTAGGGTTAGGGTAAGGGTAAGGGTTATGTTTAGGTTTCGGTTTAGGGTTAGGCTTAGGGTAAAGGTAACTGTTAGGGTTAGGGTTAGGCTAAGGGTTAGGGTTAGGGTTAGGGTTAAGGCTAGGGTTAGTGTTAGGGTTAGGGATAGGGTTAGGGTAAGGGTAAGGTTTAGGGTTAGTGTTAGGGTTAGGGTTAATATTAGGGTTAGGTTTAGGGTTAGGCTAAGGGTTAGGGTTAGGGTTAGGGTAAGGGTTAGGATTTGGGTAAGGGTTAGGGTTAGGGTTAGGGTAGGGTTAGGGTTTAGTGTTGGGGTTAGGGTTAGGGTAAGGGTTAGGGTTAGGGTTAGGGTAAGGGTAAGTGTTAGGGTTAGGGTTAGGGTTAGGGTTAGGGTAACAGTAAGGGATAGGGTTAGGGTTAGTTTTAGGGTTAGGATTTGGTTAGGTTTAGGTGTAGGATTACAGTTAAGGTAAGTGTAAGGATTAAGGTTAGGGTTAGGGTTAGGGTTAGGGAAAGGGTAAAGGTTGGGTTGGGGTTAGGCTTAGGTTTAGGGTAAGGATTAGGGTTAGGGTTAGGGTTAGGGTTAGGGTAAGGGTTAGGGTTAGGGTTAGCATTAAGGGTTAGAGTAAGGTTAAGGGTTAGGGTTAGGGTTAGTGTTAGGTTTAGGGTTAAGGCAAGGGTAAGGTTTAGGGTTAGCTTTAGGGTTAAGGTTAGGTTTAGGGTTAGGGTTAGGGTAAGGGTTAGGGTTAGGGGTTAGGTTTAGGGTTACGGTTAGGGTGAGGGTAAGGGTTAGGGAAAGGATTCGGTTTAGGGTTAAGGTTAGGTTTAGGAAAGGGATAGGTTTAGGGTTAGGGTTAGGGTTACGGTTAGGGCAAGATTTAGTAGTAGGGTTAGGGTAAGGGTTACGGTTAGGGTTAGGGTTAGGGTTAGTGTAAGGATTAGGTTTCGGCTTAGGTTTAGGGTTAGCATTAAGGTTAGGCTTAGGGCTAGGGTAAGGGTAAGGGTTAGGGTTAGGGTTAGAGTTAGGTTAAGTGTTATGTTTAAGGTTAGGGTTAGGGTTAGGGGTTAGAGTTAGGGTTAGGGTTAGGGTTAGTGTAAGGGTAAGGGTTAGGTTTAGGGTTAGGGTTAGAGTAAGGGTAAAGGTTTAGATAGGATTAGTGTAGGGTTAGGGTAAGGGTTAGGGTTATGGTTAGGGTTAGCCTTAAGGTTAGGGTTAGGGTAAGGGTTAGGTTTCGGGTGAGGGTTTGGGTTAAGTTTAGGGTTAGGGTTAGGGTAAGATAAGGGTTATGGTTAGGTTTAGGCTCAGGGTTAGGGTTAGGGTAAGGGTTAGGGTTAGGGTTAGAGTTAGGGTAAGGATTAAGGTTAGGGTTAGGGTTAGGGTTAGGGTTAGGATTAATGTTAGGGTTAGGGTTAGGGTAAGAATAAGGTTTAGGTTTAGGGTTAGTTTTAGGGTAAGGGTAAGGGTTAGGGTTAGGGTTAGGTTTAGGGTTAGGGTAAGAGTTAGGGTTAGGGTTAGGGTTAGGTTTAGGTTTAGGCTTAGGGTAAGGGTAAGGGTTAGGGTTAGGTTTAGGTTCAGGGTTAGTTTTAGGGTAAGGGTAGGGTTAGGGTTAGTGGTAGGTTTAGGGTTACGTTTAGGGTTAGGGTTAGGGTAAGGGTGAGGGTTAGGGTTAGGGTTAGGGGTCAGGGTTAGGGTTAGGGTTAGGTTTAGGATAAGGGTAAGGTTTAGCGTTAGAGTTAGGTTTCGGGTTAGGGTTAGTGTTGAGGTTAGGGTTAGGGTTAGGGTTAGGCTAAGGGTTAGGGTTAGGGTTAGGTAAGGCTTACAGTAAGATTTAGGGTTAGGGTTAGAGGTAGGATTAGGGTTAGGTTAAGGGTAAGGGCTAGGGTAAGGGATAGGGTTAGGGTTAGGGTTAGGTTTGGGGTTAAGGTTAGGGTTAGGGTAAGTGTAAGGGTTAGGGTTAGGGTTACGTTTACGATAAGGGTAAGTTTTAGCGTTAGAGTTAGGTTTGGGGTTAGCGTTAGGGTTAGGGTTAGGGTTAGGGTTAGTGTTGAGGTTAGGGTTAGGGTTAGGGTTAGGGTAAGGGTTAGGGTTAGGGTTTGGGTAAGGCTTACGGTTAGATTTAGGGTTAGGGTTAGAGGTAGGGTTAGGGTTAGATTAAGGGTAAGGGTTAGGGTAAGGGTTAGGGTTAGTGGTTAGGGTTAGGGTTAGGATTAGGGTAAGGGTTAGGTTAGGGTTAGTGTTAGGGTTAGGGTTAGGTTTGGGGTTAAGGTTAGGGTTAGGGTAAGTGTAAGGGTTAGGGTTACGGTTAGGGTTAGGTTTAAGGTTAGGGTTAGGGGAAGGGGAAGGGTTAGGATTTGGGTTAGGGTTAAGGTTAGGGTTAGGGTTAGGGTTAGGGATAGGGTTAGGGTTAAAGGTAAGGCTTAGGGTTAGGTTTAGTGTTAGGGTTAGGTTTAAGGTTAGGGTTAGTGTAAGGGTAAGGGTCAGGGTTAGGGTTAGGTTTAGGGTTAGGGTAAGTGTAAGGGTTAGGGTTAGGGTTAGTGTTAGGTTTAAGGTAAGGGTCACGGTTAGGGTTAGGGTTAGAGTAAGGGTTGGGGTAAGGGGTTAAGGTTAGGGTGAGGGTAAGGGTTAGGATTAGGTTTATGGTTAGGGTTAGAGTTAGGGTTAGGGTTAGGGTAAGGGTAAGGGTTAGGGTTAGGTTTATGATAAGGGTAAGGGTTAGGTTTAGGGGTTAGAGTTAGGGTTAGGTTTAGGGTTAGGGTTAAGTTTAGAGTAAGGGTAAGGGTGAGGTTTTGGGTTAGGGTTAGGGTTAGGTTTAGGGTTAAGTTTAGGTTTAGGGAAAGGGTTAGGGTTAGGTTTAGGGTTAGGGTTAGGGTTAGGGCAAGGATTAGGGTCAGGGTTAGGGTAAGGGTTAGGGTTAGGGTTAGGGTTAGCGATAAGTTTAGGTTTAGGGTTAGGGTAAGTGTAAGGCTTAGTTTTAGGGTTAGGGTTAGGGTTAGGGTAAGGATTAGGTTTCGGTTTAGGGTTAGGGTTAGTATTAAGGTTAGTCTGAGGATTAGGGTAAGGGTAAGGGTTAGATTTAGGGTTAGGGTTAGGGTAAGTGTTATGTTTAAGGGTAGGGTTAGGGTTAGGGGTTAGAGTTAGGGTTAGGCTTAGGATTAGTGTAAGGGTAAGGGTTAGGGTTAGGGTTAGGGTTAGGATTAGAGTAAGGGTAAAAGTTAGGATAGGGTTAGTGTAGGGTTAGGGATACGGTTAGGGGTAGGGTAAGGGTTAGGGTTATGGTTAAGGTTAGGGTTAAGGTCAGGGATAGGGTAAGGGTTAGGTTTCGGGTGAGGGTTAGGGTTAGGTTTAGGGTTAGGGTTAGGGTAAGGGTAAGAGTTATGGTTAGGTTTCGTCTCAGGTTTAGGGTTAGGGTAAGGGTTAGGGTTAGGGTTAGGGTTAGGGGTCAGGGTTAGGGTTTGGGTTAGGTTTAGGATAAGGGTAAGGTTTAGCGTTAGAATTAGGTTTGGGGTTAGGGTTAGGGTTAGGGTTAGGGTTAGTGTTGAGGATAGGGTTAGGGTTAGGTTTAGGGTAAGGGTTAGGGTTAGGGTTAGGGTAAGGCTTACGGTGAGATTTAGGGTTAGGGTTACAGGTAGGGTTAGGGTTAGGTTAAGGGTAAGGGTTAGGGTAAGGGTTAGGGTTAGGGTTAGTGTTTACGGTTAGGGTTAGGATTAGGGTAAGGGTTAGGTTAGGGTTAGGGTTAGGGTTAGCGTTAGGGTTAGGTTTAGGGTTAGGTTTGGGGTTAAGGTTAGTGTTAGAGTAAGTTAAGGGTTAGGGTTAGGGTTAGCGTTAGGTTTAAGGTTAGGGTTAGGGTAAGGGGAAGGTTTAGGATTTGGGTTAGGGTTAGGGTTAAGGTTAGGGTTAGGGTTAGGGTTAGGGATAGGGTTAGGGTTAAAGGTAAGGCTTAGGGTTAGGGTTAGTGTTAGGGTTAGGTTTAAGGTTAGGGTTAGAGTAAGGTTAAGGGTCAGGGTTAGGGTTAGGTTTAGGGTAAATGTTAGGGTTAGGGTTAGGGTTAGGGAGAGGGTAAGGATTAGGGTTAGGGTTAGTGTAAGTGTAAGGGTTAGCGTTAGGATTAGGTTTAGGGTAAGGGTAAGGTTCAGGGTTAGGGTTAGGGTTAGGTTTGGGGTTAGGGTTAGGGTAAGAGTAAGGGTTAGGATTAGGGTTAGGGGTTAGGGTTAGGGTTAGGGTTAGTTTTAGGTTTAGGGTAAGGAGAAGGTTTAGGTTTAGGGTTCGGGTTAGGGGTAGGTTAAGGGTTAGGGTTAGGGATAGGGTAAGGGTTAGGGTTAGGTTTAGGGTTGGGGTTAGGTTTAGGGTTAGGGGTAGGGTAAGGGTTATGGTTAGGGTTAGGGTTAGGGTTAGGGTAAGGGTTAGGATTAGGTTTAGGGTTAGGGTGAGCGTTAGGGTTAGGGTTAGTTTAGGTGTTAGGGTTAGGGTTAGGGTAAGGGTTAGGGTTAGGTTTAGGGTAAGGGTTATGGTTAGGGTTAGGGTTAAGGTAAGGCTAAGCGTTAGTGTTAGGGTTAGGGTAAGGGTTAGGGTTAGGATTAGGGTTAGGGTGAGTGTTAGGGTTAGGGTTACAGTTAGGGGATAGGGTTAGTGTTAGGGTTATGGTAAGGGTTAGGGTTAGGGTTAGGGTTAGGTTTAAGGTTAGGGTAAATCTAAGGGTTAGAGTTAGGGTAAGGATAAGGGTTAGGGTTAGGGTTAGGGTTAGGGTAAGGCTAAGGGTTAGAGTTAGGTTTAGGATTAGGGTTAGCGTTAGGGGTTGGGGTAGCGTTAGAGTTAGGGTAAGAGAAAGGGTTAGGTTTAGGGTTAAGTTTAGGATAAGGGTAAGGGTTAGGGTTAGGGTTAGGGTTAAGGTTAGCGTTAGTGTTAGGGTTAGGGGTAGGGTTAGGGTAAGGGTAAGGGTTAGGGTTAGGATTAGGGGTAGGGTGAAGGTTAGGCTTAGGGTTAGGGTTAGGCTAAGGGTTAGGGTTAGGTTTAGTGTAAGGGTTAGGTTTAGGGTTAGGGTTAGGTTTAGAGGTAGGGTTAGGGTTAGGGTAAGGGTAAGGTTTAGGGTTAGGGTTAGTGTTAGGGTAATAGTTAGGGTTAGGGTTAGGGTTAGGTTAGGTTTAGGGTAAGGCTTAGGGTTAGGCTTAGGGTAAGGGTTAGAGTTAGGGTTAAGGTTAGGGTAAAAGTTAGGGTTAGGGTTAGGTTTAGGTTTAGGGTTAGGGTTAGGGTAATGGTTAGGGTTAGGGTTAGGTTTAGGTTTAGGGTTAGGGTTAGGTTTAGAGTTAGGGTTAGGGTAAGGGTATGGGTTAGGTTTAGGTTTAGGTTCAGGTTTAGGGTTTGGGTAAGGGTTAGGGTTAGGGTTAGGGTTAAGATTAGGGTTAGAGTTAGGGTTAGGGTTAGGGTAATGGTTAGGTTTAGGGTTAGGATTAGGATTAGGGTTAGGGTTAGGGTTAGGGTTAGGGTTAGGGTTAGGGTTAGGGTTAAGGTTAGGGTTAGGGAAATTTTAGGGTTAGGGTTAGGGTGAGGGTTCGGGTAAGAATTAGGGTTAGGTTTAGAGAAAGAGTTCGGGTTAGGGTTAGGTTTAAGTTTAGGGTTAGGGGAAGGGGAAGGGTTATGATTTGTGTTAGGGTTAGGGTTAAGGTTAGGGTTAGGGTTAGGGTTAGGAATAGGGTTAGGGTTAAAGGTAAGGCTTAGGGTTAGGGTTAGTGTTAGGGTTAGGTTTAAGGTTAGGGTTAGGGTAAGGGTAAGGGTCAGGGTTAGGGTTAGGTTTAGGGTAAATGTTAGGGTTAGGGTTAGGGTTAGGGAGAGGGTAAGGATTAGGCTTAGGGTTAGGTTTAGGGTTAGGGTAAGGATTAGGGTTAGGTTTAGGGCTAGGGTAAGGGTTAGGGTTACGGTTAGGGTTAGATTTAGGGTTAGGGTAAGTGTAAGGGTTAGGGTTAGGGTTAGTGTTAGGTTTAAGTTAAGGGTTAGGGTTAGGGTTAGGGTAAGGGATGGGGTAAGGGGTTAAGTTTAGGGTGAGGGTAAGGGTTAGGATTAGGGTTATGGTTAGGGTTAGAGTTAGGGTTAGGGTTAGGGTAATGGTAAGGTTTAGGGTTAGGTTTAGGGTAAGGGTAAGGGTTAGGGTTAGGGGTTAGAGTTAGGGTTAGGTTTAGGTTTAGGGTTAAGTTTAGAGTAAGGGTAAGGGTGAGGTTTAGGGTTAGGGTGAGGGTTAGGTTTAGGGTTAAGGTTAGGTTTAGGGAAAGGGTTAGGGTTAGGTTTAGGGTTAGGGTTAGCGTTAGGGCAAGGATTAGGGTTAGGGTTAGGGTAAGGGTTAGGGTTAGGGTTAGGGTTAGGGTTAGCATTAAGTTTGGGTTTAGGGTTAGGGTAAGGGTAAGGGTTAGGTTTAGGGTTAGGGTTAGGGTTAGGGTAAGGATTAGGTTTCGGTTTAGGGTTAGGGTTAGCATTAAGGTTAGGCTGAGGGTTAGGGTAAGGGTAAGGGTTAGATTTAGGGTTAGGGTTAGGGTTAGGGTAAGTGTTATGTTTAAGGTTAGGGTTAGGGTTAGGGGTTAGAGGTAGGGTTAGGTTTAGGGTTAGTGTAAGGGTAAGGGTTAGGTTTAGGGTTAGGGTTAGGGTTAGTTTTAGAGTAAGGGTAAAGGTTAGGATAGGGTTAGTGTAGGGTTAGGGATAGGGTTAGGGTTAGGGTAAGGGTTAGGGTTATGGTTAGGGTTAGGGTTATGGTTAGGGTTAGGGTAAGGGTTAGGTTTCGGGTGAGGGTTAGGGTTAGGGTTATTTTTAGGGTTAGGGTTAGGGTAAGAGTAAGAGTTATGGTTAGGTTTAGGCTCAGGGTTAGAGTTAGGGTAAGGGTTAGAGTTAGGGTTAGGGTTAGGGTTAGGGTAAGAGTAAGAGTTATGGTTAGGTTTAGGCTCAGGGTTAGGGTTAGGGTAAGGGTTAGGGTTAGGGTTAGGGTTAGGGTAAGGCTTCCGGTTATATTTAGGGTTAGGGTTAGAGGTAGGGTTAGGGTTAGGTTAAGGGTAAGGGTTAGGGTAAGGGTTAGGGTTAGTGGTTAGGGTTAGGTTTAGGATTAGGGTAAGGGTTAGGTTAGGGTTAGGGTTAGGGTTAGAGTAAGGGTAAAGTTTAGGATAGGGTTAGTGTAGGGTTAGGGATAGGGTTAGGGTTAGGGTAAGGGTTAGGGTTATGGTTAGGGTTAGGGTTAAGGTTAGGGTTAGGGTAAGGGTTAGGTTTCGGGTGAGGGTTAGGGTTAGGTTTAGGGTTAGGATTAGGGTAAGGGTAAGAGTTATGGTTATGTTTAGGCTCAGGGTTAGGGTTAGGGGACAGGGTTAGGGTTAGGGTTAGGGTTAGGGTTAGGGGACAGGGTTAGGGTTAGGGTTAGGTTTAGGATAAGGGTAAGGTTTAGCGTTAGAGTTAGGTTTGGGGTTAGAGTTAGGGTTAGGGTTAGGGTTAGTGTTGAGGTTAGGGTTAGGGTTAGGGTTAGGGTAAGGGTTAGGGTTAGGGTTAGGGTAAGGCTTACGGTTAGATTTAGGGTTAGGGTTAGAGGTAGGGTTAGCGTTACGTTAAGGGTAAGGGTTAGGGTAAGGGTTATGGTTAGTGGTTAGGGTTAGGGTTAGGATTAGGGTAAGGGTTAGGTTAGGGTTAGGGTTAGGGTTAGGGTTAGGTTTGGGGTTAAGGTTAGTGTTAGGGTAAGGTAAGGGTTAGGGTTAGGGTTTGGTTTAAGGTTAGGGTTAGGGGAAGGGGAAGGGTTAGGATTTGGGTTAGGGTTGGGTTAAGGTTAGGGTTAGGGTTAGGGTTAGGGATAGGGTTAGGGTTAAAGGTAAGGCTTAGGGTTAGAGTTAGTGTTAGGGTTAGGTTTAAGGTTATGTTTAGGGTCAGGGTAAGGGTCAGGGTTAGGGTTAGATTTAGGGTAAATGTTAGGGTTAGGGTTAGGGTTAGGGTTAGGGTTAGGGAGAGGGTAAGTATTAGGGTTAGGGTTAGGGTAAGTGTAAGGGTTAGCGTTAGGGTTAGGTTTAGGGTAAGGGTAAGGTTCAGGGTTAGGGTTAGGGTTAGGTTTGGGGTTAGGGTTAGGGTAAGAGTAAGGGTTAGGATTAGGGTTAGGGGTTAGGGTTAGGGTTAGGGTTAGTTTTAGGGTTAGGGTAAGGGGAAGGTTTAGGGTTAGGGTTCGGGTTAGGAGTAGGTTAAGGGTTAGGGTTAGGGCAAGGGTAAGGGTTAGGGTTAGGGTTAGGGTAAGGGTTAGGGTTAGGTTTAGGGTTAGGGTGAGCGTTAGGGTTAGGGTTAGGGGATAGGTTTAGGGTTAGGGTAAGGCTAAGGGTTAGAGTTAGGGTTAGGGTAAGGGTTAGGGTTATGATTAGGTTAAGACTAAGTGTTAGAGTTAGGGTTAGGGTTAGGGTTAGGGTTAGGGGATAGGGTTATGGTTTGTGTTAGGGTAAGGGTAAGTGTAAGGTTTAGGGTTGAGGTTAGGATAAGGGTAAGGGTTAGGGTTAGGGTTAGGGTTAGAGTTAAGGTTAGGGTTAGTGTTAGGGTTAGGGTTAGGGTTAGGGTTAGGCTAAGGGTAAGGGTTAGGGTTAGGTTTAGGGTAAGGGTTAGGGTTACGGTTAGGGTTAGGGTTAGAGTTAGGGTTAGGGTTAGGGTAAGGGTAAGGGTTAGGGTTAGTGTTAGGGTTAAGCATTAGGTTTAGTGTTAGGGTTAGGGTAAGGGTTAGGGTTAGGGTTAGGTTTAGGGTAAGGGTGTTTGGTTTAGGGTTAGGGTTAGGGTTATGGTAAGGGTAAGCGTTATGTTTAGGTTTAGGTTTGTGGTTAAGTTTAGGGTTATGGTTAGGGTAAGGGTAAGGGTTACGGTTAGGGTTAGGGTTATGGTTAGGGTTAAGTTTAAGGTTAGAGTTAGGGTAAGGGTTGGGGTTAGGATTAGGGTTAGGGTTAGGGTAAAGTTTAGGGTTAGGGTAAGGGTTAGGTTTAGGGTTAGGGTTAGGGTTAGCGTTAAGTTTAGGGTTAGGGTTAGGGTTAGGGTAAGGGTTAGAGTTATGGTTAGGGTAAGGATAAGGGTTAGGGTTAGGGTAAGGATTAGTGTTAGGGTTAGGGTTAGGGTTAGGGTTAGGTTTATGGTTAGGGTAAGGGTAAGGGTTAGGGTTAGGGTTAGGGTTAGGTTTAGGGTTAGGGTAAGGGTACGGTTTAGGGTTAGTGTTAGGGTTAGGGATAGGTTTGAGTTAGGGTTAAGGTTGGGGTTAGGGATACGTTTGGGTTTAGGGTTAGGTTAAGGGTTAGGGTTAGGGTAAAGATTAGGGTTAGGTTTAGATTTAGGGTTAGGGTAAGGGCACGGTTTAGGCTTAGGGTTTAGTTTGGGATTAGGGTTAGGGTAAGATTAAGGGTTAGGGTTAGGTTTAGTGTAAGGGTTAGGGTTAGGTTTAGGGATAGGTTTGGGGTTAGGGTTAAGATAAGGGTTAGGGTTAGGGTTAGGGTTAGGGTTAGGTTAGGGTAAGGGTAAGGATTAGGGTTAGGGTTAGCATTAAGGTTAGGGTATGGTTAGGGTAAGGGTAAGGGTTAGGGTTAGGGTTAGGGTTAGGGTTAGGGGATAGGGTTAGGGTTAGGGTAAGGCTAAGGGTTAGAGTTAGGGTTAGGGTAAGGGCTAGGGTTAGGGATATGATTAGGTCAAGACTAAGTGTTAGAGTTAGGGTTAGGGTTAGGGTTAGGCGTTAGGGTTAGGGTTTGTGTTAGGGTAAGGGTAAGTGTAATGTTTAGGGTTAAGTTTAGGATGAGGGTAAGGGTTAGGGTTAGGGTTAGGTTAGAATTAAGGTTAGGGTTAGTTTTAGGGTTAGGGTTAGGGTTAGGGTTAGGCTAAGTGTAAGGGTTAGGGTTAGGTTTAGGGTAAGGTTGAGGGTTACGGTTAGGGTTAGTGTTAGAGGTAGGGTTAGGTTTAGGGTAAGGGTAAAGGTTAGGGTTAGTGTTAGGGTTAGGCGTTAGGTTTAGGGTTAGGGTTAGGGTAAGGGTTAGGGTTAGGGTTAGGGTTAGGGTAAGGGTGTTTGGTTTAGGGTTAGGGTTAGGGTTATGGTAAGGGTAAGCGTTATGGTTAGGGTTAGGTTTGGGGTTAAGGTTAGGTTTAGGGTTAGGGTTAGGGTTAGGGTAAGGGTAAGGGTTACGTTTAGGGTTAGGGTTAGGGTTAGGGTTAAGTTAAGTTTAGAGTTAGGGTAAGGGTTGGGGTTAGGATTAGGGTTAGGGTTAGGGTAAAGTTTAGGGTTAGGGTAAGGGTTAGGTTTAGGGTTAGGGTTAGGGTTAGCATTAAGTTTATTGTTAGGGTTAGGGTTAGGGTAAGGATAATGGTTAGGTTTAGGTTTAGGGTAAGGGTAAGGGATAGGGTTAGGGTTAGGATTAAGGTTAGGATTAGGGTTAGGGTTAGGGTTAGGGTTAGAGTAAGGGTAAGGGTAAGTGTTAGGGTTAGGGTTAGGGTAAGGGTTAGGGTTAGGGTTAGGGTTAAGGATAGGCTTAGGGAAAGGATTAGTGTTAGGGTTAGGGTTGGGGTTAGGTTTAGGTTTAATGTAACGGTAAGGGTTAAGGTTAGGATTAGGGTTATGGTTAGGGTTAGGGTTAGGATTAGGTTTAGGGTTAGGCTTAGGGTAAGGACTAATGTTAGGGTTAGATTTGGGGTTAGGGTTAGGATTAGGGTTAGGGTAAAGTTTAGGGTTAGCGTAAGGGTTAGGGTTAAGGATAGGGTTAGGTTTACGGTAAGGGTAAGGGTTAGGATTAATGTTAGGGTTAGGGTTAGGGTTAGGGTAAGGGTAGTGGTTACGGTTAGGGTTAGGGTTAAAGTTAGGGTTAGTGTTAGGGTTAGGGTTAGTGTTAGGGTAAGGGTAAGGGTTAGGGTTAGGGTTAGGGTTAAGGTTAAGGTTAGGGTAAGTGTTAGAGTTAGGTTAAGGGTTAGGGTTAGGGTTAGGGTAAGGGTTAGAGTTAGGGTTAGGGTTAGGGTAAGGGTAAGGGTTAGGGTTAGGGTTACTTTTAGGTTTAGGGTAAGGGTTAGGGTTAGGGGATAGGGTTAGGTTTAGGGTAAGGGTTAGGGATAGGGGTTAGGGTTAGGGTTAGGTTTAGTGTAAGCCTTAGGGTTAGGGTTAGGGTTAGGGTAAGAGTTAGCGTAAGGGTAAGGGTTAGCGTTAGGGTTAGGATTAGATTTAGGGTTGGGGTTAAGGTTAGGGTTAGGGTTAGGAGTAAGGGTAAGTGTTAGGGTTAGGGTTAGGGTAAGGGTAAGTGTTAGGATTAGGGTTAGGGTTTGGGTTAGGTTTAGGGTTAGGGCAAGGGTAAGGGTTAAAGTTAGGGTTAGAGTTAGTGTTATGTTTAGGGTTAGGGTGAGGGTAAGGATTAGATTTCGAGTTAGGGTTAGGTTTAGGTTTAGGGTTATGGTAAGGCTTAAGGTTATGGTTAGGGTTAGGGTTAGGGTTAGGTTTAGGATTAGGATTAGGTTTAGGTTTAGGGTTAGGCTTAGGGTAAAGGTAAGGGTTACGGTTAGGGTTAGGATTAGGTTTTATCTTAGATTAAGGTTTAGGGTTAGGGTTAGGGTTAGGGGATAGGTTTAGGGTTAGGGTAAGGCTAAGGGTTAGAGTTAGGGTTAGGGTAAGGGCTAGGGTTAGGGTTATGATTAGGTTAAGACTAAGTGTTAGAGTTAGGGTTAGGGTTAGGGTTAGGGTTAGGCGTTAGGGTTAGGGTTTGTGTTAGGGTAAGGGTAAGTGTAAGGTTTAGGGTTAAGGTTAGGATAAGGGTATGCGTTAGGGTTAGGGTTAGGGTTAGGGTTTGGTTTAGTATTAGGGTAAGGGTTAGGGTTAGGGTTAGGGTTAGGTTAAGGGTTAGGGTTAGAGTTAGGGTTAGGGGTTAGGTTTAGGGTTAGGATTAGGTTTAGAGTAAGGGTAAGTGTTAGGGTTAGGGTTAGGGTTACGGTTAGGGTAAGGGTAAGCGTTAGGGTTAGGGTTAGGATTAGGGTTAGGGTTACGGGTAGGTTTAAGGTTAGGGTTAGGGTTAGGGTTAGGATTAGGTTTAGGTTGGGGTTAGGGTTAGGGTTAGGGTTAGGGGTAAGGGTTCGTGTTAGGTTAAGATTTAGGGTTAGGGTAAGGGTACGTTTTAGGGTTAGGGTTAGGTTTGTGGTTAGGGTTAGGGTAAGAGTAAGGGTTAGGGTTGGGGTTAGGGTTAGGGTAGGGTAAGGGTTAGGGTTAGGGTTAGGCTTACGCAAAGGTTTGGGGTTAGGGTTAGGGTGAGGGTTAGGGTTAGGATAAAGGTAAGTGTAAGGTTTAGGGTTAAGTTTAGGATAAGGGTAAGGGTTGGGGTTAGGATTACGGTTAGGGTTAGGGTAAAGTTTAGGGTTAGGGTAAGGGTTAGGGTTAGGGTTAGGGTTAGCATTAAGTTTAGGGTTAGGGTTAGGGTTAGGGTTAGGGTAAGGGTTAGGGTTAGGTTTAGGATAAAAGTTAGCGTTAGGGTTAGGATTAGGGTTAGAGTAAGGGTAAGTGTTAGCGTTAGGGTTAGGGTTACGGTTAGGGTAAGAGCAAGCGTTAGGGTTAGGGTTAGGGTTGGTTTAGGGTTGGGGTTAAAGTTAGGGTTAGGCTTAATGTAAGGCTAAGGGTTAGGTTTAGCGTTAGGGTTAGGGTTAGGCTTAAGGTTAGAGTTAGGGTAAGGCTAAGGGTCAGGGTTAGCGTTAGGGTTAGCGTAAAGTTTAGGGTTAGTGTTAAAGTTAGGATAAGGGTAAGGGTTAGGGATAGGGTTAGGGTTAGGTTTAGGGTTAAGGTTAGGGTTAGGGTTAGGGTTAGGGTAAGGTTTAGGGTTAGGGTTAGGGTTAGGGTAGGGTAAGGGTTAGGGTTAGGGTTAGGGTTAGGTTTAGCGGTAGGATTAGGGTTAGGGTTAGGGTTAGGATTAGGGTTAGGGTTAGGCGTAGTTTTAAGATTAGGGTTAGGGTTAGGGTTAGGGTTAGGTTAAGGTTAGGGTTAGGGTTAGGGGTTAGGTTTAGGGTTAGGGTTATATTTAGGGTTAGGGTAAGGGTACGGTTTAGGGTTAGGGTTAGGTTTGTGGTTAGGGTTAGGGTAAGAGTAAGGGTTAGGGTTGGGGTTAGGGTTAGGGTTAGGGTAAGGGTTAGGGTTAGCGTTAGGGTTAGTCAAAGGTTTGCGGTTAGGGTTAGTGAAAGGGTTAGGGTTAGGGTAAGGGTAAGTGTAAGGTTTAGGGTTAAGTTTAGGATAAGCGTAAGGGTTGGGGTTAGGATTAGGGTTAGGGTTAGGGTTAGGTTTAGCCGTAGGATTAGGGTTAGGTTAGGGTTAGGATTAGGGTTAGGGTTAGGCATAGTTTTAAGGTTAGGGTTAGGGTTAGGGTTAGGTTAAGGTTAGGGTTAGGGTTAGGGGTTAGGTTTAGGGTAAGGGTTATATTTAGGGTTAGGGTAAGGGTACGGTTTAGGGTTAGGGTTAGGTTTGTGGTTAGGGTTAGGGTAAGAGTAAGGGTTAGGGTTGGGGTTAGGGTTAGGGTTAGGGTAAGGGTTAGGGTTAACGTTAGGGTTAGTCAAAGGTTTGGGGTTAGGGTTAGTGTAAGGGTTAGGGTTAGGGTAAGGGTAAGTGTAAGGTTTAGGGTTAAGTTTAGGATAAGCGTAAGGGTTGGGGTTAGGATTAGGGTTAGGGTTAGGGTAAAGTTTAGGGTTAGGGTAAGGGTTAGGGTTAGGGTTAGGGTTAGCATTAAGTTTAGGGTTAGGGTTAGAGTAAGGGTTAGGGTAAGGGTTAGGGTTATGGTAAGGATAAGGGTTAGGTTTAGGGTTAGGGTAAGGGTAAGGGTTAGGGTAAGGGTTAGGGTTAAGGTTAGGGTTAGGGTTAGGGGTAGGGGTAGGATTAGGGTTAGGGTTAGGGTTAAGGTAAGGATTAGTGTTAGGGTTAGGGTTAGGGTTAGGTTTAGGGTTAGGGTAAGGGTAAGGGTTAGGGTTAGGGTTAGGTTAAGGGTTAGGGTTATTGTTAGGTTTAGGGTTAGGTGTTAGGGTTAGGGTTAGGGTTAGAGTAAGGGTAAGTGTTAGGGTTAGGTTTAGGGTTAGTGTTACGGGTAGATTTAAGGTTAGGGTTAGGGTTAGGGTTAGGTTTAGGTTAGGGTTAGGGTTAGGGTTAGGGTTAGGATTAGGTGTAAGTGTTAGGTTTAGGGTTAGATTTAGGGTTAGGGTAAGGGTACGGTTTAGGGTTAGGTTTAGGTTTGTGGTTAGGGCTGGGGTAAGAGTAAGGGTTATTGTTGGGGTTAGGGTTAGGGTTAGGGTAAGGGTTAGGGTTAGGGTTAGGGTTAGGCAAAGGTTTGGGGTTAGGGTTAGGGTAAGGGTTAGGGTTAGGATAAGGATAAGTGTAAGGTTTAGGGTTAAGTTTAGGATATGGGTAAGGGTTGGGGTTAGGATTACGGGTAGGGTTGGGGTAAAGTTTAGGGTTAAGGTAAGGGTTAGGGTTAGCATTAAGTTTAGGGTTAGGGTTAATGTTAGGGTAAGGGTTAGGGATAGGGTTAGGGTTAGGGTAAGGATAAGGGTTATGTTTAGGGTTAGGGTAAGGGTAAGGGTTAGGGTTAGGATTAGGGTTAAGGTTAGGGTTAGGGTTAGGGGTAGGGGTAGGATTAGGGTTAGGGTTAGTGTTAGGGTAAGGATTAGTGTTACAGTTAGGGTTAGGGTTAGGTTTAGGGTTAGGGTAAGTGTAAGGGTTAGGGTTAGGGTTAGGTTTAGTGTTAGGTTTAGGGTTAGGGTTAGGGTAAGGATTAGGGTTAGGGTTAGGGTTAGGTTTAGGGTTAGGGTTAGGGTTAGGGTTAAGGTTAGGGTGAGGGTTAGGGTTAGTGTTAGGTTTAGGGTTAGGGTAAGGGTACGGTTTAGGGTTAATTTTAGGTTTGTGGTTAGGGTTAGGGTAAGAGTAAGGGTTAGGGTTGTGGTTAGGGTTAGGGTTAGGTGTAAGGGTTAGGATTAGGGTTAGGGTTAGGCAAAGGTTTGGGGTTAGGGTTAGGGTAAGGGTTAGGGTTAGGGTAAATGTTAGGGTTAGGGTTAGGGTTAGGGTAAGGGTAAGCGTTAGAAGTAGGGTTAGAGTTAGGGTTAGGGTTAGTGTTAGGGTTAGGGTTAGGGTTAGGTTTAGGGTTAGGGTTAGAGGTAGAGTTAGGGTTAGGGAAAGGGTAAGGGTTAGGGTTAGGTTTAGGGTTAGCATTAAGGTTAGGGTAAGGGTTAGGGTTATTGTTAGGGTTAGTGTTAGGGTTAGGGTTAGGGTTAGTGTTTGGTTTAGGGTTAGGGTTACGGTAAGGGTTAGGGTTAGGGTTAGGGTTAGGTTTAGGGTAAGGGTAAGGGTTAGGATTAATGTTAGGATTAGAGTTAGGGTTAGGGTTAGGGTAAGGGTTAGAGTTAGGGTTAGGGTTAAGTTTAGGGTTAGTGTTAGGGTTAGTGTTAGGGTAAGGGTAAGGGTAAGGGTTAGGGTTAGGGTTAGGGATAGGGTTAAGGTTAGGGTTAGTGTTAGGTTTAGGCTAAGGGTTAGGGTAAGGGTTAGGGTAAGGGTTAGGGTTTGGGTTAGTGTTAGGGTTAGAGTTAGGGTTATGGTTATGGTAAGGGTAAGGGTTAGAGTTCGGGTTAGGGTAAGGGTTAGGGTTAGGGGTTAGGGTTAGGTTTAGGGTAAGGGTTAGGGATAGGGGTTAGAGTTAGGGTTAGGGTTAGTGTAAGGGTTAGGTTTATGCTTAGGGTTATGGTAAGGGTTAGGTTTAGGGTTAGGGTTAGGGCAAGGGTAAGTGTTAGGGTTAGGGTTCGGTTTAGCGTTAGGGTTAGGGTAAGGGTAAGGGTTAGCGTTAGGGTTAGGTTTAGGTTTAGGGTTGGGGTTAAGGTTAGGGTTAGGGTTAGGGTAAGTGTAAGTGTTAGGTTTAGGGTTAGTGTAAGGGTAAGTGTTAGGATTAGGGTTAGGATTTGGGTTAGGTGTAGGGTTAGGATAAGGTTAAGGGTTAAGGTTAGGGTTACGGTTAGGTTTAGGGTTAGGGTGAGGGTAAGGATTAGTTTTAGCGTTAGGTTTAGGTTTAGGGTTAGGGTTAGGGTAAGGGTAAGGGTAAGGGTTAGGGTTAGGGTTAGGGTTAAGTTTAGGTTTAGGGTTAGTGTTAGGGTTAGGATTAGGGTTAAGTTTAGAATTAGGGTTAGACTTAGGGTAAAGGTAAGGGTTAGGGTTAGGGTTAGGGTTAGGGTTAGGGTTAGGTTTAGGGTTAGGGTTAAGGTTAGGGTTAGGGTTAGGGTTGGGGAAAAGGTAAGGGTTAGGGTTAGGGTAAGGGTAAGGGTAAGGTAAGGGATAGGTTTAGGGTTAGGGTTAGGGTTAGGGTTTAGGGTTAGTTTTAGGGTTAGGGTAAGGGTTAGATTTAAGTTAGGGTAAGGGCTAGGGTTAGGGTTAGGGTTAGGTTAAGACTAAGGTTTAGATTTAGTGTTAGGGTTAGGGTAAGGGTTAGGGTAAGGGTAAGTGTAAGGTTTAGGGTTAAGGTTAGGTTAAGGGTAAGGGTTAGGGTTAGGGTTAGGGTTAGAGTTAAAGTTTGGGTTAGTGTTAGGGTTAGTGTTAGGGTTAGGGTAAGAGTAAGGGTTAGGGTTAGGTTTAGGGTTAGGGTAAGGGTTAGGTTTAAGGGTTGGGGTTAGGATTGGGGTAAGTGTTGGGGTTAGGGTTGGGTTTAGGGTAAAGGTTAGTGTTAGGGTTAGAGTTACGGTTAGGGTAAGGTGTTTGGTTTAGGGTTAAGGTTAGGGTTAGGGTAACGGTAGGGGTTAGGGTTAGGGTTAGGTTTAGGGTTAGGGTTAGGTTAGAGTTAGGGTAAGGGTAAGGTTTTGTTTAAGGTTAGGGTTAGGGTTAGGTTTAGGGTTATGGTA